>CM076581.1:195547962-196035462 GCA_034641835.2 Pinus albicaulis
ATAAACTATGCGGTGGAAAATTAACCTAAGGTCTGAAGATTATTTCAGAGGTCGCATAATATTTTAATATATGGTTGGTTCAAAGGTTTTTAAGCCTACTTTTATGAAGCGAAATATTTATTAGACAAGATTTATTATGTGGAAAAAATGTGTATGAGGGGGGATTTCGGGGTTCAATCCCATGACCTCCCCCACTCCACTCTCACGGCTTACCCATAATCCACTCTTTGTTCCTTATTTAAAAATTGCACCCGACTCATAATTGAAGGCTTATTTGATGACCGATGGTGGGAAGGAGGGGGCCAGCCCTGGGGTCCAACCCCCTCCTGTGTGACTTCAGTGTGTGACCATGGGTAGACCAGAATTTTATATGTACAGTTTATCCTATTAATTAAATTTAATCCAAAGTTTAATGTTGTTAATCTGGGGTTTCAGATAACTGTGATTAATGCGCCATAAAATCACTTATCTACTAGCTAATCACACATATTTATCAATTAAATTTAAAGATTAAAATGAAGAAACATTTGCAGATCCCCCAGATTCGGCGAAATATCCACCAAAATAGCGGATCTAGCTAGAGTCTTCTCGAGATTTGGAGGAGAAATTAGAGGAATAATTTTTTTTTCCATAACTGAGTCAAATTTTGACCAAATTGACCTTAGGAAGAGTCATTCTTGGCCAATTGACATGCAAGAAACACATTGGAATAGGTTCCAAAGGCATAGGAAAAAGTTTATAAAGTTTGTTTTTTTACCTTGAAAAATTTTAAAGCCTAGGGCCACCAAGAGGGAATGCCATGGCTAAAGCATATAAATGCCAAATTGAGTAAATAAATAGTCATTTGTGATATATTTTGACATTTTGAACTCATTGGAGTATGTTCCAAGAGAATTTGATGCATGCAAACAAAAATTTGAGCACTATTGAGCTAATACAGAGGCCCAAGTCATGGAAGCTCGACCAAGGAGATGTTGGCCAAGAGGGGCGAACTCCTACATCAAAAATTTGTTTTAAAGGATCAATTTTTATGGTTTGTTGTTCTTTATGTTTTTTTTTTTAGCATTCTAAATTCATAGTTCATGCTCTTAAATTCACACATAGAAACTCAGTTTGATTTCCTATCTTGACACACATAAGAAACAAGGAAACCCATACATCAAGCATAAGATTAGTAAATACGTTTTTATTTATGAAAATTAAATTAGCACAGAAAAAATAACATTAATAATAAAATAAAGTTGGTATTAGATCTTGGTTCATGATAGTTGCTTGAGTTTTATGCTAGTTTAATGGTTGCAAAGTTGTGATGCTGACAAGGTTAAATTTCTAGAATGGTGAAATGAAGTTATTGGTGGCAAGCCCTGAGATTAGGACCAAAAGAAGGAGAGCTACAAGAGAACCATCTTCACCCAAAATTCCACTCAAAACTACACCTGGAGAAACTCAAGTTTTGTCTCAAGAAGTTGAGATTGAAGAGGTACAAATTGCACAAGAAGCTTAGTTAATTGGAGAGGTACAAGAATCAGAAGTTGAGCTTGAATCCAAAGCCATCGTGTCAGGTGTTGGGGAGACTCAAGGAAATTCAGAAGAGGAATATGTCAAGAGAGAATTCAAATACATAAGGAGGATGGTTAAATTTATCTTTGATGTATTTACTATTGGGATGGGAGGAGAAGGTTCTAAGCCTCAATATGGAGAAGGAACTTCAGATGGTAAGAAGGATGAAGAGAAGAATTGAAATGGTATTGGAGGATAGCCACTTCCATCTCCACCATATTCATCATCCTCGTCATCTCCATCAGCGTCATCTTCCACTTCCACCACAAAAACCACTCACACTCACTCAAAAGCCACAAAAGGAAAAAATCCATTACTCAAATTGGACATTAAGATTAAACTTCCCATGTGAAATGGTGAGGTAAATGCAGACAGGCTTGAAAATTGGATACATCAATTGAAGGTGTATTATAGAATGAAGAACCTTCATGAAGACGACATAAATATCTATTTTGTTTCATTAAGGCTAGAAAGAGAAGCACTAGTTTCGTGGGAGGAAAATACTCAGGAGGAAATATGAATCCATGGTAAGATATCCATTTCTTGTGTTGATTTTATTTCTTCATTAAAATAAAAATCTATGCTTTCGCCTATATGAAAAAAGCCATTATGAGGTGGAAAACGTTTAGGCAACTCAAGGGTCAAAAAGTTCAAGAATATACCCAAGAATTTAGGAAAAGGAATTTATTGTTAGGAATAAACTTGAATTCCCAAGATACACTCTTGAAATATATTGGGGGTTTACATTCCTATTTGAAACATATTATCCTTATGTTTAACCCAAGCAATTTAGATGAAGTTTATGTTAAATCCACACGCTTAGAGGTAAGGGGGAAAAAAAACATATTTGAGAAAAGTGAAAGTGAGGGTGAAGGAAAAGGAAAGTTTTAGAGAAGACAAAAAATAAATAGCTTTATAAAAGGAGAGAAGGAAAAAATCACATGCAAAAAATATTCAAAGATTGGCCATGATGAAGAACACTGTTGGAAACTTCATCCAGAATTGAAACCATACAGACTGAAAGCCAAAGAGAAGGGTAAAATTTTTTCTATAGTTGAACATGACTTAGGGTTAGATTCAGAAGATGAGACAAAGCTTACAACCATGGGTTTGAATGGTACACATATTGCAATAACTAGTTCTTCAAATTTTTCAAATGGTACTCATGATGAAGATATAAGAATATAAATTTTCCATAATAGATTTGTCTCTAAAAATACTAAGATTTATACACTTTTTGATGGTGTGTCCCAAGCTAACTTGATTTCCAAAGACTTGGTTAAGAAGACTAGTCTTGAAACTATTAGACATCCAAGAAGATATCCTTTTGGTTGCAAGAATGCAAACATGTAGGTTACAAGGAAGTGCTTACTAATATTCGCCATACACTCAAACTTTCTTGATGAAGTTGAGCTTGATGTGGTGTTGCTTGAGGTATCAGGTATTGAATTGGCAAGTCCTTATCTGTATGATAGGAAAGAAGTATTTCATCTCCATGAGAATAAGTATCACTTATTTAAATATGGAACTGAGTAAATAATTAGAGCGCATAAGAAGAATATGTGTTTGTCTCTTATACATGAAAGTGAAATGAAAAGGATAGTGAATTTAATTCAGAACTTCACATTGTGGATGATCAAACAAAGAAATATTTTGAATAAAATTTTTCAAAAAAAATCTTATTATTATAATGAGTTGTTTCAATATTTTAAAAGGTTTCCTTTTGAAAGAAGGTGAATAATATGTAAAACATTTACATCAGTCAACATCAGTGTTGAGTAGTGATGGAAACAAGATGCTGGTGTAAGAGAGTGCAAAGTTGAAAGAGAAAGTGACAAAGCAACTTGGCAAAGAAGGCATGGGTTCCAAAAATTCTAGTTTATCATTTCAAAAAGGTACATGGCAATGGTGAATACACTTGGTCAAGAGTCAACACAAGTACAAAGCGAGATCAACTAAAAATCTTCATGGTGATAGTGTGCAAGGTGAGAAAGTTTTTAAGTTTCTTTTGATCAATGACCAAGGTAGGAACAAGATTTTTTCTGTAAGAATAGCTTTCTATTTTGAAAATTTAGAAATATTGCAGGATGATGGTGTCAATGAAAACAAGAGAAGGTCACAAGAATCACGAAAAAAGTTGAGTTTTTGTGAAAAGCTTCAAATGATGAGATTGGGAAAATTTCAGTGGATAGAGACTGAAAGGGTGAGGGAAAAGTACCCTCATTGACATGATCAGTAATAAAAGAGATTTTTGGCTCCAAAAGGCTTCCAGTGGGGAGGAATGATCATAGGTTTTTTATTTTAGCTCAAAAATGAAAGTGCTTAGAATTGATTGAAAATTGAATGACCACGACCAAGCCATCGCCGGGAATCCAACACAACTTGTTCCCTTGAAAATTGAGATTGAATGAATAATTTATGGTATGTTGATCATATTTCAGAACATTCAATTAAAAAAAAAAAATGTAGAACAGGTACAGGCTGATGAAATGGTAACCTAGTCAGCATTCAGGGAATCTTCTTCAGTTCTTTTCCAATGGGACAGTGACAAGTGTCACTACTGGATTCACTAGTTTGGTTTGTGAAGGTGAAAATTTCCCAATGTCCTCCTAACGTTGAATTAGATTTTTTTTTTATGTGGAGGAAAACCCAACCAGGGACTGCCATGTGTCTCCCATGGTGGACCCCCTCTGCAATTTTAGGTTTGAATTTCATTTTTGTAGATGGGTGCATATCTTATATGCTAAGGTTCGAATTAAATATTTGTGGGTGTATCTATTTAAACATTGGATTTTAATCCAAAGTCTGATCTTGGGTTAAATATTACATTCAAGCACAGGATTTATTATATGGTGGATTATACATATTCCAAAGTACTAATTTAATACATTAAAGGTGAAATATATGGTTTCAAACTTTGGGATTAATATTTATGTTAGAGTTCGCAATATTATTGGAGGCACAGATAAATTATGCGGTGGAAAAATAACCTAAGGTTCGAAGTTTATTTCAAAGGTGGCATCATATTTAATTTATGGTTGGTTCAAATTTTTTTAAGCCTAATTTTCTGGAGTGCAATATTTATTGGAGCGGATTTACTATATGGAAAAAATGTTTATGAGGGGCGAGGTCGAGCCTCCACCCTACGACCTCCCCCACTCCACTCCTGTGACTTACCAATAAGCCACTCTTTGTTCCTTGTTTAACCATTCCACCCGACTCATAATTAAAGGCTTATGTGATGGCTGATGGTGGGAAGTAGGGGGCCACCCCACTCCCATGTGACTTCAGTGTGTGACCGTGGGTGGAGAGGAATTTTATATGTATGGTTTATGCTAGTAATTGTGGGTTAATTAAATTTAATCCAAAGTTTAATGTTGTTAATCTAGGGTTTCAGATAAATGCGCTTAATGTGCCATAACCTCACTTATCCACCAACTAATCATACTTAGTTATTAATTAATATTAGAGATTAAAATGGAAAAACTTTGGCAACGCCCCCAGATTCAGCGGAATCCACCAAAATAAAGGAGCTAACTGGAGACTTCTCGAGATTTGGAGGAGAAATTGATGTTTTTTTTTTCATAACTCAGTTAATTTTCGACCAAATGGAGCTCACGAAGAGTCGTTCTTTGCTAATTGGCAAGCTAGGAACACATTGGAATAAGTTTTATAGGTAGAGGAGTAATTTTACTGAGGTTTTTGTTACCCTGAATAATTTTGACACCTAGGGCCACCTAGAGGGAAGGCGGTTCCTGGAGCATATGAAGGCCAAATTAAGTAAATAAATGGTCATTTTTTATAGATTTAAAAATTTTGAACTCATTTGAGTATGTTCCAAGAGAATTTGGTGCATTTAAACATCAATTTTAGCACTATTGAGCTAATATAGAGGCCCAAACCATGGAATCTGGACCAAGGAGATGCAGCCTAGGAGGGTTGAACTCCTTAATCAAAACTTTGTTTTAATGGATCAATTGTGAAGGTTTTATATTGTTTATGTTGTTGTTGTTCAAGATTTTAAATTCATACTTTATGCTCTTAAATTCACACATAAAAACTCAATTTAATTTCCTGTTTTGACACACATAAGCAACAAGGAAACCTATTTTGAGATCTCATGTATGGATCTCATCATGTCTTCACTAAAAAATGAAGGGAAAATGAGAATATGACCTAATAGACGATAATTCATCTATTTTTATAAGCCATCAATGCTTATTCATGAATCTCAGATAAGTATGAGACCGCTAGTCTTAGATATGTTCTTATGACATGTAGCTTACAGATTTGTGACACATTTGATGAAATGTCTATCAAGGATAGTAGGGGTATGGTTAAGTACTTGATCAAATATTTTTATTAGTAGCTTGATTTCATGGTTATATATCATTTTGGAAATGTACATAGTTACCGATCAAATGGGAACTATTACCTTAAAATGAGAACTCTAATGAAAAAAACATCAAAAAACCATGAAACGACAAACTGAAAACGAAATGTTGTATTCTAGAATAACCTTTTTTTCTAAGGTAAATTTTCAACATGTTTTAAAAATGGAAGTAAAATTCAAATTTTTTGTGAAAAAAAAACCTTAAAATGAAATTTTTTGATGTTGGAATAACTTCACCAATTTTGTGTGTGCAAAAAACAACCTGAAAACAAAAACTGTTGATGTTGGAATAACATCGCCAATTTTGTCTGTGCAAAAAACAACTTGAAAATGAAAAGTGTTCGTGCTGGAATAATGTCAACATTGAAAATGAAAAGTGTTGATGTTGGAATAATGACTTTTTCTTTTCGGGGTAACTTGTCAATATTTTTTAAAAAATTACATTAAATATAAAATATCATGACCCTGAAAAACCTTAGACTTTTAACTATAAAAACAACATTAAAGCTAAAATATCAAAAGTCTTAAAATTTCAACAATTTTTAGGCATGGTATTAAAGATAAAAAATCATGTCTCTGAAAAGCCTTAAAAGACCAAGGATGGCATTAAAGATTAAATAACGCCTTAGTGAAAATAAAACTCCAATGATTTTTAGCCATCGTATTAAAGATAAAATATTACTTGTAATTCCTGAGTCACATGCATGGCTTGTCATGGGAGAATATGAGGGTCTAGATAAGAAAAATGATAAGTTGTCTCAAGGGTTAAGCACCTAGAAGGGTTGGTTTCCTCCTGAACGGTCTGTATCTCATGTGGAAGGTCAGATTGGTTTTATTTTGTTGGTTCCACTTCATTAGTTGTACATTGGGAGTTGAATGACATCATGTTAGCCTCACTTTGCATGTCTACACCAGTGGGTTGGTTAGCTTGGGTAAATATGGGAGGAGGGTGGCTAAAGTGTGATATCCATTAGGGAAATTTTGAGGTCTAAAATGGGCCTCCTAAGGAAATTATAAAATAATAGTGGAAATAATAAAATAAGAATTTATTACATCTTCAAATTTTAGAGGGAAAAAAAGAAAAACTATTTTTTCAACTCATATTTTCAACTTATCTCCCTAAGTTCTTACTTAAATTTCAAGCAGGAGTACTTTTTGGATGCAAAATTTAATTCCTCATCCAAGGAGTACCCATATTGCATACTTTGCATGGTGTTGGGCCAAGAAAAAGGTATGTTCCACCCCCATCTTTACCACAATTTTTCATGAACTTTGATATGTTTTCCCTTCATCTTAGCAATAAATTAAAAGGAAATGATGTAAAAGTGAGGCAGGATGGACTAATGATAAAGGAAGTGTTTGATAACATAAAAAAACGGTTTTTCATTCTCTTTATTGATAGGGAGGAAAAACATCCAAAATACTGACCTGATGACTGAAATATAGAAGACAAGGAAGGCGGATGGAATCATATCGACCCCTACGAATCAACGGAAGATGGAGAGTTGTAGCTACACTTTGAGTACTAAATCGATAGTCATGAAGCAGTAGGTTCCCATAAGGAGAAGGATTTGTTACTACTTTTGAATTTGTCTTTAAGCTATCAAAGGTTGTAGGTGAACAAGACAGAGGATAGACAGTAATATAATCTTCCTATAATAAATGTATTCAGACAGAATCGTCAAGTTTTGTACTAATGTATTTCTCAGTGAGTTAGTGAAGAATCCGATGTTTTTGGCATAAATGATTTCTGAGTATTCCTTAGCAGTAGGCTTCTGGTCGCTTTGGGCCCAGACCTGGGGGTTCTCCTCCTACTTATGTACTATACATTTATTTACAAAATTTACATTTCTAGTTACTCATTACACTTCCAGTATTCATTGCATTTCATAATATATCGTTTAATTAGTTAATTTAGAGCATGAGATGTTATATCTTCCTTTTTACTAGACTATATTACCATTCATGTTCTCTTATACGAAATCAATGCTTTTACAATTACTGGATTATTTTCAATATGATTGTTGTTCAATTCTGCATATAGTTAACTTTGGATATTTTCATCATCATCGTGCGCATCTTGGTGAATTTTAATTCAGAAGGATGTTATTAGTTGATTATTAGATAATTCCATTGCAAAATATAGAATAATTGATTGATGTTCAATTTATTAGAATTTTTGTTCAAGTCATTAAGGTTGATTTTCAATTCATCAAGAGTGTTGTTCAATTTCAGTTTATTCTTTCCAGTCTTGAATAGTTATTTCTGCATAGGCTTAGAATAGAGTTAGCTCCCTTGAATAGTCAGAACCATTTCATAATTCCCTTCCAAGTTGGTTTGATTGAACTTCAATTATTAGAAAATCTTCCTTATGACAATTTAGAGTAATTAACCTCCAATATCACTTGCATATATTTTTCTTACACTCTTGAAATAACAAGACTTTCCCTAGGTTGATAATTAATGAAAAGCATCAAGGTTACCTTTAAACAGTCACCTTTATGACCCAAAATTTTGGCGTCTTTTCCAGGGAGAGTGTTTCAGAGTGATTTACTCTATTTATTTTTCATTTTTCTATGGAAGACTTGGGTATTGAAAATGAGAGGTAAGAGCCTGCGTGCCAGCAAGAAAAACACTTGCTCTCCATCCTACTTCTTAGCAATTGTGCACAGGTTACTAGGATAGGTGTCCTTGTTTTATAACTAGGAAGAAAAAGCTAGAACAAAACCATCCACTTAAATACACAAAAAATCAAGCATCGGTGGGCCTTCAAAGAACAAAATATATAGACAAAATCATTAAGAAGTTTGAATCCTAGCCATATGTAGGGCCCATAAACACTCTTATTCAAAGTCCTACTACACTCCCTTAGGCTGCAGCCTCACGATGTGCAGCCCATGCCGAGATTCACAGTGAAACAGAAGGGTCTGAGAAAAGCCTTTAGACTGCTGAGCACGTAATTCCTAACCCTTGAGAGAGGGAAATTATTGCAATTTTCAGGAAGGAGAGGGAGAAATTAATAGTGCAACACAAGTAAAAACTCCAGACCCTAGAACCCCCGAGAGAGTGGCTGAGACAGAGATGCCTAGTATCCCAAATTGGGAAGTGTTGTAAGGAATCCTCCAAATCCACTCCCTCATTCCACTCAAAATATTACCTAAGAATAGGAAATCCCTAAATATTAATGGCATATCTTTGATCAAATGGAAAGAAACCAAAAATAGAGGTAGACATAGACATTTGCATATCGCATTGTTGATCTGACTGGAAATGCCCCCATGAAAGCCATTCCATTGTAAAACATCCCCACCTTCCATATGTCGACCTTGAAAGATCCAGATGCATTCTTATTTGAATTTGATGTCTTATGTAGGGTATATGACTACACCATTGATCCTCAGAAACTCAAATTATTTCCCTCTACTTTGAAGGGGACAACATTACATTGGTTTATGGGGCTAGGTGGAGGAACCATTAATACTTGGGATCAAATGAAAAACTCTTTTCTTAAAAAAATTCAAGACTACTGCAGGAATAGATAAATAAAAGACGAAATCTTCAATATGACTGCAAGAGACAATGAGACATTCGAGCAATACATTGAAATATTTCAATATAATTTGCAAAGATCTCCAAAAACTACACTATCTAAAGATATCTTAAAAGCAATGATGATTAAGGGATTGAAATAAGAATGGGTCAAAACACTTAATATAATGGGAAAAGGGGACATATATCAAGAAGAATATGATGATAATATTGCATTGTGCATTAGGTGTTCTCGAGGTAGTACAAGAAGTAGGCCAACTGGGCGAGACTCAGCTACAAGGAATTATAAACAGTCCAGTGGCAACGTGACTAGAGTAGAATTTAGTAATATTTTAGAATATTTTAAAACCAATATCTTGGGCACCCTGACAACACAACTAGATTTCCTAAAAGCCAAGAATAAGCAAGCTATAGAAGAATAAAAATTTGTTGCCTTTTGCCCACGCTGTCAAAAGAAGCACAACCAGCAGGAATTTCCATTGGACATGGTCCAGACATGTGCTATTTGTACCAAGGACCATGCCACTGACCATTTCCCTTCACTTCTGGGGTTGAAAGAAATTTTTAAAGAGGTAGAAGAAGAGAAAGAACCATTCTATCTGATGAATCACCATTGACAATGCCAACAATGAGTAAGTATGCTACAAGACCTACCTCTGTTCTTTTCTTATCCGCAATTTAATCAACAAAACCCTGCAATAGCATGGAAGAGACAATCATATTTTTGTTTCTAGCCATATCAATCATGTACCATGCCTCCTTGGTCTACACAACCCTATTCAAGTAATAATTGGTCAAGTTTTTCCTATTCTCCCTGTTACTAGAAAAACAATCCATATCTATCCCAGTGGATGCCTCCACTTCACAGAATAGAAATTGGTCTAAAAAATGGTAGCGAATGCTGAGAATAACCAATCTATTGATGGGGATAGGGGCTCAGAATCAACCTATATTACTAGCTCCATACCCAGTCCAACACAATACTCAGACTATCATGCGCCCTCAACTGCCATCTTAACCCAATCCTAATCAAAATAACAGACTGGTTCAGTTAATCCAAATTGTCGAAAAACCAAACCCTGAAACTGAACAAAAGCAATGCAATGAACTTAGGGTAATATTAGGACGTGTTGTTTCACCTAAAGAATATATGGCCCTGCCACTACTTGGGTCTAAAATTCCAACAGCACCTACAAAATCCACTATGACATAAGCCAAGATAAAGTAGGGGAGGGACAAAGTTGAAAAAAAATACCCTGAGAGCCTTATTATTCCCTCCTCTCCATTCCTTGAGAAACTAACATTGCCTAAACTGATAGTCTCTTCAAATTTTTATCTTCTAAGGAAATTAAAAAACCTTTCCATTAAAATTCCTCTACTGCAGACTATTCAAGACATTCCTATCTATGCCAAGACAATTAAAGAGTTGCACGGAAAAAAACAGGTGAGGAAAGCAAAAACTATACCAACTGTTCATGTAGATGGAGCACTGTCAGACTTACTCTTGGGTAAAGAAACACCAGTAAAATACTAGGATCCAAGGAACCCCATTTTTACCTTACAAATCTTTGGCAACTCCTTTTCAAACACATTAATTGACTTGGGGTCAGCCATCAACATATTAACTATAGAAACATGTGAGAAGTTAGAAATAATAATGTTAGAACCTACATCTACCTTGCTGGAACTTGTTGATAGATATGTTATCAAACTAGAAGGAATATTACAAGACATCCTGGTTTCTGTGGACTTATGAGAGTATTCAACATACTTTTTAGTGATTAACCCAAAAATTAGGTTAGATGGACACCTTCTGATACTCGAATGACCTTGGTTAGCCAACACCGATGCTTACATAGGCTATCGGATAGGTAGTATGACCATTTCTAGAGGTGATGCCATAAAATATATTTTCATATACCCACCTACCAAACCAATTCTTCCCACTGTAAATATTCACAAACAACCACATACGTACTGGGACCAAAACATATGTTCACCGCTGAAAATAGTTGAAGCACTCAAATTCAAATATCAAACTAAAGATGATGTAATCAATAACTTCATGAATCAACCATATGATTTTGAAAATTTAATATTCTAAATGTTAAAGGCAGTTCTTGATAATGAAGCACAGAAAGACCCCTTGGCAGACATTGATAATCAGCACATATCCACGACTGTCATTCGTAACAACATACAAATCAAAATTTAGCCAGGAAAGGTTTCAAATATCAATGGTGGTCTGAATAGTAACCAAAAGAAAAGGCTCACTAAGGTTTTACAAAAATATAAGGGAGAATTTTTTTGGGACTACCCATTCATGAAAGGTATAGATCCTCAAATATGCACACATCACATTTATACTGACAAGGAGGCTAAACCTATTTTTCAGCCACAACAGAGGTTAAACCCACATCTGAAAGACATTGTAAAAGATGAATTTCAAAGTTTCTAGATGTAAATTTCATTTATCCTATTTCAGAAAGAAAATGGGTCTCTCCTTTAATAGTCATTCCTAAGAAAAATGGAAAGTGAAGAATCTGTGTGGATTACAGAGGACTGGATAAAGCACCAAAAAAATATCACTTCCCCCTCCCTTTTATTCATCAGGTCCTTTATACATTAGTAGGAAAGCGGTTCTTCTCTTTCCTAGATGGTTTAAGTGGTTACAATCAAATCCAGATAGCCCCTAAAGACTAGGATAAAACAACCTTTACCTGCCCATGGGGTACATTTTCCTATAGAGTATTACCGTTCAAGTTATCCCATTCCCTAGCAACGTTTCTGATTTAATAAATAAAGGACTCAAAATTTACATGGACGACTTTAGTCCATATGGAGATGATTTTGAGCAAGCACTGCAAACACTAGAAAAAGTATTGGAATGATGTATTTCTATCAGACTGTGTTTGAGCAACGAAAAATGTCACATGATGATGACCAAGGGAGTAATCCTAGGGTACTACATCTCTGTGGCTAGAATATAGGTAGATCCGGCAAATATAGAGGTAATTATTTTATTAGCCACACCTTGTACTCAGACAGAGGTATGAAGCTTCCTTGGGTATGCAGGGTACTACCGTAGGTTTATAAAGAATTTATCATAGATTGTTGCACCCTTGTATGCATTTACTGGAAATGTTGAATTCCATTGGTCTTATAAATGTGACACTTATTTTTTATATTTGAAGAAACTGGTCTCGACTGCACCTGTCTTATGCGGCCCCTATTGGGAGCTGCCCTTTCACATTTCCTCAAATGGATCTAACATAGTGATAGGGGTAGTTCTAGGTCAAGAAGAAGACAAAAGCCTTATGATATTTACTATATCAACAAGAATCTCACTCTTGTCAAATTAAACTATACAGTGAATGAAAAGGAGTTCTTGGTTGTCATTTATGCTATTAATAAATTTAGACCTTATATAACTAGCTACCAAGTATTCCTATATACCAATCAGTTCACTATTAGATACTTATCCAATAAACCTATTACAAATGGAAGAGTGACTCGTTGGTTGTTTGTTTTACAAGAGTTTGACATAACTATCAAATACCGCCAAGGAAAAGAGAATGTAGTTGTAGATTTCCTATCTAGAGTTCTAAAGTCAGATGACCCACTATTGGTGGACGATCAATTCCCAGATGAGCATTTTTTCACTGTAATAGTAAAAATGTCATGTTAAGTAGATGTAGAAAATTATCCGGTAGTAGGAAAATCTACCAAGACAATTGACATCAAAGGAATGAAATCTGATTATTCAGCGCAGTGCCAGATTCTCCTAGATATGTGGATATATTTTCAATATAGGAGGTAATATGCATATATGCAGATGCATCTGAGAAGATGAGATTTATGACATCCTAAGGGCCTGTCATGATGAACCATGTGGTGCCCATTTTTTAGATCGTATGACGTGGCACAAAGTATTGAAAATGGGTTATTATTGGCCTACAATTTTTAAAGATGCCAAGAAATATGTCCAAGCTTGCGATAGTTGCCAAAGAATGGGAATCCCTGGTTAATCTGATGAAATGTCATTACATCCGCAGTTAGTAGTGGAACCTTTTGAATGATGGGCACTGGACTTCATTGGGCCATTCAACCCACCATCAAATTAGAATACCTACATATTGGTTGCCACATATTATGTAACAAAGCAGGTAGAAACAGTGGCTTAATCAAGAGCTACAGAAGAATCTATGATCAATTTTATTTTTGAGCTATTTGTGTGGTAAGGCCTACCTCGAGAAGTGATAACTGATGAGGGAGGCACATTTTGTGGGATATAAAATTATGGTCACTCTAAGGAACCACCATGTCACCCATAGAGTCACCTCTCCCTACAACCTGCAGGCGAACGGGTAGGTTGAAAGCACCAACAAAGTCCTTCAGGAAATTCTTATTAAAACAGTGTGAACACATCATTGGGATTGGGCTACTAGACTACCAGAGCCCTTGTGGGATTACCGAAGAACATGGTGAAACAACATTGGATATTCTCCATACCATCTGGTATTTGGAAGGGAACCAATTTTTCCTTTTGAATTCGAAATAAGGACTCTAAGAACAACCCATGAAGTGGGGTTGGATTTGACGGAGGCCCAGACTAGAAGAATCCAGAAATTAAATGAATTAGATGAAGCATGACTACTTTCTCTATGACACACTGCAATTATTCAACAACAATGAGATAAGTGTCATGAAAATCTCATAAAAAAAAAAGACATTCCAGAAAGCAGATTGGGCACTCCTCTATGACTCCAGATTCCAAGAATTCTCAATTAAGTTACAAACAAGATGGCTCAATCCATACAAAATTCATGAGGTACACAAAAATGGTACCATTACCTTGACTATCATATATGGATTTGGCTCCACCCTCCAATTCAATGGACACCGGGTGCACCTCTATCATAAACCACTTGCAAAAGAGTCTTTCTGCCAACAAGTGCATGATGATCCCACCATCCAAATTTTAGCTGCAGGGGGTGATGGCCCCGTAGATTTAAGTTCATGAAAACTTTTTATTTCCACTTATAAATATTTTATATATGTTTCTTGTAATTTATAGTGTTTCTCATTGTTCTACATTCCATCCCTTTTTCATTCTCACAGTTGCATTTTTTTCTCTTATTTTTTCTTTTGTGTGTTTATCTTTTGTTTCTAAAATCTTTGAATGGCTGTTGTTCAATCCAATTGAACAACTGTTGTTCAATCGAATTAAACAACTGCTATTCAATTCAATTCAATTACCATGTTTTTGTGTTTATCTTTTCCTGTTCAAACCTTTGAACAGCTGATGTTCAATCCAATTGAACAGCTGATGTTCAATCGAATTGAACAGCTATTGTTCAATTCAATTGAACGACCGTGGTTTTTTTTTGTTTATGTGAAAGACTATTGTTCAATCCAATTGAACAGTTGTTTTTCAATCAAATTGAATAGCTACTGTTCAATTTAATTGGATGACTATGTTTTTTTTGTTTATCTTTTGTTGTTCAAACATTTGAATGGTTGTTGTTCCATCTAATTGAACAACTCTTGTTCAATTGAATTGAACAATTAATGTTCAATTCAATTGAATGACTGTGTTTTTTGTGTTTATATTTTGTTGATCAAACCTTTGAATGGTTGTTGTTCAATACAATTGAAAAAATGTTGTTCAATCGAATTGAGCAACTGCTGTTCAATTCAATTGAACGGTTGTGTTTTTGCGCGATTTCATTTTTGTTGTTCAATTGAATGGAACGACTGATTTATTTTTTTTAAGCATGCTTTTTATTTTTTTATTTTTATTTTTATTTTTATTTTTTTATGATATATTTTTGAATATCAACTTTCCCTTTAAAAATCCTTGCCATAAAAGCCATTTTTGAAAGGAATTGACACCTGGAGAAAAGCAATGATATTACAAATATATTAATCCTTTAAAATTTTGAGGGAAATATTTAATCTAGAAGATGACTTGGTTTATCTACGTAATGAAGGGTTGCATATCTCTTGTTCAAACATATTATTACACAATTCACTTCCATAGTCTTTATGCCGATATATATTTCTACACTCTCAAGTAACAATTCTCCTTGACTTGAGGATATAAGAATAAAGAGCATTAATTGTATTGGAATTATTCTTACTTCTCGCACCATCCCTAACTCTTAATGAGTTAATGAGCCTCCCTCCATGTATAAATAAAAAGAAAATATTATGTCTATGTGCAAATTTTTAAGAGAGAATATGGGGTCTCATCACAAGGAAGCCTGCCATGATCATAAGGGTTTAACAGGTGACATTCCCATAATGGCCAACACACCAATGAAGTGACCTTCTTGACAGTTCAAACTTCTTGAAGTACAGGAGGTCTCATCATGAGCCGACCTGATCACTCTATTACAATCCCAGTGAATGGAACTATGAATATCTGGCCACCACACCATCATAATGATCTCTCCATAAAACAAGCAAAATGCCTACTTTTCAAAACAAAAAATATTATTTCTATGTGAAATTTTTTAATAGAGAATAGGGTTGTTATCACGAGCCAGCCTACGATGATCATAAGGGTTTAACAGGTGACATTCCATTAATGGCCAACACACCTTGGTATTGACCTTCTCAATAGCTCAAATTTCTTGAAGGACAGGAGGTCTGATCACGAGCTGACCTGATCACTCTGTTTCAATCCCAGTGAATTGCACTATGATTATCTGGCCACAACACCAACACAGTGATCTCTCCATGAGATAAGCAAAATTTTTACCTTTACGTAAAGGATTTTGGCTTATTTCTGGGTTAAAATAGAAACCTTGTTGAGGCTATGAATGCTTGCTGGCAGCAGTGGCTCTGCTTGTGTAATGGAAGTATTTTTGTAACAATAACCAATTACTTTTATATGCCCTATTTCATATTGATCCATTTCCAAAATAAATGCAGCACTTGAATAAGTGTTATATCTAACTACCCGCACAATTAACTATGAAGTGAATTATCCTTTCATTTAATGTTTGAATTAAGCGATGGAAACACCAATCATAATTCATTACCTACCATGCTTCCATTATGCTATACTGTCATAATAATTACTACCCCACTTTTCTCCCTTTCTTCTGTTATTCCCACCTAATGTATAGTTATGGAAATTATCAACTTCTGACCTTTTCCTTGTATGAATTCATGATTGACACAATCTTTCCTCTTTTCTTAAGCTTCAAGGCAATGGATGCCTTTCTCTCATACATTTGAAAAGATACAAATGTCTAACCTTTCTTCGTGTGCATTTATGATTATTAAAAAAAATTTGCTTCTCTTGAGCTTAAGGCCATGGATGCCATTTTCCGATGGAAGGCGTATGAAGATCCATAATGAATAAGCATGTGAATTACCTGCACGATCTCCTTCAGATATGCCGATGGGACTAAAATATCATCGCATTTATGATAGGAAATTTCGTTTACATTTTAAAATAAGCGCATGCAGTGTTTGTAAGGTTTTAACCAGCAAGGCTGAAAGAAACACATACAGAGGAAGAAGGTAGTTCGGATAACACAGTAGACATGGGCGGAAATTCTCTCTGCAATGAACCCACAACCTTCCAGGTCTTAGAATCAGCTTGCACCATTTTCCAACAAGTTGGCTGGATTGCATATACACACAGACTTCAGGGGTTTAACACAAAAATAGTATTTGATTTCTCACAAAACCTGCAGGAAAGGCATACAACAGTCAGAGGAAGAATCGTACCATTTGCCAAGGAAACCATCATTTAGGTCTCCGGACTACCAACAAAGGGAGAAATATGGACCAAAAAAAATGTCCTTCGACAAGAAGCAAAATATCAGTGTACCAGGACCCAGGCGAACCATTAGAATGAAAAGGGAAGGGAATTAATCTTGCATCCTTGTAGCAGCCTTGGCAAGAATTGGCAATCTTCATTCAAATATATATCACATGCGACGGATGCCAGGATGTGGTGAGGACCTACCAACTTAAACTATTAGCTATTCTCAAGAGAAAATTTTGAGTTAACTTGCCTTTTTATCTAAACTTTGTATTGCACAATATTGTTGTTCGAATTAGAAAACCCAAAAATCCCCTAGTAGTTGTCAACTACCATGGCCTGTTTAAATTGATCGTCATTCATGAGATATAAAAACACCAGAAAATTTGGGACAACTTTGTTGATCCTTCCCCTAAAGAAAACCCTGTCAGAGTAGAGATTTAACTCGCTAGAATAACCATACCCAGGAGAGGAAGAGGGAAGAGGGCCCATGTTTCAACCTCAGAATGAGGTAAATAAAGACGGTCCGAAATATTGCAACTATGGAATGACACCTCTGAATTTCCAGATGAGGCGGGACCATCCCATACACCACCTTCAAGCCCTCAAAATATGTCCTTACAAGAATACGCAGAAAAAATGTCTCAAGTATTGGAGCAAATGAAATCATGCTATGAAATTGGTAGCCCATTTGAATAATATGAGGGACCTACTGAACCAATATACCACTGCTAGTAGCTCTAGCCACACTAAAATATTACGTCACCATGATGAATTATAGGCTTCACGGGTTTTTCCTCCCTATAATAATGAATGGATGAGTAGGGGAGACCAGACAAAAGGAATATCTAAATCTAGAAACTAGTTAGGAGACACTGTTCTATTAGAAAAAAAGACAAGAATTAAGACAATTCCCTTGACGCCTGAAGGAAATAATCTTTCACCCAGACAGGATGTTAACATTGAAATAAACGCTTGGACACCTGAAGAAAACACCATTACTGATAACCTTATAATTGGCACAACCATTTCTGAAACCGAAACCACTACTCCTCTTTCTCCTGCCAAAACATTGCCAAAATAAAAATCATTTGAGATTGAGTTCAAGAAAATGAGCAGGAAGTGCAAGAAATTGATAAAATTGATAAAAAGAAATAAGGAAATAATTGGAAGAATCAAACAAGGCTTTAAAGCTTGAGAAGGAACTGACTACCATGGGTACCCAAATAGATTTTTCTACCAAAACTATAGATACTACTGAAGCCTCTGTATAGACTGTTTTAATAGAGAGTGTTCAATTTCTTGTACAGACGGGTCTAATGGATACTATTGAATCCTATGTACATACTGATTTAATAGATATTGCTGAAATTCTGATACAAATGGATTTAATAGACACTGCTGAAGCTTTTGTACAGATTGAGTTAATGGATAAAGTTGAAGCCTCTGCACAAATGGATTCGATACACACTACTAAAGTCTTTGTGCAGAATAATCTAAAACTTACAGAAAATAAGGGGACCCAAACAAAAGTAGCACCTTTGTACGCTCCCCTAGTAGAAAAGGCTGCCAATTAGAGGTTGCACAATTAATTAATTCAAGTCCAGCATGAATTGGCCCAGTGCAGAAAGGAAGTAGTACGCTTACAAGAACATCAGGAAATACTAAACCAATTCAAAGACCTTTATGCAACTGAGGATCAAACCTTTTCCCAACTCAGGGAAGAAAGGAAAAAAGTAAAGAAAGCACAAGAGCAAGTGCAACAAGCTAAGGAGAAAACTAGTATGGTTTTCTCTCTTTACTCAGATGTATTGACTTCTAGGGAACCAATAACTAATTATGCTTTATGATTAGTGGAACAATATTTATTGTTGAATGTCAATGCTCCCAGGGCAAGAAGTCCACCACCTTTAAATCCATTGAGGAATTTTTCCAGCGTTTCAATGAGCAGGATGAGAAGGTCCAACATATTTTGTGTGAATTATATTTATACAATTTATTTCTCGACAACAGGGACAGTAACCCCAGCCCCTTCATAGGGGACATTTAGTTCTAGGCTCTTTTATTTTTCACCAATAACCAAACTAGATGGGCTAAGGCCTACAACACCTTTCATAAAAGAGAGCATGGCCTCTATCTAAGGGATAGAGGAGAACCTACTAAACCCCTGTACTTGTTTACCCAACATAAGAAATTCATGCAGTGAAAAGGGGTGATATCCAAATTGGGACCTATTCATAGGGATGTTATGAAGAATGGGCGGGCATAATTCGAGGACATTGAGGAAGAAGCATTAGTAGCAACCAAGTAGAGGTGGCTAGCCTCTACAAATAATGTAAGGAACAAAGAACCATTTGGGTATAGAAACTTCAAAGTTGCTGCTTCCAGGTTATTTTTGTACAAAAACCTAATTTTGAACATGGGGCCTACATGGATAGGGTGCAGATACAGATACCCCATCATCTGGTACCCCCCCTGAATATTATCATCATGATTATGAGTTTCCAGAGGGGCACACAAACTAAGAATTTGGAAAGATACAACAGAGACATGGCTTCAGATTTTAAAAAGAAGAGGTATACCCTACATATTATCTAACCCAGCTACACCTCAACCATTTTTTTGCATGAGGACCTACAAAAGGCTAAGTAGGGGAGTATGTTGGGCCAAGGAAAAGGCGTGTTCCACCCCATATTTACCACAATTTTTCATGCACTTTTATATATATTCCCATCATCTTAGCAACAAGGTAAAAGGAAATAATGTAAAAGTGAGGCATAATGGAATAATGATAAGGGCATTGTTTGATAACCTAAAAAAAATTGATTTGTCATTGTCTTTATTGATAGGGAGGAAAAACAACCAAAATACTGACCGGATGACTGAAAGATAGCATACAAGGATGGCGGACGAAATCATATCGACCCCTATGAATTGGTAGAATGTGGAGAGTTACAACCATGCCTGGAGTACTCAATCAATATCCATGAAGAAGTGGGGTCCCATAAGGAGAAGGATCCGTTACTACTTTCGAACTTGCCTTTAAGCTATAAAAGGTCATAGATGAACAAGATGAAGGACAAACTGTAATATAATCTTCCTATAATAAACATATTCGGATAAAATCGTCAAGTTTTGTACTAATGTATTTCTTATTGAATTAATAAAGAATCTGGAGTTTTTTGGATAAACAATTTCTGAGTATTCCTTAGCAGTAGGCTTATGGTGGCTTTCGGCCTAGCCCTGGGGGTTCTCTTGCTACTTATGTACTATACATTTATTTACAAAATTTACATTTCGAGTTACTCATTACACTTCCAGTATTCAGTGTGTTTCATAATATATCGTTTAATTGGTTAATTGCAAGCATGAGATGTTATATCTTCCTTTTTACTAGACTAGTTTACCATTCATGTTCTCTTATCTGATATCAATTATTTTACAATTGTTAGATTAGTTTCAATATGATTGTTGTTCAATTTATTAGAGTTCTTGTTCAATTTGTTAAGGTCATTATTCAATTCATCAAGCATGATGTTCAATTGCAGTTTATTCTTTCCAATCTTGAATAGTTATTTCTACATAGGCTTAGAATAGAGTTACATTGAATAGTCAGAAACATTTCGTAATTCCCTTCGAAGTTGGTTTCATTGAACTTAGAAAATTAGACAATATTCCTTTTCACCATTTAGAGTAAAAGAACTCTGAGTTCCCTTGCATATAACTCTTGAAATAGCCAGAATTTCCTTGGGTTGATAATTAATGAAAAGCATCAAGGTTAAATTTAAACAATCACCTTTATGACCCAATAGATGGACCCTGCGACACGAAAAATGAGAAATACATTAAAAAACGTGATTTCATTCACGATTTTTCATGTATTTCTCATTTTCCATGTAGCAGGGTCCATCAAAATTATGCAACATAGGTACTCCTTGGATGAGGAATTAATTTTTACATCCAGGAAGTACTCCCACTTGAAATTTGAGAAACAAATTTAGGAGATAAGTTGAAAATACGAGTTGAAAAAGTAGTTTTATTATTTTATTATTTTTTAATATTTTTACCCTTTTACTTAAAAATGGTGAATAAAAAACCATGGTTGACATCATCATCTTGAATCCTATTGGTTCTTATAAAGTTTCTCTTTTTGTACATTTTTCTTAGGAGACCCATTTTAGACCTCAAAATACCCGCTGATGCAGAGCATGGTTCCACTCTTGGATTGGATGGGAATAATGTGGTTTTCATGCATACATGTCGGATCAATATTTTATCATTATCATTATGGTGTATTTATCGTGATGACGATTGTTACAATTTTTTTGTCATGTATCTTAGCACTTCGCCAGTTCTCTAAAGGGTGAAAAGAAGACCAACGAAGGTAACCACATACCACTTTGAACTAGTAGCTATCCCTACGAGGCTGAGAGGGCTCTCTCTATGAGATCACCATAAAGGTTTGAATGGAGTGAAAATGATATTAGGCTAGGTATGTTTAGATCGGGGTTTCATTGATTTGATGGTTTTGTGCTGGATGGTGGCTTAAATCTAAGAGGATTAGGTCTGGGATTTGAAAAGCATGTTTGCAGAGATGTAATGGGGAAAGGTAGGCACATAATTTATCATTTTATAGATATATTTATGTATAGGGTATATTGGTAAGGTTACAAAATGAGCATGAATCTCATGAATTCATTTATATCAGAATAATCTGAACGAAAACGTAAAAGCTTCTCCAAATAGAGAATTATATCAATGAATTATGTTTATTATCTTACAAAAAAGCACATGAAGCATGGAAATGGAAATGGAAGGTACAATACATTCAAATATTGGATCACATATGTAAAAACACTACTAAAGCATATACCATAGGTACCCCACTACAATAGCTGCAAATTCTATCTATTACTTCCTGCCAAATTCACAATTACCCTAGTATCCAAAAGGCTCAATTCCACAACATTCAACCTTTCAAACTGATTAAAAATTTCCTCATATAGTTAATGAGGTTTAAATCCCCCCTTGGAGGTGTAAATTCTAGGAAGAAAAACCAAATTCATGCCCATATCCATTTTCTGCTACATACATGGGAGGCGACCCAACCATTTCCTTGTTTTTATAACAATCATGAGTCATTTACTCAAAACATTAAATAGAGGATAAAAAAACTAAGAAACCATAATTTAACCCATTTACATTTAATTTTACCCCTTACATTCACTTACTTTTACCCCTTGACTTTTACGAAAGTCAAACTATGAAATGCCAAAATTTACACAATGAAATTTCATGAAAATTTATCAGTAATTTGCAAATGTATAGTGAGCTCTTACGGGCCACTTTTGGGTTCCTTCATGAAGTCCAAATCCAAAAATGAGACCTTTTTTGGAAATATTGGATATTTTAGCTGCATTTATAGTATTTAAGCATGCAAAATGACCCTTTCTAGGGTGAGATATATTCATTCTCCCAAGGTTTCTCTAGGTGCACAACGAAAGTGAAAAAGATAGACATAAACATATATTTTGGCCTCTTTTTTGGATTTTTCTCAAAATTTCTGCCCTAGACCAGAAAAATGAGGAAATTGATTAGGAGAGGAGGCCACCATATTTCCAAAAATATAGAGTTTTTTTCATTTGGAGGCCCAAGGAAGAAGCGCAGCGTGAGCTCGCTGCGCTTCTGGACATAGCCAAAATTGTCAAATTTCTGAAAAATGTAGCAAATTTCACTAAAATGAAAAATTCTTCCAAATATTCTCGAAATTGGCCCATATATTCCAAATATGTTTTGTTATGCTATCATGGATACATCAACATGTAGTTCCAACTTACCCTTCTCATCATGGTTGATTAGGGTTTTCATCATCTCTCTTTTCTCTTGCTATAAGAGAGTTATCATATCGTTAGCTTTCGCCAAATCATATTTCTTTTGTGGGATTCGATCATATTTTTGTTTCAAAGCTTCTTCAAGTGACTTATTCCCTTCTTTACTTGGTAAATATTCCATACCATGTTGCTCATGATAACCTACTTCGTGTGCTCTTTGAAAAAATTCTAAACAATTCACATCTTCAAAGCACTTCTTGATAAATGGAGAGAAAATTATTCCGTTGCAATTGGAGGGCTCAAGCCTCAAAATTCCCTCCCCCCCCTCCACACACCCTTTTTTATACTTCTTTTATCTTATGGTGATGAGTAAAATTCCATACTTTCAAACCCTAGGTGGAAGGCAAGAAAAACAATGGATTTTGTAGCTATGAGTGCATGAAGTGATAAGATGGGTTTGAGAGTTTCCTAATTTTTGAGAAACTTTAGGAGGGTAGGGAGTGATGTTAGTGAGTAGGGAAAAATTTAAATTTAGGGAATAAGTGATTTGAGGGGATGGAAAAGAAAAAAATACAGTCCTACTGTAGAAGGTCATAGGGTAGACTAGGTTTTATGGAGAAAATGATAAAAATGAAGGGATGAGATTGTGTAGTGTATGGAGGTAGTCTACCAACTGCAAAAAAATGTGTAGGGGAAATAAAAATATGGTTTTGGATAGAAATTAATCATTTGGAAACTAAAACCATGAATTTTAAACAAACCGTAGGAGAAATTTTTTTTGACTTAATTTCTTAGTAAATAGTGCAAGGGAGGATATGAAATGATTTGACTTACTTCTCGTAGAGGCTGTAGGTTGTAATGACTGAAGAGAAGCTTTGAAAAACTAGTTTGATAGCTAAATACCACTTCTAAAAATCTCTTCCATATGTGCAACGTAGTCTCCGTGCATGTTGCACCCGTGCACAAAACAATGCCTTTGTGCGCAATGCCCTTCTCACATGCATAGTGTAGTGTCTCTATGGACAAGGCCTTCAAATTTTGTCTAGTGAGAGGTAAAAAATGATTTTTATTTACAATGGGAGAGGGGAGGTCAATGGTAGGAGGATAGAAGAGTGCAAATGAGTTTCACTTTTTTCTTTTATAGCTTGCTTTGGAGTCATTTCATGAATGACCTAGGATGGGCGACCTCATGGATCTCATTTTCTTTTTAGGACCTTGTAGCCTTAAAACCTTTAATTGAAACTTTAGAACTTAGGAACTTATTACATAATCAAAACATAAATTACATTTCAAATCAAATCTTATTGGACAAATTTTCCTATTACCACTCCCCATTTTCCGAATTTATGCACAAAATGACTGATTTTGGTGACCATAACCCTACTGACCTAATGGTGACATTGAGGTGAATGAAGACCATGATGATGTGACTGAAGTGATGTTGATAATTTTTCAATGATGGTACACTCAACTGAGTGATGATCATGACCGAGATGTAAATTTTTTGAAGGAGTGGAAATAGCCCTAGACACACTAGCGAGTGACCAAATTTTATTTGAATACCTAATGAAATGCCAAAAAATTGACTCAAGACCCTAAAAAAACCTTGTAAGAACATATTTGATCATTGGTGACAAGAAAAATAGAATGACACTAACATTAGCTTGAACTGGGGATGACAACTCCTTGGAGGTGTCAAGAACACTGTAGACTAAGTAGCTATATCCATTGGGCATGAAGTCAAAAACAAAATATGAAACTCGATATTGAAAATTGAATGACAAAATGAACTATAGACTAACTACAAAATTTACTGGCATATACTACTAAAAAAAATGCTGATAATTCAGCTCATTCATCACAACTATAACTAATCCATACATCACCTGATCAAGTGAAATGGAAAAACCAATGTAACGATGTAAGAATTTTGTCTACTAGTTGAATTCTCCGCAAGTGCTTTCTCATGAGAAAAAGGGGAAGACTACTGAAAGGAACTCCCATGAAAACTTGAAAACAAACTGAATCTTAATGAAATTTCAAAGCATGAGCCCACCAGTTGACCTCAATAATGTCGCAAAAGGATATTCATAGGAATAAATATTAATTTCCAGCCCATCTAATATAGTACTGCTCTGCTCTAGGTAGTCTTCATACCTTGATTTTAAAATTTTCCCAACATTCATGCTTTCCTAAAGTTTCAACTTAAAATAGTCATGATAAAGCTACAAGGATTCGTAAGACCTTCGTGATAAATGTGATTAGACTTCTGACAGAAGAGACATTAAAAATGTATGCCGAACTAAATCATTATCAAATTTATATTCAAACTGACAGCCAACCAAAGAATGAGGAGTTTGGACACAAAGATCGTCTATATAATTTCCTACTGGATTAGTGAAAACATGGGAAATATTTTGTAACATGTTATGGATCATTTATGATGAAACTACATGATCTTGTATAAAATCTTCATGTTACACACTTTGTTGGAGCAGGCGGAGAAAAAAAAATAACTAGATGCCTCCAATTATCCACTGAACATGTGCTTCTGATCCATAAATACAAGACAACTCACCTCCCTTGATGGCTGCATCAAGCTGAAAAAAGGATCCTGAAACTCGTGAATGAATAATATTTCCTGATTATCAACAACAACAAAAATAATCTTATTCATTACTCTCCTGATATGACTGCAAATTTTTGTATGAGATTTGTAATGAGACTCCCTCTGAACAAGACATGGAAGTCGACTACCAGACCAAAGTTTTATCATCTCTTCTTTGAAACTCAAACCAACTAATGGAGAAAGATGTTGATTAACTATATCATCCAAAACATCAGCTATTGGATTATGGATAACTTGAGAAGACCGTTGAAACTTATCATACATTGGTTCCGATGAGATTAGATGATTTTCTATAGACTTATAGTTCTTTGTTTATGAGATATTATCAAAATGTCTCTTGAAAAACTGAAATGAGTCAAAAATTAATGGTAAAGAATCATCCTACATTAATTCATAATATATTGCAGTATTTAAGTATTCATGTGTGATTTTAAATTCAATGTAACTTAGTGGCTAGGATTCTAGAGCGAAAGAAGCTTGCATATCACAAGTGATCTCCTCAACCAGTTCATAAGAAGGATGGCCATTTATACCATGGAAAACTCACTTATTTTCTTTCTTATAGTTGTCTCTTATTTTCGCAAATGAGGAGAAACACAAGGGTAAGGAGTCCTGATCAAGAATTTCATTGTGTTCTTCATGATCAATATAAAAACTGAAAGACTGGTAATTTCTAATCTTGGGAAATTTTTCTCTCAGAAATTGAAATGAAGAAAAACTCAAAGGAAAAGAGCTTTCACTTGGTTTGAAATTTTTTTCATTCTCTTCATCGTTGTCATGATTGATATGTATAGGGTGTATGCTATATTTGAGAGATTGTAATTGAACTTCTCTGTCCCAAAAACGTGTCGATGATTACCTTGAAGATCTAGCCTCAATTTCGACAACATAATCATCATAATAATGATCATACTTTGGTAAATCATCAATATAAGTAATGCCATCAAAAATACACATTAGATCAATAGTTTTATTCTCCTTGATTTGATCTACAAATCCATTTTCGTGATTCTCCATAAATGAATAAAAATAACATTCATTTTCTGATCTATGGTAACTAGGATTAGCAGAAAAATGTTTAGGGAAAACAAATTATTCTTCTTCAATAAGTGGGACATGATGTTTTTGAAAAACATATACATCTCTCATGGTGATATTTTTCATTACTTCTTCCATGTTACTTATCAAAATGTCTATCTTTACTTTTGAATATGTCAAGCATTCCTTTTCTATGTTCTCTGTTTCTTCTGCCTTCAACTTTAACCTTTTGACTAGAAAATTAGCTCCCACATATATTGCATTGTCCTTCACTTATTCAAGGAAGAGTTTGAAAAATTGATGGAAATAAAAAATTCTTGCAATTGGAAAGATTTTGAACCATTTCTTGGCTTTTCCTTGCAAAGATAGAGCAAATATTCTTGTACTAACATCCTCTTCTTCAACCTCAAAAATGTCGAGAAAATTTTCAAAACCTTGAATGTGTTTCTGAATAGCAATGTTACCATATTCTTCATCAAACCTGGGAAGATATTTGTAATAGGTTTCAAGGAAATCATGGAGTATAAGAGGTAATATGAGTGGCTTGTATGTATCTATAATTTTACAAGGTATAGGAGTATGTACAAAAGCTGTAAGATTAGTCTTGATCAATTGAGGCTGATGAAGCAGAAGATGATCATCATAAGATTTAGAAGAAGGCTATTGATAAAGATCTAAGGTGTAAGGCTAGTTTGAATCCATAATTTTCAGAGGAAAGGAATCAAATACAGATCTGGGATATTTTCTTAAATATAGTATACTTTGAAAATAATTCTTGAAATTCTCAGGAAAAGAGAAAAAATAATTCAAGACAAAGAACATGATGTCTTGCATAAAAATCCAAGTTGAATACCTGATCTTCCCATGTTGTCTTTTCATGTTTTTTTTGGCAAGGTTCATCCTCCACTGGAGTATTAGATTTGATTTTGAAACGAATTTGTAGTTGCTAGGTGAATTATTTCCGCCTTCGTGTGTCCGATTAGTATCTACCATCAACAATAACATCTTATCCTTGTTTCTATTTCCCAACGAAGATAGAGCTTTCACTCCCCAGCAATGATGCCAAAATTTTAGCACTCCACCAGTTCTCTGAAGGCTAAAAAAGAGACCAGCAAAGGAAACCGCATACCACTTTGACCTAGTAGCTATCCCTACGAGGATGAGAGGTAACTCTCTATGAGATAATAGTCAATAGTTGACTGAAGTGTAAAGGGTATTAGGCTAGGTATTTTTATGTCAAGGTTTAGTTGATATGATGGTTTTGTGATGGATGGTGGCTTAGCTCTAGGAGGACTACGCATGGGCTTTGAAAATAAAATTTGCAGAGTTGTTATGGGGAAATGTAGGCACATAATTTATCTCATTATAGATATCTTTGTTTAGAGGGTAGATTGGTAGGGTTCAAAAATGAGCATGAATGTCATGAATTTGTTTATATTAGAAGAATATGAACAAAAATGTGGAAGATTCTCTAAAACAAAGAATTATATCAATGAATTTTGTTTATTCTCTTAGGAAATAAACACATGAATCATATAAATGGAAATGGAAGGTAAAATAAATTAAAACATATGATCACAAAAGGAAAAACAATGCTAAAGCACATACCACAGGTATCCCACTATAATAGTTGCAAATTTTGTCTATTACTTCCTGCCAAAATCATAAGTACACTAGTATCCACAAGGCTCAATTACAAAACATTCAACATTGATAAATGATTCCAAAGTGCATCATATAGTCACTAAGGTCAAAATAGTCCCTTGGAGGTCTAATTTCAAGCAAGAAAAACTAAATTCATGTAGCTATCGAATGTTTAGTACATACAACATAGGTTACCCAACCATTTCCTTCATCTTCTAACAATCATGAGACCTTTAATAAAAACATTAAATGCAGGATAAAACACATAAGAAACCCTAATTTAACCCATTTACATTTAATTTTACCCCCTACATTCATTTGCTTTTACACCTATAATTTTACCTATGTCAAACTATGAATTGCCAAAATTTACACAATGAAATTTCATGAAAATTTATTTCTAATTTGGAGATGCACAATGAGCTATTGCAGGCCACTTTTGGGTCCCTTCCTGAAATCCAAATCCATAACGGAGACCTGTTCTGGAAATCCTGGATAGTGTAATTTTCTTTAATGTATTTAAGCATTCAAAATGACCATTTCTAGTTTGAGATATCTTCATTCTCCCAAGGTGTCTCTAGGTGCGTAGTGAAAGTGAAAAAGAGAGGCACATACATTTTTTGGCCTATTTTTTGGATTTTTCTCAAAATTTGTGGCCTGGAACATAAAACCAAGGAAATGGGTTTGGAAAGGAGGGCATAAAATTTCCAAAAATGAAGATTTTTTCCCATTTGGATGTCCAAGTAAGAAGCACATGGTGAGCCTGCTGTGCTTCTCAACATAGCCAAAATTGCTAAATTTCTCAAAAATGAAACAAATTTCACTAAAATGCAAAAATTGTTCCAAATATTCTTGAAATTATTCCCTAGATGCCAAATAAGTTATTTTATGCTATCATGTATGTATCAACAATTAGGTCCAACTTACCCATCTCCTCATGGCTTATTAGGGTTTTCATCATCTCTCTATTCTCTTGTTGTAAGAGAGTTATCATATGGTTAGCTTTGGACAAATAATCTTTAATTTTATGGATTTGATCATATTTTTTTTTTAGAGCTTCTTCAAGTGAGTTATTCCCTTCTTGAATTGGTAAATATTCCATACCTTGCTACTCATGATAACCTAATTCATGCATTCTTTGAGAAAAATCTAAAAAATTCACATCTTCAAAACACTTCTTGATAAATGGAGAGGAAATGATGTTATTGCAATTAGAGGGCTAAGAAATAAGTCTTTTTCCCCCTTTTTTATACTTATTTTTCTCTTATGGTTATGAGTTATCTTCCGTACTTTCAAACCCTAGGTGTAAGGCAAGAAAAACATTAGATTTTGCAGCTATGAGTGGATGAAGTGATAAGATGGGTTTGGGAGTTTCCTAAATTTTTGAGAAACTTTAGGAGGGCATGGAGTGATGTTAGTGAGTCAGGGATAATTTAAATTTAGGAAATAAGTGAGGGGAGGGATTGGAAAGAGAAAAATATAGTCCTACCCTAGAAGGACATAGGGAAGACAAGGGTTTATAGGAAATGATAGAAATGAAGGAATGAGGTTATGTAGTGTATGGAGGTAGTCTATAGACTACAAATTGAGGTGTAGGGGAAAAAGAATTGGGGTTTTGAATATAATTTCATCATTTGGAAACTAAAGCCATGAAATGTAAACAAACCCTAGTAGAAGAATTTTTTGACTTAATTTCTTGGTAAACAATGCAAGGGAGGCTATAAAATGCTTTGACTTACTTCTGAAAGAAGCTAGAGGTTGTAATTACTAAATAGAAACTTTGAAAAACCAATTGGGTAGCATAATAACACTTCTAAAAAGCTATGCCACATGTGGAATGTCGTCTCCCTATGTGCAGCGCAGTGTCTCTGTGTGTAGCACCCTTGTCAGATGTGCATTGTAGTCTCTCTCTGCACATCGCCTTCATGTTTTTGCTAGTGAGAGGTAAAAAACCAATTTTTCTTGCCCATGGGAGAGGGGAGATCGATGATAGGAGGATATAAGAGTGAAAATGAGTTTCCCTTTTGTATTTTATAGCTTTGTTTTGAGTCATTTCATCAATGAGGTAGGATGACCCGCCTCATGAATCTCATTTTATTTTTAGAACCTTGTAGCCTTAGGACCTTTAATTCAAGCTTTATAACTTAGGAACTTATCACATAATATAAACATAAATTACATTTTCAAATCAAATCTTATTGGAAAAAATTTCCTATTACCACTCCTCATTTGCCAGATTTATGTAGAAAATGAATCATTTTGGTGACCTAAACCCTAATGACCTAATGGTGACACTGATCTGAACGAATATCATGATGATGTGAATAAAGTGATGCTGATAATGTTTCAATGATGGTACACTCAACTGATTGATGGGAATGACCAACATGTAAAATTTTTGAAGGAGTGGAAATATCCCTAGACACATTAGCGAGTGACCAATTTTTTATTTGAGGACATAATGAAATGACAAAAAACTGACTCAAGACCCTAAAACAACCTTGTCAGAGCATATTTTATCACTGGTGACAGGCTATACATACTGACACCAACAATGTAGAATTTTATGATGTTGTTGTTGGGATGTGTTTGTCATGAATACATGTGGGTTGTATATGCATTGTTATGCATGTTAGTGTTTATATATTGTTATGCATGCATTATCACAGTGATGGTTATACATGCATGGTAGGTCAAGAATGCATCATGGTGGTAATTATGTAGTTTGTTTCATCATGATACCTTAGTACGCTATGATTCTTATATGTTGGATGAGATAGAATAAGATATGAATATTATTAGAGCGAGGTTGCAACATTGTACCTCAGGGTAAGAGCATATCATCATACATGTTTGTATATTGGGCATGTAGGTATGTTGGTTAAAGATTTTGATATGCATTATGGTTATATACATGCATGTAATTCTATTTATGTTGTGGTTACATGAATTCTAGATGTTAGTTGATCAGTGCGACCATATGAACATGCATCAGATAGTCATAAATGATAGTAACTTGCTATTATGTCGGTGTAGTGATATGAATAATGGTTATGGTAATTGAAAGTAAGATCTTGATGTTATATGTATCATGCTAATTTGTATTGTCCTTCGCATATGGTTAGGTCTATGGAATTTATGTATGAGTCAAACTATTTATGATATTGTGGTATACTAATCTAAACTGACTATGCATATGAGATTGTTATGAATGAATAAAAATTGTGTATGATTTTATGATGTGAACATGTTAGGTAGTTACTATTATGGGCATCACTACCTTAGTTCTATTTTGAGTTGATATCTTGTGAATTTATATCATTCTAATCTAGATTGATTGCACAAAAAAGATACCCTCCCTTGAGATACATTAAGGTATGATTTTTCTTATGTCATCTAGTTGGTGCTTGAATTTTTAATTATGACATATATTTCATTTTTGAGTATTTTGTGTCTATTATGTAATCTATATGTTGTTTGAATGTTTGATTAGTTCCATGGTATAGGTATTTTTATATAATATTTCATGAAATAATTATGTTTTTTTAAGACGACTGTACTAACACATTATGTGTTCAGGCAGTTGATATTTACTTGAGCAAAAGTGGGTGATAGTTGTAGAATTATTTCTAATTACTATGAGATGAATCATGGTTATGAATATTATCGGAAGTTTATTGAATATTATGACATGCTTTGTAGTGTTGGAAAACGTTGGTTTCAAATTAATAGATATGATCTCTTGATATTTGGAATGTGTGACTGACATGTTTGAGCAGTTACAGGATATCATGATTGGTATTAGCATGACAAGGTAACAGTTGATTTTTTTATATAACTAACATTTGCGTGATCTGAAAATGTGTAATATGACTCAATTGTAGCAAGGAAAAAGGTAAAACAAAGTAATTTGGTAATAATTCCTTAGTAAATGTTTGGGAACCGTAATTCCAAACGAATGAGTGCTTTGCATACATGAAGTCTTATTAACCTTGATTTTGATTGACATTATGTGGATATGTGCTATATTTATGAACATGTTTTTGAAAGGCATATTAGCTAATTTATAGTTATATTTGGATTCTTAAATGAATTGGATTTCCTTGAGAGATGATATACATACGTGTTCAAATACAAGGAAGTGTGCTTGGAATAACAAGGTAAGGTAACTGGTATATTGCTATGTTTATTTATGCACTGACAATTATTTTTTTAGGGCATATGATGCAGGGGATTGCATCACAAAAAAGACTTCTGTGAAATCTTGGAGAAGGCTTAGGTTCAATTTTCCCTTGGAAGCATTGGAAGCCCATGGGGATTGACTCATGGTGTTTGTTGCTAGTCTTCTGTTTTTGGTATTTTTTTATTTATTGTGATCAATTGAAACTTTATTTATGTATGGTGTATGGCCATACCACTTTGTTTATGGTTTCTTATAGTTATTTGTTTTCATGGTTCTCTTATTTTATTCTATTTTTTCTATTATGTTTTGAGGGTCTTGGGAATTAGTTGGAAAAGAGAAAGTTAATGTAGTTTGAGAAGATATAGAAGAAAGCCGATAGGTAATGTAAGACCTAGATTAATTTGGTGCATGTATAATGGAAACTAAAGGCAAGACTATGAAAGTTAATTGGATTGGTTGGGTCCATTGGGATAAATGGATGGTGGTAGGATAGTCATGATAAAGATAGTAGGAAAGGTAAATTAAATGGTCTTAAGGTAAAAAATTCATTGGATAAGTTGGGAAATGTTGTTCTCAAGGTTGAGCATGCTATGTATAGATAAAGGGTGTTCTATTAACCTAGACCTTATGATATCTGGTAATTGTGATGTGATCATGATTATGTTAATGACTATGTATGTATATAAGGATGTATGTATGCCATTGTCAGACAGGGTCATTATGGATCATGACTATTTTATGTTGATGTTTATATATATAAATTTATGTATGTATGCCATTATCTTACAGGGTCATCATGGATCATGATTATTTTATGTTGATGCTTATATCTATTTAGTTCTGTGACAGGGTCATCAAGGATCATTCTTTTCGAGGAATAATTTCTTATGCAAGTGAATGGCATGAGGAGGTTCCTGGTATTATGAGGAATAAAGTGGGTGGAGTAGCCTGAAAGATCTATGAGGTTAGTATCATGTGGATATGGATTGATATTATGTGATTATAGTATGCATATGTTTATGTTATGGATAGGCTATGCTGAGTGATCCAAGTAAATTTTTGATGCTCTTTTAACCAAGACCTTTTACTTCGCCTGATGTGTTAGAATTAAATTTTGTCAAAATAATTAATGAACACATATGTAGATATAATCAAGAGGAACATAGGTCAACAATCATATGACAAAAATTCAAGAGGTTTAATAACAGAGTTCATCCAGTGTGAACTACGTCTCCGAGCCTCGGTGTCTCGATGGAGTTGGATTCTTCATTCAGTGATGTAAATATGAATATGTACACGGACGTTGTTTTCTTATCATACAATGAAATCAGTCCTCAACATGAGTTGCAAAGCCTCTCCATGAGACGTTATGCTGCAAGGAAATCTCAATCATAACATACCTCCTATCAATATCGCATCAACTTACACATAATGACTATGAGTATCCTGCCAACATCACAACAAAGGGTCTCAATCCAACATATATGTGACAATGAGTATCCCATGAACATGGAAACCAAGGGATCTCAAAAATAAATGACAATCCATGATAGAAATTAAAACTCACATCAAGAACAAAAACAAGGACCTGCATAAAACATCATGCATGGATCTATACAACACATTGCATCTCATAGCAAAGAGACAAAGAAGTACATGATCACACTGCATATACCTCACACTGGAGATGGTTGAAGATTAGGTTTCTCCGCTTTTGTATCTGAAATTACCATCGCAATAGTGGCATTGAAAGGCATGAAATTGAGTGCTCACTCACTGAATGCTGACACCAAAAACTCCACTTTGAAAAGTGGCTACAAAATCGAATGGTAAAATTGTAAATCTGAATAAACCATAATATTCATGGCATCAAATAGTGAAAAATTGACTGTCAAATTTCTGAATTCTGACGGAGTGAAAATTTGTGGCTAAATGAATCTTTTAGATTCCCCTTAGATTCCTCGATGATTCCTTCATGCGGGTCATCTAAAGATCTGTTGCTCAGATTAAAATTTTGTCTTTTCCATCGGCATCCTTGCGAAATTCTGAGTAATTTGAGTATAAATTTGGTTGGGTTCTGCTACTGTCAAATTCTAGCCTCCAAGGAATCTTTTAGATTCCCTTAAGATTCTTGATCCTCATATTCTGAAGAGAATATTCTGAACCGTTGCCCAAATGGAGAATCTAGGTGCACCATCGTGCTCCCTATGAAATTATGGTTAAAATTCATATAAATTTCAATACATTCTAACATAGGGAAATTTTACCTCCTTGGAATCAAAGGATTCCCTTGGCATCAAAAGGATTTTGTCTCGCAATCCATGCACCATCATGCCTCAAACAGTGTGCCATCCTCTACTCTGACCTGCTCTGGGGGCACTTGTAAAATTAAAGGTTTAAATATGTTTGGTTGGGTGGAATAACCAAAAATGGGCCAGTTGGCAGAATGGTAAAAAGGGAAAATGGTTAAGTGGAGGTTAGGGGATCAAATCCTACCTCCCCACAAATCTGCATTGTAATAATATTTTTGGTTGGAAATTTTTTAAAAATGGGCCGGGTCGGGCCTACATTGGGTGGCCCACCAAACTTACCCGTCATCATGTGTTATATATAACATATGTTATGGGAGTTATGGCTGGGTTGGTGGGGTTGAACGCCAACCACCCCACCTTATATATTCACTTGTTATGTGGTGGTTGTGTGTGTTATGTTGAATTATGAATTACAGATAAAACAGTCTTCCCTAAATGTGGTGCAATGCATTTCGAACAACAGGTTAAAGACTTTGCAAATACATTTACTTATAGTAAATAGACACACACAACAAATCAAGAAACTTAATTGGAGTCCAAGTGCTTCCAATCCTTTTTCTGTCGTTCTTGTTGTAGCTTCAAATCGAGACTAGATCACCAAAATATTTCCTACAAGAATGAACACTAAACATCAAAGAGATAGAAATATACAAATTCCTATTCAAGTTATTCTGTTAAATCAATGAAACATGAACCATATACATTAGATAAGAATTCATAATATGAAAGACATAAGCTTATACAGATACAAATGTGGCAAAGTAAACAACAATCTTTATTAGTGGATAGAAGGGGAGGTTACAACCAGTGATTTATTTGATGTCACCATCTCCAGCATCATCCCAACCTCATCAAAATGAACATCTCTCTAGTAGCATGTCACTCAAATCAATTCCTTAATTGAAATTCCACCAACATTTCTCTACTCAAATTATTCCTTCTCAAGCACTAGGATCTATGCTCAATTTATAGATGAGTTGAACGTAGTTTTACAATCAATGACTTTCTAATAATAAGCAAGACATGTTCCTAAGCTCATAGGTCTCAAATAGACACATGGATTCAAAGTTTGACACATATGCACTCCTCTAGAAGGCAATGGGCAAGTGGAGATTCCAGAACAATGAGAATTTCACTCCTAATTGACCAACACACCCTCGAGTGTCGGGAAGTGCTTTGTAGAGCACCTTTGAATGGAGGTACCTAGATATGCAACTCACTTAGCCCCTTCAGAGAGTGTGTTGGTGAGCTCATAGGTGTTATAATATATACTTCAAATCTTTGAAATATTGCAATGGAAGTCAGGGATGATTCTTCTTTGTTATTTATCTTAGGGCATGTAGAAATATAATGATAGGGGATGATAGACCCTATTCATGGTTCTGGGGATGATGTCTAGTTTAATCAGGTCATTGGGAATGGTGCCCAAATTGACCTATAACATATTTCACCCTAAATCATGAAGTTAGAATAATAATAACAATATTTTTTGAATGCGATGCTTTACACTATGATGGGCTGGAGCTAAAATGGAGTGGCAACCTGCATCAATATTACAATACATTACATCATGATATATCCTCTTGATTACGAATTTTTGAGGGACAGGATTCCCATGCTCAGCACATAAACTATCTAATAACATGTACACAGTGAAAAAAATTCATCTAAATTGGAATGTTACCCAATAAAGACATGGCTACAGATATAGGCCCATGTTTGGATGATGATATGTATATAAGGTCACCATACAGATGATGTGTACAAAAATCCTGAAATCGTAGCCCAGATGGCTGAAACTAGATCTGGGGTCTTCCTATCTTGTTGACTCGATCATTTGGGTACAATTCTAGCCATGCCAATATAAGATTTGTAGTTGAACATGATAAGACATCATTTGATTACCATCGAATAATTTGAGATGTTAAAAAATGTGAGAGAACCACCTCATGGTATTGGAATATGATGATTCTAAGTGAACTTCCTGGATGATGATTTGACGTCGACATGAAGCCTCTTTATTACAAAATGGGAGCTACTGATCTGAGAGACAAAGGATGACTTGATATAGCAATGTTCAGGGATGAATTTCATGAGAATGAAGGTTTATGAGTATTTTAGAAGGATGAGTTTTCACTGGATGACTTCTCTTGAACATATCGGCGACACTGAGATGAGTTGGCAGCATTGACCCAAAACTGAAGTGAAGGTATGATGAACCATAGGTATGAATGAACCGTAAAGAAGATTACCCAACGCAGACAATCATGGTGATGGGGTGAAGTGTCATGTTCAAGAGTGACTTGCTACCATAAAAATTTCTATTCACTTTCCAAAATTTTCCCCTGTCATTTGTCGAGGAGTAGCTCTTTATTTTTTAACAAGCTTGAGGAGGATAACATTTTCTTGATCTATAATTCAACCCTTCGGGCAGACAATGTATCACTATTTAATAATTTAACAAGTCTAGTGATGAATAAACTTGATTCTTGCTATGATCGACAAGCCCGTTACTACTTTATGTTTTAACGAGCCTAATGACAGTAACAGCTTGGTCCTTTTTCATATTTTGATAGTTTGAAAAAGACGATGAAAAGAAAAATCCATAAGTACTTTTTTGTAAAGTTGTTGCTCATATCCGAAAAAGTGTAAAATAATATCTAGGCGAACCTTTTTAGTCATGTTTGACCAAGGTATTCCTTTTTCGTAAATAATCTATCTAAGTTCGGAAAAGGGTTAAACTAATACTGAGTAGATACCAATTCATTTACTTTTACGAGCTTGAAAATACAAGTGTGCGACAATATTTTCACATTATCGTAGTCTGAAAAGAGCTAAAACAAGACTCCAAGGGTTCCTTTTTTGTTGTTATCGAAGCTCCAAAAAAGAGATAAAAGTGCACTTCAAGTCCCTTTTCATTGTTAACAAAGCCCAAAAAATAAGGATAAAATGCAAGCTTTGTGGTCAAATCATTCTTGAAATAAATCTGCATGACTAATCTATTTATCAGTTGTAAAAATTGTCTAGAAAAACATTAAATGGATTAAAAATACTTGTTTCATGATAAAAACATAATAGAACCATAGTCATAGCAATAAATATTCATTGCAAACAATTAAATTACTAAATAAAAGGACTTTTACTATTCATTTTTACCATTCAATAGTTACCATTTGTATTTTGGAGCCCTGAACCTGTTTTTTCCCCAAACTTTAGAAGTTGATTACAATCAATTTTGTGGAAGATTTCCATCATTGTTTGATCCAAGTTAGTGCCATTGACCTTCTCTTTCTATCAGTAATCATTTCAGTTCCATCACTGCAAATTTTTAGGGTTTTGAGCCTCTTACGGTAAATTTTGCTCTTAAATAAGGAAACGCACCCTTGAGCATCAAAAAGTGCATTTTGTAGTAGATAAAATGAAGGCTATCTGCCTATGTAATTCACTGTCCCTTGTTCCAGACTGCGTTGGGCACAATATTTTTTTTTATTCTTACACTATCCCAAAAATTTTCTAATTTTTTCATTGAAGGTAGTGTAATGATTCTTATGGTTATGTTTCAATATTTCATTGAACTATAATGACGATTACATGGAGAGAAATATATCATGAAGAAAATAATATGGTTTCCCTAAATGATCCAGGTATAGTAAGAGCCCTAAGAGATTATGGGTTGTTAAATTACATCCGCTTTTCAGGGATGAGGCAAAAAATACAACTCTTGGAGTTCTTAGTTTGAGCATGGGATCCAGATATGGAGGCATTTCAAATTAAGGACAAAGTGGTTCCTATAACCATGGAGTATGTATATTATCTCACAGGTTTGTCAAGGAGAGGCTTGCCCATTTCCCTCTAAGGGTTTTCCCTTATAGGAGAGACTATGAAAGAATATGTTTTGCAGTATTTCTATCCAGGGGCAGAGACAAGAAAATATAGGAAGATAAACATCTGGGCTATTATATATTTTCCTTTAAGAACCATTCTTTTCATGATCACAAAATTTTCCAGTACCGTTACACTACATGTAGCGAATACATCATATATGCAATATGCGCTAGACTGTATGAAGCCAACAGTATTCAACTGGTCTAAAGCTGTACTTTCTTAGATAAAATAAAAACTGAACAAGGAAAAGGGATGAAGGAAGTAAAACTTCAGTTATGGTTCGATCCTTATTTCATTTTCCATGGAGCAGATTCCACTGATGCAGCTAGAGCATATGACACTAGGTGTGTCTAACACTAGAGATCTGAGGATACAAAGATGGGTGGAACTAATCGGTAGGCATGTAGGCCAATAGACCATTGTGTTCTCAACTACATTCTTCACCCAGTTCAGGTGATATTTTGTCGCCATTTATGAGTATGCATACGCAGGCGTTGATTTCTGAGGAGATCCAGTCTTGGCTTTACCAGAAGGCACTCAGTGGGGTGAAATAGGTAAGAATGTTTTGACCATGTTTTTTATTTTTATAAGGTTTATAATTTTTTTTTGTATTTTGATGTTTTCCCAAGACTAAACTAAATTTTTGATGTAATGAAGATGTTGTTCAATTTCAACTGGTGGAGGAACTAGAGCGTGTAGCCGATGATCCAACAGAGAGGGCTGTTGGGAGAGCAGTCCTTCAGGATCTAGAAATGGCTGAGACTCTGAAAAAGTTTCAGTAGCACATAGAGGGGTTGACCTTCGAGATTCCAGATTGCTGAATTGAAGAGCTACCCATGTGACTACAGCGCCACACTATAGGCATTCCTAATCGCTGGGTGCAGTTACTGTGTAGGATAGATAGATCTGTAGCATGTTACTATAAGCACCACTAGTTTACTTTTCACATGTTGCATACATTTTGAGGTTAGATGACCAATGTGTCTTGGGCACAATTTTTTGTAAAAAACCTATAACTATCTATCTATTTGATTTCAGTGTTTTCTTATGTTTATTATCCAAGCCTATTCAACTATGTGAATGTTTTCTTTACATGTGTTGCAAATGTCTCTCTAAAACTTGATTAGCCAAAGAATCAATAAATGTGTTCAAATTTATGGAAATGTGTTGATATTGAATAAAATCAAAGTGTCTTTCCAAAAGTCGAACTCTTAGGAACAAATGATGTAGTGTTGGGTTTCTAACAATATAAACAATAGTAAGTTGTAATACGACAAGTTGTGAGTCTAACCTTATGATAATGTGGTTAATACCAAATCAAAAGGTATCAAATTTAAGTTTGATCAACGCGTTATACTTAGTGATATGTTTTGTCGATCTACCAATAAAAATCCCTTGAAAACTCACTAACTCCTCTTTCGGAGCAAAATGGCCCACGCTGCAGAGGATAGATTCCGCGTACTACGACTAACACCATCAGCATATCCAACAAATGGTTCCAAACATTCAAACACCTGCGATGAAATGTAAAGTAGATTACTAACATCAAGAAAGCTCTAAAAACAAACTGAGACAGTGAATCCAAATCAATATCATATATATACAATATAATACAAAAAATCACTACACTCATGATTAAGCATAGTAACGTTTTAGATACAACCCATTTATGGGCTGCACCAACGAAATCACATCATAATCTACTAACTCATAGGCACCCTTAGCAAGAACTCTTTTGACAATATAGGGGCCATGCAATAATGTCTCAAATTTTCCTATACCTATTACATCAACTTCTTTATCAGAAAGAAGGACCAAGTCACCCTCTAAGAAAATGCGAGGCTGGAAATTTTTGTCGTATTGTGCCTTTATATGTCTCTTATGCGCTTCATTGGCCAAATGGGATTCACCACATGTTTCATCAAGATGGATGAGGTTAAAAAGACACACTTATTCTTTTGAGGTCTTAGGTAACAAGTCGATTGTGAGTTTTAACAATGGTATTTCACATTGCATAGGCAAGATAGCTTCCAGACCATACACCAATTGAAAAGGAGTAAATTCGGTTGCATTTCTCACTGAAGTTTGATATGCCCATAAGGCCGAGTATAGGATCAAATGCTATTTTCTTGTACGAACTTATATCGTTTGTTGAAGCATACGTTTAAGAATCTTGTTGATAGCTTCAACTTGTCCATTTGATTGTGGATAATAAGGAGTAGAATTATCATTTGACAATCCTAACTTGGCAGTCAATTCAGTCATCATGTGATTGTGAAAATGCTTCCCATGATCTGTCACTCTAGCCCGTGGGACCCCAAACTGTGAAATAACATGATTAAAGAAAAATAATGCAGCTGTATGTCCTGTGTTCTTGAATGTAGGCATCGGTTCGGCCCATTTGGTAAAGTAGTCTACTGCGAAAATAATATAACCATGCCCCCTAGACGAATGAGGGTTACAGGTCATGAAGTCAATACCCAATTTTGAAAATGGTCCCATAGAGACAACAAGATGCATTGGCGTTGGTTTTTTTTTGGATTTTATGATAAAAAAATTTGGCACGCATGACAACTTCTGACTACGAGGATGCACTCATGAAATATGGTAGGCCAAAAGTAGCTGGCACAGAGTATCCTCTGCGCAATAGCATATCCAGACAATTTTCTAGCACAAGCCCCAGCATGACAATCATTTAAAACCTTTTTGGCCTCCTCATGAGTGAGGCACCTCCTTAAAATTGTATCGACACCATGACGATAAAGTGTATCGCCGATGATCAAATAATATTTGGCTTGGTATCGAATATTTTGTTGTTCAAAGCGAGAAGTATCAGGTTGAAAAGTTTGAGTTTGGAGATAAATGATGAAATTTTCATACCGAGGATCAGATGATCTAATGAGAAACTAAGACTCATCAGGAATTGATGGCTTCGACGTAGTGGTATTCTATCAGAGGGAAGGTCGCAGAGAAGCTCAGTGAAAACTAAATAGTTTTTGACTTGGATTTGATGAATTCCAAATAAAATTCTTGAAAAATGACAAACCATTTTGACTATTCCCCCCCCAGAAATTTACATGATAAGATATAAGTCACGGGGTTGCAATATAAAACGACAATGGTCTTTCAGAACATGATATAGTGGTGAAAGCTTTGGAGAGCTTGAACAAATACCAACGAAATATTTTCTACGTACGAATACTTAACTTTCGTATCAATGAAATTACGACTCAAATAATAGATTGGATGTTCTATCTCATTTTATACTTGGACCAATACCATAGCAATGGTTGTATTAGTCACGAAAATATATAGGAAATAATCATTTTGATAATTAGGGGGATACATTAACGATGCCCGAACAAAAGTATCCTTGACAACATCACAAGAGGCTTCTGCAACTTGGTCCCAATGGAAGGTAACCCCTTTTTTCAAGAGTCGATTAAATCCTTTATCCAATTCGGTGTAGTTGGGTATGAACCTTCTTAGGAAGTTAACCTTTCCTTGAATTTTTTGTATCTAAAGTAAATTTTATGGCATAGGGAAATCCAGAATGGCCTAAACCTTCAATGGGTTGATTCAAATTCCTTATTTTGAGACGATGAATCCAAGAAAATGACTAAAACCAACACAAAACACACACTTATGTGGACTGAGGCATATTTTTTAGTGTCGGCAATGTAATAATATGGGTCTCAAATGCATTGGGTGATGAGTATAATTTCTTGAATGCACGGTTTAATCATCTAGATAGGGTTGAACAACGTGCTTGATGTCATCGAAAGCATAATCCATTGCTCTCTGAAATGCTGCCCCAACGTTCTTTAAACCAAACGATATTTTCCTATAAGTGAATGAGCCACAGGGATAGATGAATCCTATCTTATGTTGATCCTATGGGAAGATATTGATTTGACTGTAGCCTAAAAATATATCCCTGAATGAAAAGATTTCACACCCAGCACAATCATCAATAGTCTGATCGATAAAGGGAGTACGATAGTTGTCCTTTGGACAAGCCAGATTGACATCCCAATAATCGATGCATACTCTAATGGTTCCTTGTTTTTTCATGACAGGAACGATGTTGGAAACCCACTCAATTAGCAGAACAAGGTAAATGAAGTCAGCATGCAAAAGTTTCTCAAATTTTGCTTTAATGGAAGTGGCTTTCTTTGGATGAATAGGATGAAGGTGTTGATGCACCAGTTTGACATTAGGATACATATTAATAGTGTGTTCAAAGATACTAGTACTTATGCCTGGAATTTCCTCGTAAGACTAAGAAAAGACATCAGAAAATTCACAAAAGAGAGAACGATATGTTTCAAGTTCTGATGGAGAACAAGATACGCCGACATGAATATTTTCTACAACGCCAGGTTTGGTCAAAATACTGATAGAAATGGTTTCTTCAATATTTGAAAAATTCCGCTTGGAATCGATTGCAGTAATAGGTAAAGAATTCGAAAAGAAATTTTTGATTGATGGGTGATATAGTTCACTAAGATAATTTTCTTTATAATCAAGAAGATGGGAACAATGATGATAATCTTCCCATGGTTCTCCTTCTGACATCATGGTTTCCAAAATATTTTCATCTGTCAAGGAAGTTGAGGAAAAAGGATCACATGGAGTACCAAAATCTAAGGAACAATCAACCCAAAAAACTCGTGACGTTGATTTTGTATTCGCTGCCCAATCCAGATATATTAATTTCTATGCCAGCTCAATAGGGTTGGATAGAAAGAACTCATTTGATGTAAAAATTTTAGAATCACCTGTACTCTTCCTTAAGCTAGCTGGAGTCGAAGCGATCATGTAGCAGGTCTCTATACTTGGAATTTATGCCGATGTCGTAGGCGGCAGTAATGTAAAGGTTCCAATGAGAGTGGAATCCTTTAAGAGTCCTACACCAATGTTACGAAGTTCTAGTTGGGGTGTGTGAACGAATGGAACACTTCCAGTTACCTGCGAAGCAAAGGAAGAGAAGGATACTTGATTGATGATTGTGATTGTACCTTTATATGGAAAGGTGATAATTATAAAATATGTAGAAATAATTGCAGTCATAGAATATACCCATGGCCTTCTAAGTAGAATATTATAGTCAAGGGGTCCGTCAACGACCTCGACATCAACATTCACTATTTTCCCCCCTAGTTCAGCATGCAGGCTATTAATAATACCACAAGGCTTATATGTACATCCATCGCAAGCCTTCAATGTTGTTGATGATTAAGATAAGCATGGTGAGCCAAGTGACTTCCAACAATTTAGATACATAATGCATGTAGATGCTCCCTCATCAATAATAGTGTGATGAAAAAGGTGATTGAGAACATTTACTTATATGGAGAATGCCAATTCTTCTGGTAGTTGTGGCACATAGCCCATATGGTTAAAGATAACAAGATTAGAATCAGTCGGATCAATTCGACCAATCGCTGACAATAAAGCCTAGTTTTGGGAGGGACAATTTTGTAATACCTCAAGAGCAGACATAGCTGAAGGGGATGGAGCCAAGTATTCAAATATATTATATTTTTGAGCAACTCTTGCTCAAGTATTATATGTCGATTTGTGAACAACTCCCTTTGGTGGCTTAATTGTCAATTCAGGAATAACAGTAGGCGGTATCGATTCCGTTGATGGATTCGTAGTCAAGGTAGTAGGTTAATCAATTTCCTGACTAACATAATTTTTATTATGTGTTAACACCAAAATATCTGTTGAGGTTTTTGTGATAGATAACATCAGCACTTGAGAACTAGAAGTTGGATCCATAAAAACCAAATTTGTGTCCGGATTTGGAAATGGATCTGTCAACACAGATGATGCCTGAGAACCCTTAATGATTTTTGAGACTTCAATGTGGTGAGGAAAATCTTTAAAAAAAATTTCCTCATTACAAATTATACATGGATAATGAGGTTTTTGTGATAGATAACATCAGCACTTGAGAACTAGAAGTTGGATCCATAAAAACCAAATTTGTGTCCGGATTTGGAAACGGATCTGTCAACACAGATGATGCCTGAGAACCCTTAATGATTTTTGAGACTTCAATGTGGTGAGGAAAATCTTGAACAAAATTTTCCTCATTACAAATTATACATGGATAATGAGGTTTCTTAGGTCCAAACGATTGATCAGATGATATATCTTGCAGGTTAGAAGTTTGTTTTTTCTTTTATTTCCCTTTTTCCTTACTTCCAGGTTACTTTTCACTTTTTCCTTTGTGAAATGACATGGAATTGATTTCAGAAGAAGGTGTAGGATCATATTCATAAGTATGATGTTTTCTTGCAGTTCTAATCAAACCTTCTCTAGCATGAGAGTCCTTTAATTATGGAGGAACATTAAAATTAGATCATGGCACATTAGGAATTTTTTCATAGAGCATGACAGATTTGGTATAGATCAAGTCTAAATATTTTGCACGATCAATGACTTGATATTTACAGACGATGCCACCCTTAGCCATATCCTTAGTTATAGATGGTAACAGTGACTAAATGAACCACTCAGCAAGGAGTTGATCGGAAACAATTGTGTTAACCATTCTATGATAACGACACCACTCATTAATATGATGAGAATTGTGAGTAGCATTAGTCTATTGGAAATTGGTCAAGAGCTCCATTCCAATTTCATATTGTATGGGTAACTGGAAGTGAGTCAAAAATATAGTAGCTAGGGTAGTGAAATCACCAAAATAAGCTATAGGTGACTCAATTTACCATTTTGCAGCTAGACCAATGAGCGTATGCTGGAAAAGATGTAGTCAAACGGAGTCATCATTTGGGGAGTTTGATAAACACCCTAAATGATAATTCATAGCATGAGTCAATGTGTTTTCCCCAGGGTTTCCATTGAATTTAGGAATATCCAAGCGTAATTTGTGAGGTATAACCGGCCACTAAGGAGCATAGTTGATTGGATCATTGGTTAGCCGATTTAAATATGGTAACTCCAAAGTTGCAACAAACAGAAATTGTCGATTAAGGTCAGGTTGAGCATAGCCAGGGTATGATGGAATTTCTTGAGAAACAAGACTTTGGGCACCAACATAAGGAGTCTGTTGCTCGTAACCCAGATAGGCGTTGTTTTGATAAGAAAAAGCTTGAGGATTCTGTTGACCAAAACCTGGGTACGATACTTGTTGAAATGAATGTTGAGGTATTTACACCTGAGGCTACTAAGGGGTCTGTCCACCAATATTATAACCCAAATTAGAATAACTTGGATTCGGTTGAGGATAAGTATAACCTAGTTGTGGCTGTGAAATCCCATAAAATGGTAAACCAACTTGTGAATATATGATTCTAGTTACAGGTTGTTGTTGTAAATTAATCGAAGGATTTGGATTCCTTGGGCCCAATACTTGATGGTATTGAGTTGAAGGATCTGCATGAGATGGTTGTTGTACAAATTTTTGATTCTATAATAGGGTTAAAGATGTATTAACAAGTGGAAGTGATGTGGGTGTAACAGGTTGAACTTGTTGATACTACTGTACAATTTTTTGTGATTGGATAGGCAGAGTGGGTTGCCATTGATAAACATTCATTTCGACATTAGGTTTACCAAAAAGTGATGGAGTACTGTCAAATTGGATGACCAAAGGTTGCACCCCTGCATGAGGAGGATACAAGATGGAAAATATTTCTTCCCAAATGTAGGGAGTCCATTTGATATGGTACTGAATAGAATAGATCCAGAAGGAATAGCTTGATATTTCCCTGATGATGTGTATAAAAAATCAAGTCATTCAGTACTCACTATAGGTTTACCAGTTATAAAACCAGATGATGACATTGGTGAAGTCCATGGGTTTGAGGATGCACCATAAAAAATTCTAGATAAATATTTATAACCTGATGGGACTAAAGGGCCACCATGAAAATATGATTGTGGTGAAGTTGTAAACATCGACGGGGTAGTGAGGGAACGTACTGATGTAATTTTAACAGATGGCCCAACCCAAGATGTTAATTCAGGCATGGTTACTTGACCAAATGCATACCCTTTTTAATCGACGGGAATGTGAATAGGAACTAGATCAACAAAAGAAGATGGTGGTGATTGAGGAAAATACTTATACAGGTAAAGATCCTCCCAAAAATGGGTTGGAGTTAAAGGTGTCTTGTCTTGTGGGATTTCTTCAATCAAAATAAAACCAGGTGGAAATATTTTACTATCAGGCCCAAAGTATATTTCAGGAGGTTGACTGTGTGATATGGGAGACTCAATGGCTACAACAAATTGTGGGATGAACAATGGAGGAGCAACTTCTGGTTGTTCGAATTCGGGATTCATATTTTCTAGCAAAGAAGAGACATGATGTCGATCAACTTCCAGTTTAACAACGTTAGGTTCAAGAGGTATGGTCTTAGTGAATGGATGGATTGTGACCATGGGTAGCTCAAGGAATCCATATCGACAATAGTAGACAAACCAGGATGTGTAGAAAAAACTTGTGCCAACTTTAGTATATGGGAAGATGATGCTTCACCAGAGATATTGATAGTACTGGATTTGGTAGAGTGATGTCACCTTCACAGACTAGGAGTAACTTCTAGTGGTAAAGGTGGTTTCAATGCTAATCTACACAAATGACGAGGAAAATGATTTTCTTCTTCCACGATTACTGATTTATTTTAACCAAAAACAAATAAAAAAAATAAAAGAGTAATGTTAGGCAAAAGGTTTACTAAGAAACTGTGAACTGCAAAATACCTCCAGGCGAACCAAGAAGTATGGGCAGGTAATCTCCCTAAATTTTGTGTTTGGTGTATCACAATTTACAAGGCAACCAACTGGGTTCACTATGGATGGATAGAAACCTAAATTTTTCCTCCCAAATATACCTGAAGGTACATGGAGGCCCAAGTCTGTATTAGCACTGTCTAATGTTAAACCGCATAGTGAGAGTACCCATTTATACTTTGTGTACTATAACACCACATGATATACCTAAATGTACGTGTACGTGCTATGATATACTTACACACGTGGAGTGAATTATCACACTCAGAATGTATCATAGACAATTAACGATAGGTGCTATGTTTTACAATGCTAGAACACGTCTTTAGCCTAGACCTTTTAAATGTTATCATTATGGTTCCAATGCTTTGTTAGGTAATTGATGTAAATTTTAAGGTGATCTTGTTTATCAATTTTCCTTTTAATGTTCACCAACATGATATATCGGAAATTCCTAAAATGCAAACTAATATTGTAAGAAATATTTTCACTTTTACTTTCTCAATGAGAATCCTAGCTACTAGAAGGAAAGAGCAATCAATTTGAGAGAAAATAATCAAAGAGCACAAACTAAAATGTAGCTTTCATAATTGTTTCTATGCAAAACACACAATCCATTACATGAAAATGTAGGATTCTATTTTGAGTCCCTTTAATGTGAATGCAGAAAAGGAAACTAAGTGCATCAAATCAATAAAAACAAATGCCTTTTACTTTGAGAAATGAGGAATTGAACATAAATTTCTCTTTTAAGGAAAAATGAAGATTTTAACTAGAATTTATCCTATACAAAATGAAGAATTTAACAACAATTTCCTTTTCAAAGGAAAATGGATCTAATGCGGTAATGAAAATACATTAAAATTGATTCGTCAATGATAAATAAAAAAACCTTAAATAAACAATGAACGAACTTTTCTTTCAAACGAGGAAGAGGTAGGTAAAATCACTGGTCAGTATGAGGCATCAGGAATTTTAAAAACACAGCAAACAAAAAACTGAAAGAAAATGCAATGAAAAATTCAATGGAATTTGGTTGACTCTAGGAGGAAATGCAGTGTCTAAGGGGAGACAATGTGTTGCAACGCACCCTTGAGTGGGTGACAGTGCTATGCAAAGCACTATCTTGTTCAACAGTTCATTAGGCGCAACAGAGAACAAAAAATCAAGCTATTTAACACACTTCTAATGGAAATTTGAATTCAAAAAGCCTAATCTTTTATATTAAATGCTATTGGGTTGATAACAGAGGCAAAATAAACCAATTATGAAGGGTTATATCGCTAGTGGAGTCACCAATTTGTTATGTGGGATTACGAATTATGGATAAAATATTCTTCCCTAACTATGGTGCAATGCATTTAGAACAATAGGTTAAAGACTTTGGAGATACTTTTCCTAACATTAAATAGACACACAAAACAGATCAAGAAACTTACTTGGATTCCGAGCGCTTCCAATCCTCCTTTTGTCGCTCTTTCTATAGCTTCAAATCCAAGCTAGATCTCCAAAATAATTCCTACAAGAATGAACACTAAACAATGAAGAGATAGAAATATACAAATGCTTATTCAAGTTATTAAGTTAAATCAATGAAACATCAACCATATACATCAAATAAGAATTCATAATATGTAAGACAAAAGCTTATACATATACATATGTGGGAAAGTAAACATTAATCTTTATTAATGGATAGAAGGGGAGGTTACAATCAATGATTGATTTGATGTCACCATCTCTAGAATCATCCCAGCCTAATCACAATGAACATATCTCCAACAGCATATCACTCAAATCAATTACTCAATTGAAATTCCACCAGCATTTCTCTACTCAAATTATTCCTTCTCAAGCACTAGGATCTGTGCTCAATTTATAGATGAGTTGAAGGTAGTTTTACAATCAATGAATTTATAATAATAGGAAAGACATGATCCCAAGCTCATAGGTATCAAATGGACACATGGATTCGAAGTTTGACACATATGCACTCTTCTAGAAGGCACTGACCAAGTGGAGATTCTAAAACAATGAAAAATTCACTCCCAATTGACCAACACACACTTGAGTGTCGGGAAGTGCTTTGGAGAGCACATTTGAATGGAGGTACCTGCATATGCAACGCTCTTAGACTGTTTAGAGACTGCGTTCGTGAGCTCATAGGTGTTATAATATATACTTCAAATCTTGGAAATCTTGAAATGGAAGTCAGGGATGATTTGTCTTTGTTCTTTGTCTTAGGGCACGTAGAAACTGAAATGATAGGGGATGATAGACCCTATTCATGGTTATAGGGATGATGTCTAGTATAACTAGGTCATTGGGAATGGTGCCCAAATTGACCTATAATAGCATGGGTCCAGCAAGGTCATGGCTGTCACTCCAAAATTATATTTAATTTTTTGTCTATGTATCTGATAGGGGTGGTAGGGGTCATGGCCCACCACCCATTTTTGATATGTTTTTTGTTTATTAAAAAAAACCACTTTTTTTATTTTAATTCATTAACTTGACCAAAGGAATCAAATTAACGACCCCATAATTTCACCCAAAATCTGGCCGAAGCTAGCCAGAATCTAGTTTTTAGAAAACTTCCAAATTGTGTCCTCCTTAACCTTCCACATCATCAATTCAACCTTCGAACTTTGACTAGCTCTAACTTTCACTTGTGAACTCATTTTGATGAACCATTCAAACCACTATGATCATGAGGATGAGTTCTACGATTTGGTCCTAGTTCGAAATAATTATGATCACTTTGATTTTAGAGCTTCCATAAGCCCTCTTTGTCCTATGTGTGTCTCTAGAACCACCTTGATCATTCATTCCCATTAAGAGATTTTTTTCCTCCAAAATAATAAACAATAATCTGCAACTGCTATGTACTATGTCTGCAACACAAGTGTCCTCAAAGGTCACCCTTCCTTCTCCTTGAATTTTATCCTTCAGATCCATAAGCGATGAACTGGCACCTACATCCTCTGTAAACCTGTAATAAAATATCCTGCAAATTACATGCTCAAATTATGATCAAATATGACCCAAACATTTCCACACATGCCACACGATTTATACACTCAGTGTCCAAGTTTAAATCAAATGGAAATCACAAACTAGCTATCATTACAAGGCCAAAAACATCACTGTCACATGGCAAGTTATGGACAAACTCATAATCACTTTTACAAAAGAAATGCAACACATGACTTGAAAAACAAGGCCAAAAAATATCATTGTCGCATGGAAAGTAATGGATAACCACATCATCACTTTTACAAAATAAATACAGCAGATGATAGACAAAAGGAAGGCCATGAAAAGCTAACACATATTGAAAAACAATCTAGAAAAACCCCTGTTTAGCAAAGTGAATGGGCCATTCACCTGTGGGGAATTTTCTTGTCGATCATCTCTTTCGACTGGTTTCTGTACGAACGTCTTGTCTTTGAGGCACTACTCTGGATGGAATCTCCAACACGTGTCTATTTTATGTCCACTTAGGTCCTAATAACTACAATAAGTCTTCTTCCTCAATACCTACTTAACCAATTTATTTCCTTGCCATGGAGAAGGATTTTCATGGCTCATCCTCCTTTGTGCTACTATTCTTCTCCAGCACTCAGAATGACATGGTTATGTAAACCACAAAAATGAAAATTTTTCTTATGCCATGATTTATGTTCATGTTTAGCAACATGCTTATAATAAAAATGAGCTTGAGAATATTAAGACTTATTATACCTTCCCTGGTGGTCTCTGCTGTGATCATGGTGTTGAGGAGATGTTTCAGCTCTTCTATTGTGACATGCACTCCCATGGAATGATGGTGAAGTGTTCCCATAAATCCTCTTCCCTGGTGAGTTCAACAATTTTTGTTTTCCTTTTATGTCATTATGGTGATGAGAGATTTCATCAACCCTCTCTTTGCAATATGTGTCATCATAAGATGATGGTGAATTGTTCCCATCATTCTCTCTCCTCGATGGTTTCCACAATGTCGTGGAGGCTTCTAACACCTTTGAACATTCTCCTTCAATGTATCCAAAACCTACGTATCGAGGTATTTTCACAACCTCCAATGCCTAAGCTATGCCTTGGCCATAAATTCCAAGTACTCCTCCTTTGTACTCGATACTGGTAGAGAGTCTCATGCTTTTTCCTATAATGGGTATCTCCACACTTCCAACATAAATTATATCATGTGAAGATGAAACTCAAGATAAATCCACATGTTTTACCTCAGTTTTCTATTTTGAAATGGGTGAAGAGGGATTATATGAACCTTTTTTGTGCTTCACTGTTATGAAGCTAGCTCCAAAAATAGAAGAAAAGAGAGATCAAATCCTTATAAATTAGCCACTTTGAGGGGGAAACCTCCAATACATTACATAAATGAACAATTATTTGATGATACAAATGAGAAAAAACTCCTTTCTATATATAGGAGTCCATCGGGCCACAATATAATCCTAGACAACATAAAAATAATAATACAAGGGAACAACAATAACAATATGGGGGTTTCAAGGGTACAGAAATAACAATAAGGGGGTTACACTAACAACAATAAGGGGATACACTAGTATCATAGGGACCTAACATGCCCCTCTCCTTCAAACAAGTGTTGCCCTTAACGCTTGATTTTTTCTCGATGATTCTATATAAACTTCTCATCCTCTCATGTTGAATCTTCAACATGTAAGTTCTGCCATTTGATGAGATACTCTTAAATTGATCGATTTTCTAGTTGTTGAGTTCTTGTTTCTATGGTTGCTTTAGAACTTCTTTCGCTCCGATGTTGATCTTCTTGTTGTTTCATTTGATTCTGCACCAAAGTTAGGTTATCCTTTGAGAGTTGGAGAACTTGTTTTTGATGCTCGATCTAATATTCCACTATTTTATCATCCATATTAGCTTTCATTTGATCCTTAAAACCATCCAACTTAGCCTCCTTTTTTTCTTTTAAACCATCTATGTCATCTTTGAGTGCTCTTTCTAAGATCAAAATTTGTTGCACTTGGTATCGTAATTTTGATATATCATACTGCAATTCTTCCACTTCATGCATAATAGGATAGCTTTATAAGGGCTTAATTGGCGTGGAATTATTTTTGGGAGGAATTATATAACTCAATACTGATATCTATGCTTCAATATGCCCTTCAAATCACTTCAAACTAATTTTTCAAACAAATGTTATGCAAAATTGTCTAAAAATAAACACATTTTTCTTGCTTTTGAGGAGCTCAATATTAAAACTAAATTATCTCTGTGATTTAGGATCTTAGATATATGAAATTCGGTCCTCTAGTAGCCCTATGAATCTTCTTTCGAATTCCATAGGTTTGAATGTCTAATTTTGATTCTTCAAGGAAAAGTTATACCCAATCTCCCACAATGACCTAATTATGGACTGGTTCAGTAGAGCAAACATTTACGGTGTGCCACATGTCACTGTTTCCTCCTTCGGATCAGAAACTGATACACAAGAAACTACAGTCCATGGACTTGTGGACGCTATTTACAAAATTCCAATCTGATGCTCAAAAAGGGAGTTATGCTGATTTTCCCACGTTCATGTCTTTGAGATGAAATTCAGGAGTCTGAAACAACCCTAATTTCCACTGATCATATCTCCAAAAATATTTTTAACCAAGATCTGAAATTTTTACACGACATTCGTCAAGATTTCTTCTTCACTCCGTGAAAATTTGAGCTTTTGAAACTTTGTAGAAAAAATATTATAGTGAAAATTCCATGATGACCTATTTAGGTGAAATTCCAGAGCCTAAACAAACCCTAAATTCCATAGATCATGTCTCCAAAAACATTTCAAACAAAGATTTGAAATTTTTACATGAAGTTCCTCAGGAGTTGAGCTTCACTCTATAAATATTGTAGCTTGTGAAAATTTGTAGAAAAGCATTTATAGTGAAAAATTCCACGATGAACTGTTTGTAGCAACAAAACCCTAGAATCCAAAGCTCTTATACCAAATTTTATGAAACGAGCTCCAAAAATAGAAGAAAAGAGAGATAAACACCTTATAAATTAGCCACTTTGAGGGGAAAACCTCTAATAAATTATGTAAATGAACAATTATTTGGGAATACAAATAACAAAACCTCCTTTCTATATATAGAAGTCCATGGGGCCACATTATAATCCTATCTAAACTAACAATAATAATATAAGGGCACAAAAAAAATAATTTGGCAGTTACGAGGGTACAACAATAACAATAAGGGGGCTACAATAGCCACAATAAGGGGATACATTAGTATTATAGGGAACTAACATTCACTTACTCCAAGGCCTTTGTCATGGCTTGTAGTTGAAGCTACAATCGTTCCTTCTCCTCCTTCTCTTCTTGTAGAATGGCCTTTAATGCATCATGATCTTCTTGATGACTTCCATTGTTGTGCTTCAATTCTTCCAATGCATCTATTGTGACTTACAACTGAAGCTGCAATCATTGTTTCTCATCCTTCTCTTCCTATAGGAGTTTCTTTAATGCATCATGATCTTCTTGATTACTTTTACCATTGCGATTCAATTCTTATAATGCCTATGTTGTGGCTTGCAACTAAAGCTGCAACTGATGTTTGTCCTATTTCTCCTCTTATAGAAGCACTTTTAAATCAACATTATTTGCTGCTTGTTTCTCATAAAATTCATACAACATGTTTTCTTTCTTAGACACCCTGAGCATGGCCTCATACATGTCTTTGACATCCTCCATTGCTGCGCGTTCAATGGCTCACACCTACAATTCACATCATCATGAAGACTACTCTGATACCACTTGATCCAGGTAAATTTATGATACCCTTTTAACCAAGACCTTTTACTTCGTCTGATGTGTTAGAATTAAATTTTATTGAAATCATTAATGAACATATATGAAAATATAATAAAGAGGAACTCAGGTCAACAATCATATGAAAAAAATGCAACAAGTTTAATAACAAAGTTCATCTAGTGTGGACTACGTCTCCTCAATGCCTCGGTGTCTCGATGGTGTTGGCCACTTCATTCAGTTCTGTTAATGTGAAGATGTAGATAGATGTTGTTCGCTTATCATGCAAGGAAATCAACCCTCAACATGAGTGCCAAATTCTCTCCACGAGACGTTCTGTTGTAAGGAACTCTCACTCATAAAAGACCTCCTATCAGCATGACATAAACTCACACACAAAAAATATGAGTATCCCACCAACACAACAAAAAAGGGATCCCAATAAAACATATCTGTGACAATGAGTATCCCACCAACATGGCAACAAAGGGATCTCAAACATAAATTACAATCCATGATAGAAATTACATATCACATCAAGAATAAAAACAGGGTGTTGCGTCAAACATCAAGTGGGGATCTATATGACAAAATGCTTCTCATATAAAAGAGAAAAAGGAGTACATGATCAAACTTCATGTACCTCATACTAAATATGACTAAAGAATAGGTTGCTACGTTTCTGGATCTGAAATTACCATCACAATCATGGCCTTGAAAGGCATGAAATCGAGTGCTCACGTCGTGAATGCTGACACCTGCAACTCCACTTTGAAAAGTGGCCGAGAAATGGAATGGTTAAATGGAAAATCTGAATACACCATCATATTTGTGCTGTCGAATAGTGAAAAATCAACAATCAAATTTCTGAATTCTAAGAAAGTGAAAATATGGACCTACAAGAATATTTTTTATTCGTCCTAGATTCCTCAAATATTCCCTGACATCGATCATCTGAAGATTTGTTACTCAGATCAAAACTCTGTCTGCGCCATTAATATCCTTGCAAAATTATGATTAATTTGAGTATAAAGTTGGTTGGGTCCTGCCACAATCAAATTCCAGCCTCCAAGGAATATTTTAGATTCCCTCAAGATTCTTGATCCTCATATTCTGAAGAGAATATTCTAAACCACAGTTAAAATGGTGAATCTGGGCGCACCATCGCACTGCCTACAAAACTATGGTTAAAATGAATATAAATTTCAATACTTTCTAACTGAGAGAAATTTTACCTCCTTGGAATCAAAAGATTCCCTTGGCATCAAAAGGATTGTGTCTCGAAATTCATGCACCATCATGCCTCGAACTAAGTGCCATCATGCACTCTGACCTGATCTGGGCACACTTGTAAAATTAAAGTCTTAAATATTTTTCGTTGGGTTTAATAACCAAAATGGGTTGGTTGGCACAGTGGTAAAAAGGGTAAATGGTTAAGGGGAGGTTGGGGGATCAAATACCTCCTGCTCCGAAATCTGCATTGTGATAGTTTTTTTGGTTGGCGCTTCTTTTAAAAATGGGTGGGGATAGGCCCAAATTGGGCACCCTGCCTAACAAACCTACCATCATGTGTTATATATAACATATCATATGGGAGTTATGGTTGGGGTGGCGGGGTTGACCACTGACCACCCTAGCATATATATTCATTTGTTATGTGGTGGTTGCGTGGGTCTAGCGGGGTCATTGTCACCGACCAAAAACTTATATTTAATTTGTTATATGCAGATCTGATGGGGGTGGCGAGGGTCATGGCCCTCCACCCTTTTTTTTTTTTTTTATTAAAACAAACCACTCTTTTTTTTTTTAATTCCTTAATTTGAAAAAAGGAGTCAAATTAACGACCTCACAATCTCACTCGGAATCTGACTAGAGCTGGACAGAATTTGGTGGGCGAAAAACTTCCAAAGTGTGTCCTCCTTATCTTCCCACATTAAGTCAACCTTGGAACTTTGACCATCTCTAAATTTCACATACCAACACAGTTTCATGAACTATTCACACCATTACGATCAGGACAACGAGATCTACATTGTTACCCTTGTTCAACACCATTTTGATCACTTTGATTTTTGAGCTTCCATGAGCCCTCTTTTTCTTGTGTGTGTCTCTAGAGGCGTCTGGATCACCGAGAGATACATGAGAGGAATGCAAGTAGTATGATCAATGACATTATGGAATATGCATGAATAGTATAAAGACACCAGAAGCAAGGCTTCTAGGTAGAGTCAGTGTATGATTATGGATATGCAAAACTATTGTCTTATGTATGTTGTACATGTTGCACCTATGTTTTTTTGTGCATGGAGTGTTATGTTTATATGCTATTGTGTACATGTTGTTTATGCGATCATATGTATACATGGTGTTGTGTACATTTTATATACGAAATGTTGTGAACATTTTCTATTTTGTGCATGTTGGATATGTGGTGTTGTGCACATGTTGGGCATGAGATGTTGTGTACAAACAGTGATTTGTGGATGCTGAATATGTGGTGTTGTATACATATTGTGTGACGTGCATGTTGTACATATGGTTTTATGTAAATGTGGTGGTGTCTGTATGATTGGTGATGTGGTGTTGTGTGCATGTGGTTTTGTGTACATGTTGTGCATGGGGGGATGTGTTCAGGTGGTGTTGTGTATATCTCTTGCATCTGGTGCTCTGTACATGTGGTGTTGTGTACATGTCGTGTACGTGGTTTTTTGTACATGTGGTGTTGTGAACACATTGTGTAGGTGGTGTTGTGTACGTGAGGCATTGTGTACACATTGTGCAAGTGGTGTTCTGTACATGTGGTGTTCTGTACAAGTTATGTAGGTGGTGCTATGTACATGTGGCACTATGTACATGTTCTACATGTGGTACTATTGTACATGTGTTATTGTGTGGATGTCATACATGCTGTGTTGTGGAAATATGGTATGGTGTGAAAGTTCGACATGTTTTTTTGTGTATGTTTGGTACCATGTATGTTCATTTTACAGTCGTGATATCGTGAATTTTTTATTGTGCTGTGTTATACACCAGATGTAGGTGTATGTATGGTTTTTTGTTGTACACTGGGTGCAGGTGTATGTGTTCTGTTCTATGCTGAGTATAGGTGTCTGTGTTGTTTTTTAGGTGTAGGTTCATGTGTTGTATGGTGTTCTACGTTGTGTTTCATTGTATGTGTGCGATGCACACTATGTGTATGTGTACATTGTTGAAGAGAAGGAACTCATTGTTTTTTGGGTGTTCCAACTGATATGGTGTGCATGTAGAAAGGATCGACTAAAGGATAAGAAACATTTGTTTATTTCAGTTTTAATTATGCATGTGATATATGATTTTTCTTTATGATGGTTGCATTTGATGTATGATTTTTATTACGATGGTTGTGTTTTAGCTAACTAAATGTGATATGTGGTGATCTAATAAAACAACTAGTTTGATTTGTTGTGAGAAGAAGTGAAAAGGAATTTAAGTGTACCTTATTGATGTGCCACTAATAATTTATGATGTGAATTTATTTCAATTTATTTGAATATAATGGAAATTATGTTTTTGGTTCAGGAAAGCATGAAAATTCCGCATGGGGTTGTTGGAATTGATTGCACCAATTAGCAACAACAGTGAAAGGATTAGAATAGACATGAGTATTCTGGTAAAGAAATTTAGGAGGAGGGTTATTGTGGGACACTAGTACCGAATAGTTTCCATTAATTTCTATGGGCATGCAATGGATATTATGATGGTTTTGAGGTAGGTACATGCATTGGTTTTTGGACCTTTCGATGTGAGGAAACCTTCCCAAGGGATGGATTGCCCTGGAAAGGGGATTTTTGGGAACTTGGAAGGTGAGTGCGGAAGGGGGTGACCGAATTTCCCAAGGGAGTGTGTAGCAGATAAGGGAAGGCCAGGGATGGATTTCTTTTGGTCATTAACATTGCTAGATGGAGTCATATGAACATTGGGAGTGTGCCCTGGAACAATGAGAATGTAACTGTTCACTGAGGAAACTCGTAGCGTGTGATCATAGCGATAGACATTGGATTCAACTTTAACTTTGGAAATGGATTATGTACTTCCTGGGAAGCAAGTGAATCTAGGTATTACTTTGAGGTTGGAGGTGTGAGCCTCTAGATTCCTTTTTTATAGATGTAGGCACCCTATCCTTTTCTTTGTTAGCTGAGAAAATGTGTATATTTGTATATGTGGTTGTTATTGTACACATAATAACTAATTGTTTTATAAAGCTCTAGTAAAAGACATGATTGTCATGTTTTGAGGAGGATTCCATTGTAAATACTGCAATGAGTTGTGTTATAAATCTCCATGGTAAATATGTTTTGGTTTCCATGATTTTTCTTGTTGTATTTTTCATTAAAAACTGAGGACGGTGTTCCCCCAAGGGGGAGGGCTGTTTAACAACCCTAGTCAAAAAATCATGTAAATAAAGTTAATAATGGAAAAATAAGTCCAAGGTCATCCAACACGTATTCCATGATAAATTTTGGGAAATAAATCATGCTCTTAGTGTTGATTTGGTTTATTATGGCTAAAGGAAATTTTCAAAGGAAATGAAAAAGGATTTGGAAATCCGAGAGATATTATTTGAAATTTTAGTTGTGAAAATAATGGAAATTAGGAGAAAAGGAAGGTGAAGGGTCACAGGTTGCATGTGAGGAGGAAAATGAAGGAAAATAATGGAAAATTGAAGAAATTAGAGAATTATTTTATAAAAATTATTTTTAGGATCAGTTGGTATATATTTTTTAGTTTATTTTTGGAGCACTCTCTCTACTTAATCTCTCTCTCTCTCTCACACTATTGGACACATATTTTTCTTGGAGCATTTTAGCATTGTATCAAGAAAACCATAGGAAGAGAAAATAAGGAAAAGGGAATCAAAGATGAAGCAAGGAAGAGAAGAATCAAATGGCTACGATGGGATTACTTGCAAGTATTGATTACATGTGTGATTTCCTTGCTATATTTTGCATGAATGGTACATTATTGTGTGTATTTTGTTAGAATGTTATCATTAGCATGAATTTTTTCAGATGTGACAATGGATTTCAGCCTTGCCTTGTCATTTCTGGATAGTAATTGTGTGGTGGGTTCTATTGAATTTGGTTGAGATGGATTTTTGGATGGTATCGAAATTGAGTGGGTTGGTCTCACAAAATATGACAAGGCCAAGGAATCCCTGGACCAATAATTGTGGGATACATAGTAAATCCTGATTGTGAACCTCCTTGTTAGGCCTATGAATCCCTTGACTGAAAATGGTGGAATACACAGTAAATCCTATAGGATGGAGCCTAATTAGGCCTAGGAATCCATTGATCGGTAATGGAAAAATACACAGTAAATAATAGAGGAGTATTATCTCGTTAGGCCTATGAATCCCTTAATTGGATATGGAAGGATACATGGTAAAGCCCAAATAGTGGATATGTACAAATTGGTCATGGTTTAGGTGGACAGATCCGAAGGCATCTATGCTTGTTGAGGACCTAGTGATCTGGAGGGATTGCAGTAAATCCTTGTGGTATTAATGAGGGTTTTAGGCTTAGGAATCCCTTGTTGGGATATATAGTAAATCCCGAGGATGTCTTGGTTGGTTTTTTTATGAGTCTCACATTCATGCTTGGAATATGGCATGAGGGTGATTGGCTAAATGAAATATTTGGTTCAGCCCAATCTATGGTCAGGTGGTTTGTTGAAGTCCCTGACCTGGTTAGAATATGCATTCATTAATAGGAGTTTATTCTCCTTGGTATTTCATGTGTAAATGTATTTTTTCATATGTTGTATTTATGGTTTTTGTGTCCTGGGTTATTTATATTGGTTATATGTTGGTTATGAGTATGTTTTATGACAAAATTGATGTATGGACCACATCATTTTTTGATTGGAAAATGAATGAAAATGAATATATGACCTAATAGATGATAATGTAGATATTGTGATAATAAATCAATTCTTCTTCACAAATCTCATATAAGTATGACACCCCTAGGCTTATATTTGTTATTATGACCTGTAGGCTACATATCTGTGACATGTTTGATGAAATTTATATCAAGGCTAGTAGGGGTTCATTTAAGTGCTTGATTAAATTTTTGTATTAGTAGGTTTATTTCATGATTATGTATAATCTCTAAAATTTTCATGAAGTTCTAGTCAGAATCCTGAGACCTAGACCTGAAAAAATTACTCACAATCCAGGGTCGTTGGCTTAGAACTGTTTGAAAAATGCCACAATCACTAGCATGCCATTTTGTGGGATAAACTAGAAGGCCTAAATCACATGCATCGATTGGCATGGGACAGGATGAGGGTCCAGATCAACAAAATGACAAGTTGTCTCAAGGGTTAAGCACTTGGAAGGGTTGGTTTCCTCATGAAGGGTCTGTAGCTCCTGAGGAAGGTCAAATTGTTTTTTTTTTTTCGGTTCCACATCCCTAATTGTACATGGGGAGTTGAATCACATCTTATTATGCTCTCCCTGCATGTTTATCCTAGTGTATTTGTTAGATTGGTTAAATATGGGAGGAGGGTGGCTACAACTTCCTTTTTGTATCTTACAACTATTATTTTATTTAAGGGATTTTTTTATATGTTACCTAAACATTCCTTTGGGATTGATTCTCTATTAGTTTATTTTTGAAAGAAATGGACTAATTCATTGGAGGGATATCTCCTACTGCTGAGGATATTATCTAGGATATTCGTATTATCCTCAAATTTTAGCTAATTATTCCTCTTTTATAGATCATATCTTAAAGAAACAACCTAAAATTATAATATATCATAGTGAGCCTCTTGTTTAGTTAGTTGATTTGTCATTACCTTATTCATTTATTTGATTTATTATTGTTGAGTCTTCGGAATAGCAACATATTTTTTTAGTAATTCAAAATCCTAATTCTTAATCTCATATTCCAGTAATGAGTCCTTTTATTTATGTTATATTTATATAAGCATCTCAATCTCCTCTGAAATGGATATTAATTTATTCATAAATATATTTCATCATTAAGATTGTTTCCTTCATGTATCCCATCAAAGGAACTAAAAAGTTCATATCCATGATCTATTTCACTTTCTGAACATAAACTCCCTTACATATATATAATAAGTATTCCTTATTTTTCACTACTAGATGTACACTCATTATCTTCTTTAGATGAATAGTCATGGGATATTTTCATATTCTCATTGGGTGTTCTCTCAATTTCTAGTACTCCTTTATTACAACTAATTTTTGAACTTGTATTTGACCAATTATGACTAAGATGACCCGATCCTTTACGTTTATAGTATAACAAAAACTTACCTATAACAATCTTCTCATTGGTACTTTATTTATCTTTAGCTTCATCTTCTAATCGATGATCAAAAAGTTACACATTAGGGGGGATATATTCAATATTGAGTGTATTTCTTCTAGGACACCTTGTTCTTTCTCCTTTTAATCTTCAATGTCATTTTCATGATGGCGGCCAAGAGAATCAGTACTTATTATAGGGGAATATCATTTAAATTTGATTAATTGTTTGAACATCAATGATCTTCAATCTTTACATGTGCCTTTTGATTTCCTCTTTTGTACATGCATTGTAGTTTGCCCAACATTTACTTGGTAGTCTCCCAATTTCTAACTTTATTAGAGTCTGGATCTAACAACTCTTTCAAGATAATATTTTTGGTTTCAATATCAAATTCATTCTTTACTCCATATGCAACAACCAACACATTTTGGCCACAACCTACAACCCCCCAGCCCCCATAATTTTTGTATAGAAAATATGGGGACCTTTGATGTAAAGTTCGGCCAATTCACCTCCTTTATGCTTTATTTGTGAGATTTTTAATTTTTTTTATTCTTCACTTTGATTTATCCATTGTTTGTGGTTTCTTGCTAGATTCCCAATGCCTCAAATTTCATTGAACATGGACTTAAGGTCTGGAAATAATGCTTATTCAAAGTTTGGTTAACTTTTACCGCCTAGATTAAATATGTAAAACATGTATTCTACTTTATTTTGTAAATTTTGTTAATTTAAATTATATAAATATAATTATTTCATTAATTTTTTTTACTAAATTAAATTAATTTTATTTAAATATTCTACAAAACAACCGCAGTCAATCCCCACACACAAATATATATATATATATATATATATATATATATATATATATATATATATATATATATATATATATATATATATATATATATATATATATATATATATATATATATATATATATATATATATATATATATATATATATATATATATATATATATATATATATATATATATATATATATATATATATATATATATATATATATATATATATATATATATATATATATATATATATATATATATATATATATATATATATATATATATATATATATACATATATATATATATACATATATATATATATACATATATACATATATATCTATATATATATATATATACATATATATATATATATACATATATATATATATATATAATAAAAACCATCAAACTACACGTAAATAATATATTTATTTTCAATCCCGGATGTGGGCAGACATTAACGAGGTTTGGAAGGACGGTTCTTGTTGGCTACCGGAGCATGGCATGTGGATTGGCCATATGGCCACCCACGAGCTCATATGCATGAACATAAATTCTGCCAGTTACGAACGCATTCATTCATTAACTCTGCACTGTCGTCGATGCTTGCTCCATTGTTACAAGATGAACCCACTGAGCAGGTCTTCTTCTTCGTTTCAATCTGGTTTTCTGCAACCCAATTGCTTCTCTCCTATTTTGCAGGGATGAAAATGCTCCCCTGGTAGCTCAGAGCCAAGCTCCCGAATGCATACCGGGAGGCATTGCACCCTTCTTGGTTGTATTGAGATTACTCCTAGAGCACACTTTTCTCAGAGTCTGCACTGTCACATGCATTTCACCTCGGCTTCTTGGCCTCCTGAGTCTATCTCCCCACATAAGCTTGAGCATCACTATTCTCATTCTCATTCCAGTGCTACTATGCGTTGCTTAACACATCGAATGCACTGTTGCTGCAACAGCAGCCGTAGCATAGCCATTCGCACGCCACCTTCTTCAAACTCTGATACTTCCTCCTCTTCTCAGAGGTATGTCCATGGTCGCTACCCTGCAACTCGAAGCGAGCGAAGCAGAGATCGATCTACTGGTCAGATGCATCTGCAATTAAGCTCTCCATTTCCTCATACCGCTTCTCCATCGCAACCAGCCTCCACTCTTGTTTCCACAGTCGCTTCCACTCCTCCCTCGTAGGTTGTCCTCCTCAAAACCACTCACTCTGTAGAGTTTCATTACGCCTGCGCAATGGATAGACCTCACATCACCACCTTCATTATAGTCTCTTTCCAAGAGGAAGTTTTCCACTCCGATGTCCTCAATGCCCCCAATCTATAGAATCCTGGCGCTTATATTGGCACTGAGAAAGGGGCTCCCAGTCGCAAAGGTGGTCACAAGGATGACATCACTATAAAACGACTTCGGGATTATCATGAAGATGCCAATGCTAACGACGCCATCTGCACTGATGTTCCCACCTGTACAAAATATGGTGCAGAAGCTAGAAGAAATGAATATTACAGGTGCTTAATCGTGGAGGAACCACCCTCTCTTGCAAATGACAAGCACACACTTTTGTTTTTGCTGGTCTATGGTCTTGGGTCCTAATTCATTTGGATCCCTTTTTGTTTTCTTGAATAGTAATGTTTTTTTTTTTATTGAACAAGGATATATGTCTTTTAGCTATATTTTTGGTTTCCCCTGCGTGGGCGGCAAAAAACCTCTTTCAGGGACTGGTTTCCCAAATATGGGTAGTCTAGTTTCATGTTTTTTTGTTCACTCGTGCCCAGTACTTAGTCCTGCACTGCTGAGGCCTATGCCTCTATGTATTTTTATGTTACATAAATATAGATAGACTTAATTAGAAATATATATATATATATATATTTTCAAAATAGATATATAGATGGGCACCTAGAGTCCTTAAATAATTGGAATTTTGTTTTTTAGCTTCACCTTGAGAGGATCAACCCCGACTTAAATTGTTAATAGAATAATTCATACAAGGCTTATTTAAACTTAAATATGTTATATTGTTTCTAATAAGTCCCACTCCCATGTGGGCCTCCTCCCATATACTTAACTCCAATATAATACCTCCCACAAAGCATTAAAACTTCATGTGAAACTCTTCTGCATAATTGTTTTAAAACAAGTTATTTATTTATTATTTAATATATTTTTTAATTTAATTTTTTTCTTTATATTTTAATAAATGTTATTTTATATTTTTATATTTATGAGATTATTAAAATTATCAAAATTTTATAAAAATAAAATTTTACGATAAAGTGTTCAAAATTTCAAGGAAATGTCTATTATTGTGTATCTTTTAGTATTTTGATAATTTTAGAATTCAACTTTTGGAGGTTAATTGTTTGAGTTTTATTTGGTCAAATGAGGTCCATGATGGTATGTTTAAATGCTAGAATCATGTAGAAATATTTTGCATTAGTTACATGAACAAATTCAATCTTTATATTCTAAAATTTCGGTAGAAGTGAAATCTATGAAATTGTAACAAAAAATTAATTTTGGAATTTTTTTTCGAACATTTTCATTTGCCAAAAAATCATTCCATTGAAAATTAGTTTGAAAACTGTCTTCTTATCCAAAAGAATTTTTTACAAAGATCAATGGGAAGCACTCATTTCATTAATTAAATTTTACTATGAGAGTTTGTTTTCCCATTTTTTCAATTTGAATTTTGATGTTTAATTGAGATTGGTTTTATTTTAATTTTTATTGGTTTTCGATGGAATTTGTTAGAAGGAGATGAGGCAAAGAGATATGGAAGTACTATGATTTCACTAACAAAGAAAAAATGGATTATTTCCAACTAAATAAGAGATCTTAATCACTCTTCAAAAAGATTTCTCTTTTTGGAGATTCTTTTTGTAAATTATAAACAATAGTTTTGAGATATATGAAGGGTTTCCTTTTTTTTTAGATGGAAACTCTAAGCACTTTTATAAAGAGAATTCTTATTGTAGGGAGATGGGAATTCTTAGATTTGAACTTCAGGGTTTTCCTTTTAAATATTAATTATTTGTTGTAAGGGCTAGGCATGAGCTATTATAGATATATTTTCTATGGGAAGAGTTGAAGATATGAGAAGGAATGTTAGAGATTCTTTATAAAAAACAGAGTAAAGGGTTTCAGTTTTATTTCTAATCAAATGATTTTATTTGTTAATGCAAATAATATTCTTTTCAATGAAAAATCTGCACCAATTATTTCATATTTTGAAATTTTGTTAGATATCTGAATGGTTGTTTATTAGATCAAATACTTGATATTATAATTGTATTGATTTTTTATTGATTTCCGTAGTTGTTCTTGTGATTTAATAAAATTTCTGAGTAACTATTTACTGAAAAAAATTTCATTTAAAATATATTTAATTTCCACTGAATTTCAAGAACTATTTATGCATTTTAATGGATTATCTTTGATTGTTTTGAATTTTTAAAACATAGTATATATTGCACTTGTTATATTATTTATTAGAACGAATTAATAGGTCTGATATTCACCATGCATGTTAAATACCCATCAATATTGGGTTCTTGCAATTGATATTTGGAAGCTATCTCCTAGGTATCAAGTTAGATTGGTTTCCTTTACTTTTTTACATTGGTAAGTAGGATTTCATTTAGATTTAGTTTCAAATTTAATTCTCATTAATTTTAGAAGTATCCTTATGCATGAGAAACCTTAGATATGGCTTGGCTGAGCCCTTATTTTAGCTTAAGGATTCTTTCTTGGAAGCATCCAACAAGAGGATAAATCCGAGATCATTCTTGTTGTTGATAAATAATCAGATATATCATAATTCAGCAAGCAAGGGTGAGTGGGTAACTAGAACCATTAGAACCACTTATAACCACTCTTACAAATGGAAAAGGGTCTGCTTTTGGGCTTTGACCGGAAAATATTCTTAAATTTTGATGAGGTCATTTTTGGTCATCAATATTTTTTGTGCTAGGAGGAGGGACATTGATGAGTGATCGTTTTTTGAACTATTTTATTTTTAATTTTTTATCCATTTAAGACAGCTCCTTCTAAAATTCCAATTTTTTTTTGCTTCACTAGACTTCCACTGCCACCAGTCCAATAAAGGTAGTAATGTTTTCATCGAAAAAAGAGATTAATGGTAAGGAGGATGTTTCTTCATTTGATCACGTTATTCAATTTATTTTAAATTGTAATAATTATCATATTGATGAAGGTGTGATGTGCAGGATGTTTAATTTAATTTTGATATGATTAGCCAAAGGTTGGTGTAGATCATTGCCATTTGCCTCTATACAATCTTTGGATGATTTTACAAAAAAATTCCTTCATGCTTTTTAGGATTATGATTATGAAAATATTTGTGATCAACTTGAAGAACTTTATAAATTTGAAGGTGATTATTTAGATGATTTAATTATTAGATTTATGTTAATTTGTTTAAATTTTCAATCTAAACATTTACCTTCTAAATTTCAGCTAATAGGATGATTTAAACATTTATTTTATCTTCCTTGTATTTTTAATCATTGTCAGGAAGTAGAAGACATGAAATTTTGAGGCACATTCACTATTGTTGAATAATCAAAATAGCAATGTTGATTATCTTAAAACACAAAGTGTTAAGGATCCTAATAAACCATTTAAAGAGGAAAAAAATGTTTTTTAAATAAGAAATGTTGATCCTAAAAGTGTTCCTACTATGAATCAAAATAATATTGTTGTCCCAAATTTTGATAATTCTATTAAATAAGAAAACCAATAAACAAAAAATGAAGCACACAATGAGCATGAATAAAATCATCAACTAAAGATACAAATTGAAAACTCCAAATTTTATCACACTAAAATTGATGATTAGCCACAAATTTTGGAGTAACTAGGCATTAATCTTCAAGAAAGTGTGATCACACAAATAAATGATCATGAATCTAAAATTTATATGGTGGAAAAGGAACAAAAATCTATAAGCAGAGAAATTTTCAGGTTCATTTCATCAAACAATAATTTTTCCCTTTATCCTAATATTTTTGTTAATGGTAATTCATTTGTGTGTGATCGAATGATCCCTATTTGCATAAAAGATATTCTAGAAACAAAGAGTCTACCATTATGAAAATTATTAATTACCAATTAGCAATGATCAAGATAAAGAAATATTTAATGATCATTATTTTAAAAATGTTGAAAATTCATCGAGTATTTCTTCTTGTTTTATTATGTCTCGTGAGAGGGAAGTGAATACCAATGAAGATATGCAACTTATTTATGATGATGATTCTAAGTTTTAGAATTTTGATTTATCCCATCAATCAATAATTTCTCTTCTTCTGAATACTCAAAATCAATATATGTTTCAAGTTGACAGATTTTATTCTATTGATACCACTACAAATGATACTCATATTGAACTACTAAAACATCATGATGACTTCAATTTTATTGAAGAAAATTCCATCCCAATTCTAGTTCTTCGTATTATTCAAGTTCACATTCTTGATCATAGTCTTAAGCCTCTTTCTCTTTCACAAGTAAATGCCATAAATAGTTTTGATTATGATATCTTAACTGACACTTGTGAGGAGGATATTATTTCAAAAAAGCCTCAACTCTATTGTAACACTACTGTAAATAATGATGCCATTTTGTTGTTTTTTCTTCATTTATTATGGTATTTTTCATATTTTCATACTTTTTTTATTTTTTGATTCTTGGATATCCAATGCCGGCATATTGAACAATCAAACATTGAACACTCATCAAATGCGTTAAATGATCAACATGAAAATGAAATTTAAGACCTTTGTCATGAAAAACAAAAACTTTTATTTTTTCAAATTAATTTGATGTTCATGTTATATTAACTAATAATTACTTCTAAAATGAATTTTCAAGAAGAACCAACACATGAGAGTGTAACATGACAATTTTTCCAAATACATTTTCTATCTCAAAACCTTTTGACGAATTCATTAGTTTTTCACCCTTATTTCCACGATCCATTTGAAAGTTGTTTTGAAAGTTGAATTACATAGATGATTTCATAGGATATAACATATAAAGATATATTATTTGAATATAGTGTCTTATCCTTCTCTTCTTGGAACCCTCTACTACAATTAACAAATGTTCATCCTGAATTTTGTAATCCCATAGAAATCTGGTTGGAGAATAAGTTTCGAGAGAGGTTTATTGCATATAAGTTTATTTTCATGAACTTCTAAGAAATTAATGTACATATTGGGCTAAAATTTTATTTTAATAATTTAGGAGTAATTTTTCTCATGTTCCTAATTTTCGATATTTTCATTTGTGCAGAAATAATGGTGGGCATTAGATAATCAAACAGGCTTTGTGTCTTTCACGGCATGGCTTAGCCGCCTCTCGTGGATACACTAATTCTGGTGATGTGTCCATTTAATGTTCCTAAATTAGCTAAGCTAATTGGAACATTAGAATTTTGTTTTATTTTTCATGTTTATGAATAATAGACTAATGGAGGACATGCAACACTCCTTAGATCTAAAAATAAATACATACTCAATGTGAATAGGATTAAATATGAGCTGGTTGCATAAAAACCACTTGTGTGTGAACAGGGCTGAGCTATTTGAGTAGGTCAACAGGACCAAATCACAAGACAATCTGGGTGCATTGAACCTCCTAAGTGATCTGCACAGTTCTAGAAGTAGCTTCTAAATGTGAAAGGGGATAATTCAAGTGAAGTGGTTTAGGGTTTTTCGCTTCCTCATTTTATAAAAGGGATGGAGAGGACTCAAGAAAGGGTTGTTGATGACATTTTGAATTTGAGGTTGCTTGGGAAACTCAAGTTCTCTTGGTTGTTTAGCCAAAGGGAAGAGGGTTTCCTGTTTAGCAACCCTCTTTCCTTCCATGGAATAGCTCTTTGGAGGAGGATGTTCAGCTTTTTCCACTGTCCAGCATTTGGCCAAGCTTCTACTTCCCACTGCAATGCAGATCTTGTTGAGGGTTTGATTTATTTTGTAAGCTGAAACAAGTGGAGAATATATCTTTCCAGATCTAGGGAGTTCTAGCACCCCTTGTCACTGGGAAACTCAACTATCCCATTGATAACCTGGTTTTAGACTCATTGGGCTTCAGATCCATATCTTGGCATTAGGACAAAGTGTAGTTTCAGTGGAATGCATATTTTCTCTTCCATGAGCTGCGTAATTCTTGATGATCAGTGTTGCAGGTGTTTGCAGTTCTCCTGGAGGAGAGATTTCTAGTGGAAAGGATCCCTCCTTTCACTGTGGTGATCCATGGATTGGCCAACCAATTCATGTAACCTTCAGATATGATTTATTTTCTGATGTATTTACTATATAATTTCTAAATAATAATGTAGAATGTTTTCGTAGATCTCAGATCTACTCACTATGGTTCATCATTTGCTGAGATCCCCAAGGGGAGTGTAATAAAGAGCCTCTTTGGCTTCCAAATCTCTAAGATATCTCTGTTTTCATGCAAGGATATGTTTTATATCTGATTTATAATAAAATTAAGCTTTAGCCTCCTAAAATTTATGCTGAAGAGTTTTCTGGGTAATTTCCTGTGCTGCAACACCTCAATCTTGACGGTTATTTCATGTAAATCTATGTTTTTCTTACTTATTTTGCACAAGATATGAACCCAAGCTGATTTGATGATTTTTATATCATATTAAAACTAATATCTTCAGAAAATCATGCTTCCTGAGCTTTAGTAAATTCTGCATCTTCAAAGTCATGGGGATTGGGTGTTTTTCTTGACTAGTCGGGAAGGAGGAACTGTTTAACATAGAAATTATTATTTTTTTTTTCTGAAATATGACATGGGAGTCCCTCATAACCCTATCCATTATATCCAGCCACTTTCCCACCTTATTTTCACGCAGATCTCTGATTATACTCATTTTAGTGCCTAAATCCTCACTTTTCCCCATCCCTTGGTTCATAAAACACTGTATAAATTATTTCTGTAGTTAAATACATGTATTTATGTCTATTTAACCTATTTTAAATCTTATTAATCAGTGTAAGACTGTTATACAGTTTCCAGATTGTTGCAGTCCCTCATTTGGGCAATTTTTAAGGCAAGCTAGGTGTGGGATAACTGTTTAACCCACCTAGTAAAATTTTTTTCTCATATCCTCTTGGAATTGGGTTTTATATTATCATATATAAGGGATACAACAGTTTATATTAGTTTTTGAAGCACCCATCTCTGAAAAATGCGTTTTTCAGGCTTGGCTTGCTGAGCATCCCTTCTTGGAGATATTAGATCTTGAAATAGTTCTATAGACAGAGTCTTCTAGTGGGCCAGATAGCCTCTCAGTCTCATCCTTTGTTTTAAATGTGGCATACCCAGTAAATTCCCCTACATTCAATCTCTGGAATAGTTCAGTTGTTGATTGTTAATGTTTTTGAAAAGGGGAATATGATTTTCTGAATTCATGAGCAGTTCCCAATTTGGAACATTAAAGTGGTATCAGAGCATGATCTCTGGCTCAGCCTATGAGATCAAGCTATCAGAGGAAGCAAGAAGAAAACCAGAGAGCGGAAAGGTTAAGGAGATGAGTTTTACGTCATCATATTTCAGATCCAAGAAGAGCCTCTTCAAAGAAGTTAGACAGAAGAAAGAAGGAGGAAGAAAATGAAACTCCTAGAGGGTTTCAAGAAGCAGAAAGTTGCAGTGAGACCTGAAGAAAGTTTCAAGAAGGAGAGGAAGATCCATGTACTTCATATCCTCACAAAGAAGGAGATCTATACATAGAAAAACTAGAGCATGGCTCCACCACTTGAAAGAACGATGGGTGAGAAGATCTCCCTGCTCCCTTTTCAGATCATGAAGGGCATTGAAGAAGATCTCAAGGAGATTGAAAAGGTGGAGACTTGTACCAGCACGATTGCAACCTTGGAGGAGCACCCTATTAGGGTCCCGTGATTTGGCTGATTGGAAATCCAAGTGACAGGGTAACATCAAACCAATCTTTGGAGCCCAAGAACGTAGCCTTCCTGGAATCAGAGAGGCTATCTCTATTTGTGTAAGGGATATATATGTGTTTGCTTCTTTTGTTTCTGATTTTAGGCTAGTTATGAAGTAGGTTTTTTGGTTTTGTTTTTAGGTTTGTGAGGGATGAGCTAGTCAAAGACTTAGATAAATAAGAAGATTGTTAGATAATCTGGGCTATGCGGTCAAAAAGGTCAAGAAATATTTCAGATGGTGATACAAGGTTGTGGAAGGGCGGATTTGATTGAGGTAAAATGGATCTTTGTGTAAAATGGAGTGAGATGGACACTAAATTTGTGAAGAACAAATGATTTCAAACATAAATAGTTCAATAGCTAACATAAGCATGGTAGGGATAACCATTAATCATGAGTAATGTAACTATAAACTGATAAATGTATAGAAATAAAAATTCAAGCAATGCATAGAGATATATGACTCTCTAACTTTAGGAAATTTCTATCAGACTTTAGGGAAATACAATCAAGACAAAGAAACAACTCAAATCACTATGAGGAAACGCCTAAGCATAGTATTTCAAGCTATTGGGCACTTTGAAGCAAGATTGCATAGTTTTAGGTAAAGGGAAAGATCAATACAAGACCTCCTTGGTTCAACAAATGACAATCAAAAAATCAAAGAAAGGTTTCGAAGGTGGAGCTATGACTAGCCATGAGTAAGCAGGGCATACCATGAATCATACTTAACATGCATAAAACCATAAATGAAACAAGCAAAAAATTTCTTCAGTTATCAAAGAGCAATCAAGGATTCTTTGATATGACTAAGAAGGAGGAAAACATAGAAACTATAAAGAAATAGGAAATTTAAGGTGCCTCCAAGGGCATGTCTCAAATCTATTATCTATTTTCTTATAGCAAGCAAGAACATGGAATATAAATGAAAACTAAGGAGCATAATAGAGAGGGACACTATACCATTTTACCAAGTCAAGGAATCCAACAACAGTCCTCTTTCATCATCCAAAACATTCAAGAAACTATCCAATGCATGAGCCAATTGTTTCTTCCAAGTTTGTATAACCATATATTGCTCTATATCATCAAGTTCAGCCTCATTTACAATGAAGTCTCTTGAAATATATAGGCCAAGATGAGGGAAAACCTTTTAGTGCAACTTGCAATCTCATTGGCCCATCAAAAATATCTGATTTTGTCCTTGAGGCTTTGCAAAGCCCATGGCACAAAATATCTAATAAAATATCTCAAAAATGCTAAAAAAGGAAAATATTTTGACTTTTCCTAACTAACGATGCTCAAAAATAACTAAATGCACATGAGGAAAAGTCACTTTAGAAAAGTACATTTTCACAAAAATACTTGAGAAATATATCAGCAGAAAGTCCTCTATCTTGCGGGCAACTTTTGGATGTCTTCCAATGTCAAAACGAGGCCCGTGATGGCTCGTTGGAAAGATCTGAATGTCTATTTTCTAAAAATTCTTAGTTTTCTCCAAAATTGTCATTGGACGTCTGTAAAAAGCTAACCTATGTGTAAAAACCCAAAAAATAGACTTTGCTGATAAACGGGGTAGAGTGTGGAGAAAGTGAGCGTTTTTCGCCATTTTGGAGGAGAAAATTATCTTCAATTGATCTGAAAATCACTGATTTTATGCCCCTTAAATTATGGCATCAAATGATACCATCTTAATCCTTTGAGGATGTCCCAAATATAAATGGCGAGGCCCATGATTTTTAGCCTAAAGCCCAAAGATGACGAAAAAGAAAAACTTGTTGAATTTCACCCAATTTTGGTGAGCACGACCCTCAAGAATTTTTAGAAACATGCTGAGAAGCTGAGGCCAAAATTTGGAGCTTTGAGGTGTATTTCTTCATTTTTGGTGCCAGGCGCCTCTTTTGAGCTTCCTTGAGTTTTTGTGGCCTTCAATTTCCATCGGGCAAACTGATTGAGCTTCTTATAGTGCCCAGTCATCCTCCTTTGAAGGTCCAAATCTCTATTGGCCTTTTCCAACTTCTTTTCCAAGTGATCATTCACCCTCTCAAGCCATGCTTCTCGATTTTTCTCATTCTCTTGGGGGAACAAAGTAGTGAGAGGAAAATATTGGAGAAGGGCAGTTTCTTCCTCCTTTTGTTTCTCAAGGGCTCTTTTGAGTCCCATGGTCCTTGGCCTCTTTCTCCTTGGCTGATATTCATCTTTGCTATCATTGAACTCGCCCATGAGTTCTTCAAATTTAACTTGCGCCTTGGAGGCTTCCTTTTTATATTTAATGGCCCGTGTCTCCTATACTGCCATGTTGACACTCATCTATTTATTTTGTGTTTGAAAAACGTTATTGAAGTTTCTAGACCTCTCTAGATCTGTCCTAAAAGCATCAATTTGTTTTTCTATATTGATCAAGAGCGACTCTAGGATTCGGGCCTCATTTTCACTATCATCACTTTGGATCTGAATTATGTCAAAGTCCCTCTCCTTCTCATGGCTACTTTCTTCTTTCTCCTTTCCCTTGCTTTGGGTGGGCTTCTTGGTATTCCTCCTCTTGGGTAATTCGACAATGGGTCGCTTGGGCAACTTCCCCTTGCTTCAGAGGGCCCTAGTAACATTTGGAGTTATAGTTTGAGGCACCCTTTTCCTTGATGTCTGTGGCTTTTCCACTTTTAGAGAAGAAAGCATGGCCCCTTGCCTAAGAGAGGCAGTTAGAACATGCTCTATTTGTTATTTTCCCTTGCTACTTCCCTCATCATCCTTGCCACTGTTTTGAGTTTCTTCACGAATTCTTTGACTATCCCCTTGCATATATTTTTTAGGGCTGCCTTCTTTACTCTTGTCATTGCTTTCTTTAGGACTTTGAGGCTCTATCTCTTCAATTTTTTGGGCTTTATCTTCATATTTTTTGTTGCTATGAGGGCTACCAATATCCTCATCAAACTGTTCAATTTCCTCATCATTTCCCTCCTCACTATTTTTCTCTTTTTCATGGTGCTGCTCTTCATCACTGTGCTGCATATCATCACTGTGTTTTTCTTCACTTTGCTGCTACTCTTCTTCATCATGCTGCTGATCTTCATCATCATGCTGCTGCTCTTCATCATGTTTCCCTTCCTCACTAATAATGGGAAATTTCAGCTTCTTGGGAATGGGCTTACTCGAAGAAGGCGAAAGATGTTGAGTGGAAGGTGAAGGAGATGCATGAGATGAAGGTACAGTGGCGAAATCTGGATGTGCATTGAAAGTGTCCCAAGATATTTCGTTCTTCTCAAGGTGATGAAGAATGTTAATATTGATGAGGGAATGATGGAAAAGGCAAGCTGACTACTGAGAAGGAGGTATTTTTTGAACAGTGGAGGCCATGTTTTCAATACTTCTATGGAGGAAGAAGGGGAGATTTAACAAATGGGCTCTTGTGAGATGCATGAGCAACCGGACATGGTAAGCATAGACCCGGGAAAATCTTCCTTCGCATGTGAAATATTTCATGATTATCTTCATGAGGGGAGCATAGCTAGTCAACAGATATGAGAAAGGAAATATGGATAGACATGTATCCCGATGCTCCGGATTCAAAAAGGGTTTGTACTGTTCTAAGTCTAGGTAGCTCTGTTTAAACCACTTCTCTCTAACATAAGGGATTTTGGTGGCTTTGGAAATGGATCTAGGAGAAAACTTGAAATCCAAGCCTTCCAGCTGAAAGTGTTTCCCTTGAAATCTCAAAGCACAAAGATGTGTCAAGGGGAGATAAATTTTCACCTCCTGCACCCTTTGACAAAACTCTAGACATCCAACCTCATGAAAGTTAAACAGGACTGATGGATGAGCATTTAACTCTTCATTTGAAACAGGTTCAAACCTCCCTTGAGGGCCACTTATACTGTCTTGCCTGTGAGTCATTTTGTTTTGGACACTCTTTGCTGATTGACAAAAACAAGCTGCCTCAAATGGTCCTTGAAATGGTTTCTCAACAAAACACCTTGTCCTCCTTATTAGTCATTGTGCCTCTTTGATGCTAATCAACAAGTGCTTGTAAAAATAAAAACAAAAATAAATTTATCACTATGCTTGGGCAAGGTCTTGAAAAGATGTGTTTGTGGTCTCTTGGTGAAGAAAAACTCTTGTGTTTTGACAAAAACAAAAACACCTTTCCCCCAAACAATGTTCTTTTTCTGTTCACTGCTCTTCACAAAACAAACAAGACACCTTCAACTGACTTGAAAAAACCTTCAACACACTCTATTTTTGGAACTCTGGTGGCTGCACAGAGTTTTCTATCTCACAACACAAAAAGTAAGTCTTATATTTACCAAGCCTTCACCTTATAACCCTGTTTTCTTCTGAGTTTTAGCAGACAAGGTTTGCTCTCTTCTTAACACTGTTAGAACATCTTCCAACAAACTTGAGACCTCTACAACTCTATATTCTTTTTCAATAACTGTGGTCAGCCTCAGCTTTTTATAACATAAAAAGAGCTTTTTAAATTGGCTTAATAAACCTCCTTTTTAATTGTTTTGTTATTTACTAGCCATGACCAAAGAGACCCTTTTGAATTTTGACAAACCACCTGTCTCCTTTAACCACTACATTTGAGAAAAAGAATTTAAAAAGGTGTTTTTCTGGCTTTTGTTTGAAAAGGAATCTCCTTGTGTTTTGGCACAAACCACTTTCCCTTAAAACCCTACTCCTTTGCTATCACTATTTTTGGAAGGGAATTAGGGCTCTTTTTAAGACTGATGCAAAACCTTGTCTAATACTGTATTGATCTTGGCACCCACAGCAACAAACAATTTTGATTTTTACCAAAAATCCAAACTTCTTCACCACTATTTCTTTCTTGGAAAACACGGTATCAATACCCCCTTTAGAATTTGAAATGTACCAAGGGGTAATGGAAAATACCTTGAAGATGGCTTCGTGGATTTTGTTTGATTTATTGAACGGCTCCAAAGAGTCTTTGAAGGCGTTTTGGATATTTAAAGAGGAGCGGCACGTTTACTGAATAGAGCGCCTCGTAGTGAGCAGTGTCGGGTCGGCCTTCGGGCAGTGGTGAATGCGTGCACAGGCGCGTCGCGCGCTGCTATAGGTGCGTCGTGCAAAGCTTGAAGCCCTGTGTAAATGCACTCACATGCGCTCTGCGCAAAACTATAGGCGTGCCACGCAGTTTTGGAACCTTGAAATTTTAAAATTCTTTGCCTTAGAACCTCTTTTCTCCAGTGGACAGCTAAGGGAGCATGGATTGTGTTTTGAATTTGCACAAGGGGTTGTTTCAACGGTCTATTCCACCTTCAAATGAACTTAAAAACATTTGTATCTATTTGTAAGGGCTTGGATGCCTTTTGAAAAGGCTTGTCAGTCATAACAAAACATAAACCAATGTCTTTTTAAAACATAACAAAGACTCATATTTGATCAAGATTTAAATGTTGTGGATGCTACTTTTGAATGAAACCATAGTCATGGCTCTTGTTGAAGTAAAAAGGCTTCTTTAAGAAACAAAACCCTTTCACTGCCTTTTCATTGTTTCTTCATTTAGAAAGTAACCCTGTCACCTTTGTTTATTTCTGACCTTTAGAGGAGCACTGCTTAAGAGTCATATCCAAGATTTTTGATGCATCCTTTGCCATATCTTGGAAGGAGATGATTCACAATTCTAGGACTTACTTTGAAAACTCAACTCTATTGGTGTTTGATGATGATTATGCCTATTTTAAAGTTGATAAAAACAGTCAGGCACCCTTGGATATTTTCCTTTGACTGTGCATGAGGAACCTTATTTGCATTCACCAATGGTTTGATTTTTTGAATTTTGTCTTGAATTTGAATCATGGTGTCATGGACTTGAATCATGGTGTCATAGCTTTTTCCTCACACATACTGTCTCTGTATTTATTTGCAAAAGTCTCTTTCAGAAGCAAGGCTTAGACTATTTTCTTTTTCATTTTGATAATGTTGTTCTAAGTTTGGGCATTCTAGCCTTAGATTACCCTTTGAAGGAGACCTTTGATAGAATAAAAACAAATCTTCTTTGAATACCAAAATATCACTACTTGGCCATCTACTGAACAACATTTTCTACTCATAATCATCCAATTGTTTCCCACTACATTTCAATTATGTCTTTCAAATAGTGAAACCATATAAGCAATCCTTGAAACACTACTGTTGTGTTAGTGGTTTCATCCATTGGAGAAAAGGTGTAAACATGTTTTTTATTAAAGGCCATTTGCAGCATTGTTAGCCTTGTGCTTCTTTGAATGAGGCTAAACCTCTGTTCCTGACCCTATGCTTGTTAAACAAAGGAGGCTAGCATAATATTCCCAACCATCTGCCCATGTTTGGAGGATGTTTGGAACAAGTGACCCAACCCTCTTCTCATGTTTGGAGGAGGTTTTACACAGTCACCCAACCATCTGCTCATGTTTGGAGGACGTTTTACATAGTGATGCTATTTCATTCCTTTCTCAAGGTGTGTCATCTTTCCTTGTAGTGCCTATTCACAGTAAGTAAATAAAAGTGAAAAATTGAAAATATGCCATGAGGGGCATTCAATGAGATATGTATCCTGTTGTTAAAATACCCTTATGCATATTTAGACACCAGAAGAAACATGACTTGTATCTGCAGAGTATTACTTTCTAGTCATAAGTCACTAACCTTTTGACTCTGTTTTCAAAAGCTCATTGAATTACCTCTCTGACTAGTACTTGCATCCCAGGCTCAAAACAACATGAGAAGCAGTTGTATTCTCATGTTTTTCTTGAACATTCCTTCTCGAATACCTAAACATCTCTTCTTTTGAAAAATACATTGAAACACTGTAAATCCACCTAATATTAGTTTGGCTTTTGGTATATGCACTGCTGAGACATCAAGGCTTTTTAGTGGCGCGACCTAAGGGTGTATCAAGATTTTTTTGCAGAATAGGATGGCCATCTATGACTAGTTGGTATTAGACAGAGGTTCTTTTGGCTTAGGATAGCTTGTCAAGGGAGGATTACCTAAAGCACCACTACCTATCTTAGGGGATATTTTTGAAAGATTTGGAGTGTGCTCTTTGGTATGATCAGATCTCAACATGAGATATGACTAGTGGTGGGGTAGCTGACTTTCTTATCAATCAGTTGGTTAATGAATGAGCTATGGATGAGGGTGAATGACAGTAGATGGCCTTAGCTTATGATAGCTGATGGACAAGTTTGTATGACTAAGACTAGATAGGGCTTGAAAATTAGGTTTTTCTTATCATAGGCTGGTTGAAAAGGTAGTAGGGAAAAATGTTTAGGGGTGTTTTTTAGCTGACAAATTTGACAAATTCGAGATCAACTGCTAGAAAAATTGGCTTTAAAAACTAGTCATCATCAACAGGCGAAAAATACTGATGACTAACAGAGCCTTCATGTTCAGAAATGGAGGAATGCCACATAGCTACAGAAGAATTTTTTCTTCTATTCACCAAGGTATGATTAAAGATTCATTTATTTTCATTCAGCACATTATATGAGGAGATCTAAATCTTTGCATGCTGTTGATTTAGAGCAACAGATTTGCATTGTGCTGTAAAAAGGTGGTGATGAAGATAAGCTTTCATTTTCAAGATCCCATTGAGTGAAGGAATCTGATTTGGGATGATGGTATCCCTCATGGGAGGTGTAGCAAGATGGAGGATGGAGAGAAAGAGGCTATAAATCCACTTGCATATTTTTGATACCAGGTAGCAGGAGGCTTGGATGCACTGGCTGCTCTTGGAAGAGTTTGATCATCACACTCCTTTTAAGGGTATGTGGCAGGATACTTGCATCATGGTTCAACAAAGAGTATGGGCACATTGTGTTGGCATAAAAATTTTCATGTCAAGCACCATGTTGTCACTACATGGATGGGATGATGGAAGTATGAGAAAGAAGCAAAGGATTTTGTTGTCTGGGATGTTCTTGAGAGAGCAAGGAAAAATTTTCTCTCATAGTTATAATGATGTTGCAGGTGTAGGAGATCGCACTATCATAGTGAAAAGAGGGTTGCTCCTTGACCTTAGATGTTTAAGAAGGACTTTCTTCATGGGAAGGAATTCTCATATGTAGCAGCATTATGGGAGATGCCTTTGACATTCTGCATGTCAAATATTGGAGCTATGAGTTGATGGGAGCCTACTTGCATAGGCCAATAGTGTTGTCACTTTGGAGCTGGGATTTACTGATGGATTATTCCCAGGATCACTTCTCATTTGATGCAGTTGGTAAGCAAAGAGGAGGTGAAGAAGATGAAGTGGTAGATGGAGACATCTATTACTGTGGTGTGCTTTTCTTGATTTGGGTTTCCAAGCAGGAGGAGAAGGAATTTCATGTAGCACTTGGTTCATCCCCCTTCATGGGAGTGTGCCTAAATATTATTGAGGATTCATTCATGAGTCGATGTATCTTCTTTCTTCCAACATATGGTGAGAGATTTTTCTTGCATTCTCTTACCATCTCTTGGCAGTGCATTGCTCCACAAGAGGGAAAGCTATTTATTGAGCAACATGAACTTCATTGGGATAAATTTCATGATGGAGACAGCCATATATTATGTGGCCTTGGGAAAAGATGTTTTCCTTACTTGTGGACTCCTTATTCATATGATTAACCATGTCACAGAAGGCAATTTTCCATATACTCTTCTTAAGCAGCAGTTGAGAAGACTGCGCTGTGAGGATTTGGGGGAGTATTGGTAATCTCTTGCATCACATAGAACCTTCAGTATTTCCCTCATTATGATGATGATCATGTTTTATTTTCTGATATTTCCATTATGTCTTTTGAGAGCATGATTGAGAAAGAGACACGTGAGATGAGTGTGTCCTTTTGGGAAGGAGATTCCCACATTTTCTACAACACATGTTCTAATGGGAACATGGGAAAAATTGTGGCCACCATAGCCAAACACTTGTTTCTTTTGGAGGTGATCCATGTGTGTGATGGAGTACCTTATGGTGATACTCTTCTATCCATCACATATGAGGCATTTTGGGCCGATTGGTTTCACAGCACTAGAGGGATGGACTTTGCAGATCTAATCCTCATGATGCCACTTGAGGGAAATGTACTTGCAGCCCAAGATCAATTTTCACTCTACAATTATCTTAAGTGGAGAGGAGAACACCGTGGGGTACGCTATCTTGTCTACCATGTGCATAATTTCAGCCCACCTATTTTGCAGGAGCTCAAGGTGGAAGAACATTTTCATAGAGTCGACATGTCATGAGTTGACTCATTTTTGGTGGATGATTTCTTGAGGGTGGAGAACTCACATGGGGGATGATATTTACCAATACACTTCGGATTCCATGCCTCAAGGGAGTCTCTAGGCAACACCTTATCGCCTTCTTGATTATTTGACTGTTTCATGTTGATAGCTATTCAGCTAACTTGCATGCTTGGGAGGGGCAATATGAAGATTCGTTGTTGTCACAACATCTCATTATTTGGAGGAGTTCATCATATGGGGATGCTACAGTAGGAGGAGACATATTTCAGTTCTATCTTTGCAGTTGCTTGAGGACAAGCAACATTTGGGAGGGGAGGATTGTAATGTTCCTAAATTATCTAAGCTAATTGGAACATTAGAATTTGGTTTCACTTTTCATGTTTATGAATAATACACTAACAGAGGACATGCAACACTCCTTAGATCTAAAAATAAATACATGATCAATGTGAACATGATTGAATATAAGTCGGTTGCATAAAAACCACTTGTGTGTGAATAGGGCTGAGCTATTTGACTGGGTCAATAAGACCAAATCACAAGATAGTCCAGGTGCATTGAACCTCCTAAGTGATCTACGTAGTTCTAGAAGGAGCTTCTAAATGTGAAAGGGGCCAATTCAAGTGAAGTGGTTTAGGGTTTTTCACTTCCTAATTTTATAAAATGGAGGGAGAGGAATGAAGAAATGGTTTTTGATGACATTTAAAATGTGAGGTTTCTTGGGAAACTCGAGTTCTCTTGGTTGTTTAGCCAAAGGGAAGAGGGTTTCCTGTTTAGGAACCCTCTCTCCTTCCATGGAGTAGCTCTTTGGAGGAGGATGTTCAGCTTTGTCCACTATTCGTCATTTGGCCAAGCTTCTACTTCCAATTGCAATGTATATCCTGTTGAGGTTTTGATTTTTTTTGTAAGCTGCAACAAGTGGAGAATAGATCTTTCCAGATCTATAGATTTCTAGCACCCCTTGTCACTGGAAAACTCATATATCGCATTGTTAAGCTGGTTTTAGACTCATTGGGCTTCAGATCCATATCTTGGCATTAGGACACAGTGTACTTTTAGTGGAATGTGCATTTTTTCTTCCCTAAGCTGTGTAATTATTGAGGAGCAATGTTGTAGGTGTTTAGAGTTCTCCTGGAGGAGAGATCTCTAGTGGAAAGGATCTCTCATTTCACTGTGGTGATCCATGGATTAGCCAAAAAATACATGTACCCTTCAGATCTGATTTATTTTCTGATGTATTTACTATATAATTTATGAATACTGTTGTAGAACTGTGTCTTAGATCTCAGATCTACTCACTATGGTTCATCATTTGCTGAGATCCCAAATTCTGTAAGAGATATATTTTTTCATGCAAGGATATATTTTATATATGATTTATAATAAAATGAAGCTTCAGCCTCCTGAAATTTATGCTGAAGATTTTTTTGGGTAATTTCTTGTGTTGCAGCACCTCAATCTTGAGGGTTATTTCATGTAAATATCTGTTTTTCTTACTTATTTTTCATAATCTATGAAAAAAATATTATTTTATGATTTTTATATCATATGAAAACTAATAGCTTCAGAAAATCACGCTGCCTGAGCTTCCGTAAAGTCTGCATCTTCAAAGTCATGGGGATTGGGTGTTTTTCTTGACTAATCGGGAAGGAGGAACTGTTTAACATAGCACTTATTATTTTTTTTTGCTGATATTTTACATGGGAGGCCCTAATAACCCTATCCATCATATCCAACCACTTTCCCACCTTAGTTTCACACAGATCTCTGATTATACTCGTTTTAGGTCCTAAATCCTCACTTTTCCCCATCCCTTGGTTCATAAAACGTTGTATAAAATATTTCTGTAGTTAAAGATATGTATTTATGTCTATTTCACCTGTTTTAAAGCTTCTTCATTAGTATAATACCGTTATACAGTTTCCATATTGCTGCAGTCCCTCATTTGGGCAGTTTTTAAGGCAAGCTAGGTGTGGGAGAACTATTTAACCCACCTAGTCTGATTTTTTTCTGATATACTCTTGGAATTTGGTTTTATATTATCATATATAAGGGATCCAAGAGTTTATATTAGTTTCTGAAGCACCCATCTCTGAAAAATGCGTTTTTCAGGCTTGTCTTGCTGAGCATCCTTTCTTGGAAATATTAGCTCTTGAAATTGTTTTATAGCCAGAGTTTGATAGTGGGCCCACTAGCCTTTAGGTCTCATCCTTTCTTTTAAAGGTGACATACCCAGTAAATTCCCCTACAGTCTATCTCTAGAATAGTTCAGTTGTTGATTGTTAATGATTTTGAAAAAGGGAATATGATTTGTCGGATTCATGAGAAGTTCCAAATTTGGAACATTACACTCCATTTAATAACACCTTTTTTTTTTGGTGTATTGAAAATATTCTTTCAAAAAATTGGAATAAAAAAAATTTCGGCTTCACAAGGATGCCATTATTGCTGAGGGGTTTCACTCGGGCCTGTGGTAGTCCCTGTTTAATGGGATATTTGCAGGATCAATTATTGTAGAGAAAGAAGATTTAATACAATATAAATATATAGACCGAAAAATTTAATGGTCAGAGCTTTGAGCTATGAAAGCTCAAGATGGAGGACCTATTGGTGGACTGAGATCAGTGGATTGTTGTAGATCTAGGCATGACACTGATAGGAATGTCAACAAAAGACTCGAAGAAGTTAGATCATAAGGCAAAGAGAAAAATACAATTGTGTCTCTCCGATTCAATATTTTTGAATGTATTAATGGAAGCTACAGTGAAGGATTTGTTGGACAAGTTAGGGACTTTGTACCAATCTAAGTCTCTTGTGAGAAAATTGTTCCTCCAGAAAAATTTGTATACCTTGAGGATAAAGGATGGACACTTGGTGATAGATCATATGAATGCCTTTAATAATGTGGTAAGTTCTTTTTTATCTATTTATATATAAATAATTAGACGAAGATAAGTGGGTCATTATTTTGTGTTCTCTACCAGATTTGTGGGATAGTCTAGTTGTTTCAATAGGTAGCAATACAACTACCTTGAAGTTTGATGAAATAGTTTGATACTTGTTGTTGGAGGAGATGAGACATACAAACATGGAGAGCTAGAATAGAGATTCCTTGTCTATATAAGGACAATCACATAATAGAAACAAAAATAAGTCCTGGAGTGGTAGATATAAATCTATAGGGAGATATAAATCTCCAGGAAAACTTGTAAAACTGTGTTGGAAATGTGGAAATGAAGAGAACTACAAAAAGGACTGTAGATATAAATCTCCTGAAAAAGGAAAGGGATTTAATGAATCTCCTTATGTAGAGGTGAAAACCACCTCAGTTGAAGGTGGGAAAGTGTACTTGGCTTCTTCTTCAAGTACACATGTAGATCATCAGGCATGGTTGATTGACTCATGTGCATCCTTTCACTTCACTCCGCATAGGGAGTAGTTCTGTGAGTATGAGAAATTTAATGGTTGTGATGTCCTCTTAGGTGATTATAGGAAGGATATAATCATTTGATGCAAAATATTCAAGCTAAATTTTCAAGGTGGAAGGATTAAAACACTTCCTGGTGTATTTCATATTTCTGCATTGGCCATAAATATGATTTATGTAAGAATTATGGATGATGCATGTGTAAAACTAGTGTTTGAGAAAGATACATGCAATATGGTTTGAAGAGCATTGGTATTAAAGTGGGCAGTTCAGATTTGAAATCTATACAATATTTTGGGTAATAGGTTTATTGATGGGTGAAATATTTTTGCGGTTCCTGAAAGTGGAGTAGAAAACCTAGTAGTCTCAAGAGAAAAGACCATGTTATGGTATCAAAGGCTTGGAAATATTGGAGAGAAGGGCCTTTGAATACTGCGTGGTAATGGTATGTTAGCAGGTATGTCTAATTTCTCTTTGGATTAATATTTATGTGAAAATTGTGTATATGGGAAGAAAAATTTGGTGAGTTTCCCTTGTAGTGCTAAGAAGGAGAAAGTGATAGTAGAGCTTAGCACAGTGATGTGTTTGGACCTATATTGATTCCATCACTGGCTAATTCTATGTACTAGGTCTCTTTTATAGATTAATTCTCAAGGAATACATGGATATATATTCTCAGGAAGAAATATAAAGTCTTTGATATGTTTAAATAATTCAAGGCTCTGGTAGAAAATTAGATAGAGAAGAAGATCAAGGTGTTAACGAGAGATAATGGTGGAGAGTTATGCAATAAGTGATTTGAATAGTTATATAATAAGTGTGGTACATAAACATATAATACTACTCCATAAAGAATCAATCGAAAGTTAATGGAAAAGGAAATAATCATGCTAAGTGGTGCCAGGTTAGGACAACAATTTTGGGTAGAGGCAGTAGATACAACATGTTATCTGCTTAACACGTCACCTTCATCAACATTGGAGGATAAAAATCCACATAAGGCATGGACTAGTAAGAAACCCTATGTTTCACATATGAGGGTATTTGGTTGTGATGCATATGTACACGTTCAAAATGAGAAAATAAACAAGTTAGATAGTAAATATGAAAGATACATATTTATTGGGTATAAGGACGATTTAAAAGGTTATAATATTTGGAACCTACATATAAGGAAAGTTGTGTATAGTTGAAATGTGGTATTTAGAGAGGTTAAAGATGTTATTAAAACTAATGTCTACCAAAGTAACGTTAGATCATAGAGTTTGAACTAAAGGAGAAGGATTCAGACTCTACAATAGAACAAGAATTAGAAGAGGAAGATCCACAAATGCCAGTTTTGAGAAGATCAGTTCGAGAGAGAAGGCGTCAAAAGAGATATAGTCCATCTTCTTATCTTTTTCTAATTTTTATCTATCTATTACTAATGATGATCTCAGAAATTAGGGAAGCAGTGGATTCAGAGGATCGAAAACTATAGAAAGAGACCATGGTGGATGTAATGAGATCTTTGGACAAAAATGAGTCTTGGGATCTGGTGGAGTTGTCTGCTGGAAGGAAACCTATTGGACGTAAATGGGTGCTTAGGAATAATATGAATGAAAAAGGCAAGGTGGAGAAATACAAATCTTGGTTGGTATAAAAACATTATTCCTAGATGCATGGAATTGATTTTGGTGATATTTTTTCTCCTCTTTCTAGGTTATCTTCTATTAAATTACTTTTATTTTTTTCTTCTAATTTTTATTTTGAGGTAGAAAAAATGGATATGAGGACAATATTTCTTCATCGGATCTAGAAGAAGATATCTCGATGATGCAACTAGAAGGCTTTGTGGTGAAGGGTAAGAAAGAACTGGTATGCAGGTTAAAAAATTATTTGTATGGGTTAAAACTATCACTAAGGATATGGTATCAGAAATTTGATACATATATACTCAGACTTGGCTTCATACGAATAAAACAAAATCAGTGTGTGTGTTTTAAATTAATTGGTGACCATGGTATTTATTTGGTCTTGTATGTCGGTGATATGATTTTGATTTGAAATGACAAAGAAATTATCTAGGATTTGAAGACCCAATTGTCCTCCAAATTCAACATGAAGGATATTGGTGCTACAAAATATATTTTGGGCATGGGAATAAAACGGGATCAGAAAAAGAGGAATATTTTTTTAAACCATAGGAGGTATGCAGAGACAATATTGCATACATTTAATATGAATGATGTTGGAAATATTGTCATTGATGGAAAAGGAGCACAAAGGAGCAGCACCAAGACAAGGGAGTAAATCATAATCAGATGGAATTGTTGCAAAGAAAGAAAGTGAAGTGGCAGAGGCTACAAGAGGTGTTATTTGTTGGAGGATAAGACCAGACATTTGTGGGGACGAATGATGGTGGAACAGATCAGAAGGTTCTTCTTGGGTTTACTGTAGTCGAGTTAACATATGCAATGTAAAAGGAGAAGGTTGTACCTGGAATGAAGACTAGAACCATAATTGATGATGCGGAGGAACTACATTAAAAATTCGATGTGGAACCATGATCCAATGGTGAAAATAGAACAGTGAAAGCGGTTTCGAAAGCCTACCAAAGGTTTTTCACACCGCTTTTGGAGGATAAGTGGTTTTAAGTGAGATGGACGTGATACAGTTAGGAGGGTGACGCGTGGCATACTGAAACTGGATTTTTCGCATAGGTTCAAAAACATTATCCATCGAGCTGGTTGGCATGCGATAATGCGATGATTGTTGGATCATTCTAGGATCAATGGTGGAGACTCAAAATTCTTTATCATAACAAAATTGTGAGTTAAGAGAATGCTAAAACTCGTGCACATCTTATGAGCACGGTTAACGTTAATCTGCGATCAACAGTACCGTAGGGGCACAAACAACCCAATGGTTAACCCAAGGGGTTGACTCTGCAGTTGACACGCCCATTAGGCATTGACTGCAGATCGACATTTGTCATTCACTGTGGTAGCACAAGCCCGATGATCTTTCCATACCAAGGAGTGCCTCCACAATGTCGTGAACTAGGACCTGCTTTCCTAAAGCCCAAAATTAAAGTCATGGACCAGCACGATCAATGAATGAGAATTAAGGGAGATTGATGACAGAGATTAAATCGCAATTGGGGCAGGAGGGATATCGCATTCAAGTGGGACCCAATCGCCTATCGGACATCACAAGCTCAGGAAAATAAGTGCTTGAGAATTAGGTTGAATTGTCGAAGCAAGAATTGCGATAATGAATTGGCGATGCAAAGTTTCGATGCGATGTGGTGATGTGAAGGGACATGTGGCGGCATAATGCAATATCGCACATCGGCGATGCGAAGTTCATCACATACCACGAAGTGGTGATGTGATGTGATGCGAAGATGCGATGCGATGCGAAGATGCGATGCGATGTGCCATGATTGGTCAATGCGTTGTGGGACGCTTCAACCAAAGTTAAGTATGGGGTTAACTATTTTATGAAGAAAACCATGGAAACGGGACTCAACTCAGGTTACAAAGGAAATACCTGAAAACATGAAAAAGGACTTGGAGCATGTACGAAACAGTGTTAATAGTTTGTGTCCGTTGATAAAAAAAAATTGTTGAATGTTGTGGGAAAAAGAAGGAAGGTGACTAGACATGGTTGGGCAAAAGGAGATATGATGGCACTGCTAGAAACACAATAGAATGGGTCAAGTTGGACATAAGGAGAAGTTATGCAACAGAGCTAGAATATAATGGTAGAAACTGAAAAGACATTAATAGCAGCAGAAAAGACAAATATATGACGAACCAAGAGCTGAAAGGGATGAATTGAAATATTATTATATTTGTAAATGTAAATGATTTAATTATTTTTATTGTATGTGATGCAAAGGCAAGTCTCTACAGGCAAAGCAAAACTCCAATTTAATTCTGAAATGAGTAGATAGTGTTGTAACCTACTGAAATGATGAGTGAGAAAAGGAGATGGTGGAAGGCAAAGTCGTGCCTATTCACTTCATATTCCCTGTAGAATGCAATCAGTCATAAAGCTATCTATATAAAACAGGTAATATCAGCATGCATAGAGAGGTGAGAGAGTGTAAGAAGAAGAAGGAGCAGAGAGAGGAGATGAGAATATCCACAGATGATATAAAGAAAATTTGAAGGCTGGAAGGACAACAGTAAAGAAGGAGAAAAACAGAGCTGATATCCAAGTAAATCAGCATATGATTTTATTGTTCAATGAGGAAGTTGGTGCTTCCATATCAATTTGTAGCTTGATAGATGTCTAGTTGTAGCTGGCTGAGGAAGGAGCCTCCTATAGGTTTTAGCTTGCAGAAAATACATGGGAGTTGTAGCTTCCTTGCAAGTTGTAGCTTGCAGAGTTGAGGTAGTAGCCTCCTGTAGGTTGGAGCCTACAGAAAATCAGTGTTGAGAGGGAGTTGGAGCTTGCCTTTGCATCACAAAAATAATAAGATGTGGTTTTCTCCCATATGGGTTTCCACTTATATCTGTTGTCTATGTGCATGATGATTATGTATTGATATTCTGTATTTAATTTGCTTAATACATGCTAATCACTTATTAATATTGTTTCTCCATTGTATATTAAGTTGATCAACAAAATGAAGATGTAAATAAATGTAAAAGAAAGTTTTACAAGACCATGACTGCATTAAAATGATTCACCCCCCCTCTCAGTTTAACCAAGGGGTCAACAATTAGTATCGAAGCCAGGTTCCTTCTGTATCAGTTTAACAACTTGAAGGATATCCTTGGTCCCCAAGATGGCTAGTCTAGAAGGATGCTCAACAAATAAATCCCCTTTGTTTATTGGCACAAATTATGCCTTTTGGAAAATAAGAATGAGGACATACATAATGTCTCTAGGAACAGAAGTCTAGGCTAATGTGGATTTGGGATATGCCCGAAAGGATTTTGACACAGAGAAAGAAGCCAAACAAGATTTTATAGCTAATGCCAAAGCCATGAATGCTCTCTTAAGTGGCCTGCACGAGGAAGAATTCATGAAAGTAATGCACAACAAGACTTCCAAAGAAATATATGGTACATTAGAAAGTATCCATGAGGGAGATAAAAAGGTGAAGATGGACAAACTACATGTCTATCGAGCTCAATTTTAAAATATAAAAATGAATGAAGAAGAAGATGTTGCCAACTTATTCTTAAGGGTTGCGGAAATTGTGAATAACATGAAAGCTCTAGGAGAAACCATTAGAGAATGGGAAATTGTTCAAAATATATTGAAATCTTTACCATCCAGTTTTAACCCGAAGGTTTCTGCCATAGAAGAAACATCTAATTGGGAAACATTGACCATGAACCAATTACCTGGAAACTTAACAGCCTATGAGATGAGACCTCCATAGAGGAAGTCAAATTTGAGGGAGGCAGCCTTTAAGGATGATAAGAGCAAAGAAGAAAAGGAAGATACATGCTCCTGCTCTAATGAAGAAGAGGCCAAATTTATCAAAAGATTGGATAGAGGCTCAGGTAAGTATAAAGGTAAGCTTCCATTTAAATTCTCTAACTGTGGAAGAGTTGGGCACTATGCATCAAAGTGTCCTTACAAGAAAACAAAGAATCAGACTCAAGAGACAGAGAAAACCAAAACTAATAACTAGCAGGAAGGGAAGAGATTCAATAGAAAATCCCTTTATGTTCAGCAAGATAGCAGTGCGTCTGAAAAATCCGATGAATCCTCAAATGAAGAAGGAACCTCTGAATTTGTGTTGATGTCCAAGGAAGAGTCTGAAGGATTTTTTCTAGAAGATGAGGAAGAATGTGAGGTAGATGTTGAGGGGGAGCTAAGAAGTGCCCTGGAGGAAATAGACATACTCAAACTTAGGAGTAGAAAACAGAAAGACATTCTCCTCAAATATGTAAAAGAGTTACCAAATTCAGAAGACCTCATTCAATGGAAAGTAGAACTTGAAGAAGCTAAGAAGGTGGAAGAAATTCTGCTAAAGAAAATTAAAGATCAAAAGCAAGAGAAATTGGAAGAAGAAATGGTATGCCTGAGAAAGAAACTAGAAAACACCCAAAGGGAATTGTCAATGAACACTCCTCGAATGAAAAGCACTGAACAGTTGGACAAGATTCTAAATGCTAAAAGGTCTCCTCTCATAAACACTAGGATAGGATATGAAGGAGAAACCAGTAAGTCCAAGGTAGAAGATAACAACAATAGAATTTTTGTAAAATTTGTAAAGGATAATGAAGCACCTCAAAAAGGAACTACAGAAGAAGAAGCCAGCAAGAACTTGATGTGTGATGAAAAAAAAAGAAACAAGTAGCAACATCAAGAGACAAAGACTGAGAGGAAGAAGAAAGTAGTTGCAAAAAGCTCAATTGTTCCTGAAGATCAATTGAAAATTTTTGGAAGATGTCAAAGGAGATTCTTTCCTCCTATTAGAAATGTCACTTTTTTTTCTTGCCACAAATTGGGACATATTTCTGCAAACTGTCAGACAAAGATAATCGATTTCAACCAGCAAAAGATGCAGAAATTGAAAATACTAACTCAAGCAAACAAATGGATAGGACCACCCTTCACTAAGTACACTAATCATTTCCATGGGTATTGTTTTTGTTGTAAGGGGTTCGGCCATAAAGCCATGGAGTGCAAAACGTATGGACAAAGACTGATGTTTAAAACCCTAAGGAGATTTATGAACAATGGAGAGTTCTCTTACACATAATCCATTTAAAAATATAATCAAATGATTTGTATGCCATCAAATCGGACACATGTCTTCCAAATGTCCTCTCAAAGGATGTCGTCCATATTCTCAGAAAAAGTGCCAAACAAAGAGCTTCCTGTAGTGGAAAAAGAAGTTGAATAAGTGTGACATAGCTCTTATAGCTCAATATCAGAAAAGCCAATGGTATATGGACAATGGATGTTCAAAGCATATGACTAGAGATCAAAGAAAATTTGTAACCTTTGATGAAAAGAGATCTAGAAATGTAACATTCAGAAATGATAAAGTAGGGAAAATCAAAGGAAAAGGCTCAGTCAGTATGAATAATAGAATAGGAAAGGCTCAAGATGTACTATTTGTGGATGGGTTGAAAGGAAATATGCTAAGCGTCAGTCAAATGTGTGATAAAGGCTGTGAGGTCCTTTTCAAAACCCAAAATTGTGAGGTAAGATCGAGCACCATAGGAAAGACCTTGATCAAAGTTGTTAGAATAGAAAGTAATTTCTATATAGTGAAAGAAGAGAATGAAGCATGCCAGATAATAAAAATTGATGAACCATGGTTATGGCATAGAAGATTGGGACACCTAATCTTTTACCACATCATCAGTATGAGCAAGAAGAATGCAGTCAAAGATATGCCTGCAATAAAGAAGCCTCGAAATACCATATGTAAATCCTACCAGCTAGGCAAGAAGATCTGCACATCTTTCAAAACCAAAGAGAAGTTTTCTACAAGTAGGCCTCTTCAGCTTTTTCACATGGACCTGTGTGGACCTTCAAGAAATAATGCACCAGGTGGAGAATCTTATTTAATTCTAATGATAGTTGATTTTACTAGATTGATGTGGGTGGCATTTCTCAAATATAAATCTGAAGCAAATGAGAAATTCAAGATATTCAACGAATTGGTAGAAAATCAAACGGGATGCAATATAAAATGCATCAGATCAGACAAACGAGGTGAATTCACAGACTATGATTTTGTAGACCTATGCAATGAACATGTGATAAAACAACAGTTTACAATTGCAGGTACACCTCAACAGAATGGAGTGGCAGAAAGACAAAACATGTCAGTACAATAGATTTCCAGAGCCATGATGCAAGAAAGTAACATTCCCCAAAAATATTGGGTATAAGTAGTACACACAACTGTTCATATTATCAAGAAAGCTCATCTAAGACCAAATTGTGATAAGAATCCTTACGAATTATGGCATGGTAAACCAGCATCAATCAAACAATTTAGAGTATTTGGAAGCAAGTGTTTCATAAAAATTAATGATGAAAAATTGGGGAAGTTTGACGCAAAAGCTGATGAAGGAATATTTTTAGGATATGCATCAAAGAGTAAGGGTTACAGGTGTTATAACAAAATACTACAAAAAATTGTGTAAAGATATTGTGAAACCAGCTCCAGAAATAGAAGAAAAGAGATATCAATGCCTTATAAATAAGCCACTTCAAGGGGGCAACCTCCAATACATTACATGAATGAACAATTCTTGGATGATACAAATTAAAAAACCTCCTCTCTATATATAGGAGTCCATAGGGCCACAATGTAATCCTAGCTGACCTAACAATAATAATTTAAGGGAACAATAACAACAATATGGGGGTTACAAGGGTACAATAATAACAATAAGGGGGTTACACTGTAATGTTCCTAAATTATCTTCAGCTAATTTGGAACATTAATTTTGCCTTATTTATTTTGTATCTCATGATTAATGAATAAATTTTAAATTAGGATGTCTAATCCTCTTGCAAATCAAGAATAAATTAGTGCCTATGTGAAAAGAGGCATATTTAGGCCATTGCAATAAAATCTTGTAGGTGTGAAAGGGCCAAGACCACCAAAGGAGATCCTATTTGACCAAGTCAACAACGTTGTCTAGGTTCATTGACCATCCTTGATGGACTACACTATTCTAGAAGCGGTTTCCAAGTGTGAAAGGAACCAAAAAGATGAATTGGTTTAGGGTTTTCCAAGAGACTCAAATCTTATATAAGGGAGGAGAAGGCTCATGAGGGGGTTGTTGATGATATTTCATTTTCAGAGCTTGCTAAGGAAACTCCATTTCTCTTTGTTGTTTAGCAAGAGAAAGACAGGATCTCCTGTTTAGGAATCCTCCATCCTTCTTTGAGTAGATCTTGGAGGGAAGTGTGCTAGATTGAACCACTATCTGGTTGAAGCCCAAGCTATGCTTGCATAGACAGTGCTAGCTCATTGAGGGTTTTGTTGTTGCTATGAGTGTAGTAAGTGGGGTTCTAGATCTGCAAGGATCTAGTTGTTTTTGGAGTCTCCTCTCACGGAGGGTGTCTTGTGATCACCTAGAAGAGGGCCTCTATTGTATTTTTATTTTAGATCTATATATTTTATCTGCTGTAATATTCTTTTCAAGCTACTGCGCGGTATCCTTTGTTAACTGCGTTATTTTCATGTATTTCTTCTATTTCTATTTGGATCTCTCATTGTACAAGATCTCTGGTGATTAAGGCTTGCCTCTCATCTTAAAGATTTATAGAGTAGCTTGCTGATATCTATTTTTCAGATCTGATATGTATTATAAAGAAAATCATCTTTGGAAATTCCTAAGGCTTTCTGCAGTTCTGTGTACAAAAATTTAGATCTACATCTTATTATGCAATATTTGGTCAAAACCCCAAGGGGATCTTCTTAAAAAGGCTATGTAGTTTCTAGATTTGGTATGGATATGATGTTTCAGCCATAGATCTACTATAAATCTGAGTTCTAATATCTACCTGCTGAAGCAGATCAAATAAAATGCTGTACATTCATTTTTGCAACTTTTACATGCTTTACAGTTTCTATTCCTGAAGAATTCTTGCTTCTTGCCTCATGTAATTTATTGTACTTCTTGAGTAACTTCATTATAAGTCTGATTTTATGCTGATATACTGAAACACAAGTTTAATGGCTGATCTGTAGTGCTTTACAGCAAAAAATGAACAATTCCTGAAGAGGGGTTTCTCTTCCATTTCAACTCTCTCCTTTAGCTGATTTTCAGGTAGTGTTGTTTGTGGGAGATATTTTTAAGGTATATAAACTCATTTTTTTTTGCTAAAATTCAGCATGGAGGTCCCAAACAGCCTAAGATAGGGTAACCCGGCCCTGGCTTGCATTAATTTTGCACTGGTTTTCTTATACAGTGTTTCCCTTGAGCCTATTGCAGATTTTCCTGAAAGTGGAATTTCCCACTCCTTGCTTGTTTGGTTTTTGTTCGTTTTTTGGGTCCATTATTTAGATCTGAAGATATAAGGATCCCAAGCGCTTAAAAATCCAATATGAGTGTGTTATTTCCATCCTTGTTGTGTTTCACCAACTTTCTTTAGACAGATTCTGGAACGGGCCAGGAAGCCTCTGGTTCTCACCCTCTCTTTAGAGGTGACATAACTAGTAAATGCCCTACCATTTTGTCTCTAGTTTATATTTTTTGGTGTGTTTCCATACTGATGTGAATCCATAGTGTAATATCTTAAGATATTACCTACTTAACCTATTATTTCCCCATTTGGAACATTACAGAGGTATCAGAGTATGATCTCTCACCTAGCCTATGAGATCAAGCTATCAGAGAAGTGTTGAGGAGAATCATCAAGAAAAAAATAGAAAGTATGAAGAAGATGAGTTTAATCTCATCTATTTTCAGATCTAAGAAGAGCCTCCCTAAGGAGGATGTGCAAGAATAAAAGAGAAGAAGTAGTGAAGCTCCCAAGGAGTTTCAAAAAGAAGATCTTCCAATCAGCTCTACAAGATCAGTGCATGAGGAACATTTTGAATCCTCATCTCATGGGTATGTGCACTCATCCATATCACCATAACTTCAGCATTTTTCCAGTAATTCCTTCATGAAGGGGGGAAAAGAAGGTGTGAACTTGATTGATGCATTGTCAAGGGCAAGATCTCCATTTGATGAAGAGCCCTCTTCTCAAGAGGATAGCATAAAGGTTTCTCCTTCAATATAGGACCAAGATCCAAGGCCTCTTATCGAAGATGAGATGACTTTAGTTGTGGGAGAGGAGGAGGAGGAATTAGGAGATGAGAACGCAGTCACCTCAAGGGCACCTCAAGCACTTCATGAGGAAGAGGTTGGATCACTTTCTCCAAGAGGAGAGACTCTTGCACTTTTGCAAAGAGTCCCATAGGATCTCATGCATGAGGAGCATGTACTATCATTGATTAAATATGAGGTCTTGGAGACAGGGGGGGTAGAAGAGGAGGAAGGGCATCAAAAGGTGGAGAGCATGAACCCTTCTCTATTTTAGAGCTTGGAAGCACAAATAAGGCAAGAGGAATTATGCATTGAAGGTAGGGACAAATCTGTCTACCTACATCCACATTCTACTCTATGCCTTGACACCTCTTTGTAAGGAGGTACTTTTTTAGGAGCACCCCTTGATAGGAGGAAATATAAAGTGTTCTCTCAACTATGGGCAGCATATACATACTTGGCTAAGGAGGGAGCCTTGGGAGAAGCTAACACAGTGCAGAGAATCTCTCAAGCATTCAGGAGAGAGATGAGTAATTTCCTGAAAGGGACATTGCAAAATCACACTCAGATATCTACGCTGAGAAAGGAGAAATTAGAGATCTATGATGGCATGAGCATGAGCGCACATGGAAACTTCATATCGTTGGGGTAGCCCATGATCTCTTCATTCAAAAAGTAGATTTCTGAAGATGGCAAGGGGATCCTAACCCTCTTGTATACATGGGCCAAAAGGAGGAGGTTTTGGAAAACAAGGACTTTCCAAGGGGAGGTTGATTTCCATATGCTCCAATCTTGTCTTGTGCAAGAATAGCTGCAAATGGGGCAGAAAAGTGAAGATTATGATGCTCCAACATGTGATTTTGATGTCAGGGATGTCAAATATGGGATCCATGAGAAGACATGGTCTACATTTCAGACCTCTACAGCGTTGTCATTCTTGGAGAGCTTAGATCCTTGTTGGGATTCCCAACTCATGATGGAATACTCCAAGGACCTTTTCACATGGGGGGTTCTTCAAGGGGAAGTAAAGGATGAAAAGTTCAAGGTGGTAGATGGAGTTATGTATTTCTACAATCTTATTCTTTTGGTTAGTGACTCCAAACTCAAGGAGAGACTATTTGATGCCATCTCTGAAATCCTGCTTTCCAAACCCACTGGTTTTGCCAAAGAATTTCATACTCTCTTGGCTGGTTTCATATGGGAAGGTTTCAAAGAATATATGTACTCTCATATGAAGAGGTTGTTGGAAATACTGGGGGGGGGTGAATCAGTATTCTTTTCAATTAGAGCATTAGTTAATCTTCACTTATTATCAGTTTTTGTACAATGATTGCAGAAAACAAGAGGAAAAAAAATGCACACAGTTTTTAAGGTGGAAACCCACTCCGAGACAAAAACCACCTAATGATTTTCCAATAATTATTTAATATTCAACTCCAATTGAAAATAAAGCTCCAACTTCCTAGAATCTAGAAAAGCATTCTCCTCCAGCTCCCACTGGATGGAGGCTCCAACACCCGAGATTTTTCAGTAGTCAACTGAACGGATTCCCCAACACCCAATGAGCTACAACTCACCCTAGCACCACCCTACCAGCCTATAGAAGAATAAAATAAGAATGCACTCCCGTACAAGGGAAAATGGTCCACTTTACAATTATATAGAATGATGTAGAAGAAGAAGATATACTAGACCATAACCCCAACTTTAACACAACCACCTAATGATGATCGTAGACCTCCCACCGCTCTCTTCACATACGATACCTTTATAATGATTGTATGCAGTGCTGCCCACTTGAAGACTTCATATGATGAACTTCTTGCTACTGTTATGCACCTTGGTTGATGCTCTTGTCATGCTACCCCTTGCTACACCTTGCTTTCCTTTGCTTCCATATAAAGTTTGGTCCTTTGCAACCCTGTAAAACACATGATCTATATTTTTCTTGCCTTCTAGGAGCTCGATATTGAATCTGGTGTATCTCTATTATTTCAGATCCTCAATATCTAATTTTTGGTCTTGTAGTATTCCTCTGAGTTTTCTTTCAAATGCCATAGGTCTGACCCAATTTGGATTCTTCAAGGGAGAGTTATACCGAATCTCTCACAATGCCCTAATTATGGATTGTTTCGGCAGAGCGCTCTTGTACGGCATGCCATGTGTCATTGTTTCTAATTTTTCTTTTAAATTGATAGAGTGGAAATTAAAGAGTATGCACTATCCTCCACGTTTTATGGAATTCCACTCCGATACTGAAAGAGAGAGTTATGACAATTTTACCAAGGTCACTTCTTTGAGATGAATATCAGGAGCCTGCAAAAGCCCTTCATTCCATAGATCATATCTCCACATATATTGTTCATCTTGATCTGAAATTTTTATAGAAGCTTCCCTAGGATCTCGGCTTCGTCTCATAAAAATTTCAGCTTTTGAGCCTTCGTAGAAAAAACGTTAGAGAGAAAATTCCACGATGACCTGGGAGGGATTTTAGGAGCTTAAGAAATATTAATTATGACTTTTAAATGACCCATGCCCCAACCTTATGGGGTTTTAGGCCACTAACTGGGGGTACAAACTTCAAACATGAATATCTCTCAAACCGTGAAGAATTACATGGTGTGCCATATATCAACAGAAACATCTTGATGAGTAGAAACCACCAAAAGCATTATTGACCCAGAATATATTAATTTTTTAGGTCATAAATCCCATTCAATATTGGGTTAGCCCCTGGTGCTACTTGGGTTGACATCAATGACAATCACTGATCAACAATCTCCCCCTTTGGCATTGATGGCAACATAAGTACTCCCCCTGTGATCATGGCACCTCTTCCTATAACATTCTCTCCCCCTTTGACATCAATGGAAAAGGGTAACTTCCCCTGAGACACAACCATCCTGCGGACCTATACACACTTCCACTCCTCCTGACACACAACCTTCCTGTAGACCTGTAATCTATTTCCACTCCCCATTTATATTATGAAAAAGGAAAATCTAATGAGAAGTTCGGAGAATCCCAAGCTTCTCGCAAAGATATTCTAATGCTGGCGAATATTTAATATGTGATTCTTTTGGTGTTGCTTGGAATCTTGTTACTCGTCCAACTTCTTGCGTAACATCTGGTGGGGAGGTTGTTACATATAGAAGACTACTAATCATAGATCTGTACAACCTTTGATCCACATCCTTAGATGAGTCGTCTATGCTCAATTTGAAGCCTATTACCATTGGAGTAACGATGGGTTTGCAATCTTCCATTGTAAATTTCTTGAGCATTTCCTTGATGAACTTGGCTTGAAATATAAATATTCCTTTCTCTTGCCAAGATATTTGAAGCCCTAAGAAGTATGTCAGCTCACCAAGTAAAGACATCTCAAAATCACTTTTCACCTTTGTAGCAAAATTCTTACTTAGTCGATCATCATTGCTACCAATTATTGTATCATCCTCTTTAGCTATTAGACATGATTTAGTTGCTTCATCCAGAAAATATATGTCATTTGGAGCTCGCCTTACTGTAGAAAAAATTTCACCATACACGCCTTTCCTGATTTCACATTTCGTGGAGTTGAATAGTACTGTGTGTCCTTGATCACACATTTGTCCAACACTGAGCAGATTGTGATTCATGTTTTCAACCAATAGAAAATTCTTGGCTAGAGCATCTTTGCTTCTGAGAGTGATAGTACCTGATCCTATAACATTTGAAGATCCATCATTTCCAAAGGACACAGTTCCATCCTTCTTCTCTTTCATAGATACAAATTTATTTCTATCTCCAGTCATATGCGTTGAGAAACCGTTATCAACATACCACACATCTTTTTTGTTTTGATCCTTGAAAGCAAGAGCACAATTATCATTCTTCTTCTTCTTCCATGTTTGTTTGTTAAGTGGCTTCGAAGATATTTCAGGAGGATTTTCAAGTCTGTAGTCTTTGGCTATGTGTCCAAAGTTTCGACATTTGTAACATTCAGTATTATTTCTTAAATGTTCAAATATATTGATGTTTCGCTGAGTCCTGGGAGGTTCATATTTAATGGATCTCCTGGAATTATATTCATTCCTAGGGTACGTGTGACATTCTACAGCTTTATGACCAAATTTTCCACATGAATAACAGTAGCCATAAAAAATATGCTGGTACCTGGATCGAAAATTTCATCGAGGAATTGTCTTCCAAGGCTGTTGTTGCAAACCTTGTCCAATGAAGTCTACATGCATGTCAGAACTCATAGGTTCATTGTATTTTGTTGTAGAAGGTATTTCTTCTTCTTCTTTGTAACCGATGCTAGTTTTTTCATTGTAAGATCATTGATTGTTGTTGAGTTCTTCCAATGCCCTTGAGCTATTGCCATAGTTTTGGATAGTTTTTCCTTTCTTCAATTCCTCACGCAGCGAGACTACTTCAGCTTCTAATTCTTCCCTTTCTTGGTTTCTTTCTTTTAAATTTTTTTGAAGTGACTCTTCAATGCATTTTTGTTCTTCAACTTCAATTTTGAGACCTTGAAATTGTTCTTCAAGAGTATTGGAATGGATCTTCTCTGCCTTGGGATCTTTTATAAGCTTGATTTCTTCCTCATAAAATTCTTCTATGGTCCATCCTTCTTCTTCGTTGTTTAATAACCCTTATTTATTGTGCTTGGGTTTATTGTGCTTGGCCATAAACAATACTCTCTCATTGGCTTCTTCTTCACTATCATTGTCTTCATCGGATGATGAGCTATCTTCTTTAGAGAGAAAGTTCTTTTTGGATCCTTGCTTGTTGAATTTATTAAAGCCTTTCTTTCCTTTTGAGTTGTCATTACTTTTGTTTGAAAATTTTGCTGCAAAATTCCTAACCTCATTACAGCTAAAACAATCAATGGAAGTTTACCTTTGAATTTTCAATTACCAGGTTTTGTTTTTCTCGTAAAGTAAGCATATTCTTCATCTAAAATACCTTCTCCATCATCTCCCTTTTCTTCACACTTGCGGGTGCATGTCATTTCAATTGAAGTTTGTTTGTCCTTATCGATTTGCTTAGATGCAACGAATACAGTTTCTAGATTTGAGGTACCCTTTTATTCATCAAGTCTCATTTCATATGCTATGAGAACTCCATGTAATTCTTCCTTGTTGAGTTTGTCCAGATTTTCACTATATTCTAAGACCTATAACTTTGGGTTGAATCTCCCTGGTAATGTTCTAAGAATCTTCCATATAATAGTCTTATCATCAACTGGCTCTCCCAATCCTTCCAGAGTATTGGCTATTTCATCAACGTATTGGAAGTATGCAGCAATGTTGCAATCTTCTTTCATTCTGAGTTGATCAAATTTTTCTCTATATATTTGAAGCTTTGCTTCTTTGACATTTGAATCACCTACATATATATTCTCAAGATTGTCTGATACATTTTTTGTGGTTTTCGAACCCAACACCTTATGATAATCAGATTCAATAAGTCCACTGATAATAATATTCTTTTCTTTTGCAACATTTACCAAATTTTTCTTACCTTGTTCATCCAAAGTTGATGTAAATCCATTTTGAATAGTGTCCCATACTTCGTAAACTTGCACGAAGAGATAGACCTCTATTCTTCCTTTCCAAAGTGCATAATTATTTTCATTGAATAGAGGTACACCAATCTTGGTATGCTCCATGACCTCCTTCTAGCTATTAAACTGCTATTGAAGGAACCAAGCTTTGAAACCAATTGTTGGAAATACTGAGAGGGGGGGGGGTGTGAATCAGTATTCCTTTCAATTAGAGCACTAGTTAATCTTAAATTATTATTAGTGTTTGTACAGTGATTGCAGCAAAAAAGAGGAACAAAAATGCACACATTTTTTAAGGTGGAAACCCACTTCGAGACAAAAACCACCTAATGCTTTTCTAATAATTCTTTAATATTCAACTCCAATTGAAAATAAAGCTCCAACATCCTAGAATCTAGAAAAAAATTCTTCTCCAGCTCCCACTAGATGGACGCTCCAACGCCCAAGATTCTTCAGTAGTCAACTGAACGGATTCCCCAACACCTAATGAGCTAGAACTCACCCTAGCACCACCCTACCACCCTATACAAGAATAAAAGAAGAATGGACTCCCGTACCAGGGAAAATGGTCCACTTTACAAATATATATAATGATGTAGAAGAAGAAGATATACTAGACCATAACCCCAACTTTGACACAACCACCTAATGATGATTATAGACCTCCCAACACTACGTCTTTAACCCTTGGAAGATAGATACTAGTACAATTTGTACAATAATGTATTTACAATGACTAAGTACAATGATACCTTTACAATGATTGTATGCAGTGCTGCCCACTTGAAGACTTTATATGATGAACTTATTACTACTGTTATGCACCTTGGTTGCTTCTCTTGTCATGCTACCCCCTACTGCACCTTGCTTTGCTTTTCTGCCATAGAAATTCTAGTCCTTTGCAACCCTTGACAACAAATGATCTATCTTTCTCTTGCCTTCTAGGAGCTCGATATTGAATCTGGTGTATCTCTGTTATTTCAGATCCTCAATATCTAATTTTTGGTCATATAGTATTCCTCTGATTCATCATTCCAATTCCATAGGTCTGACCCAATTTGGATTCTTCAAGAGAGATTTATACCCAGTCTCTCACAATGCCCTAATTATGGACTATTTCACTAGAGCGCACTTTCACGGCATGCCATGTGTCACTGTTTCTTCATTTGGCTCCAAAATTGATAGAACTAGAATTAAAAATTGTGAACTATCCACCACCTTTTATGGAATTCCAAACTGATACTCCGAGAGAGAGTTATGATGATTTACCAAGGTCACTTCTTTTTGATGAATTTCAGGAGCATACAAAAACCCTGATTTCCAGAGATCATATCTCCAAACATATTCTGCACCTTGATCCAAAATATTTACACCAACTTTCTCAGGATTTTGGCTTCGCCTCATAAAAATTTCAGCTTCTGAACCTTTGTAGAAACAAATTTAGAGTAAAAATTCCACCATGACCTGTTTCAGATGACCGAATCCCTTGCATAATGAGGAAATGAGGATCAAAATTTATATAAATGCTTAGGTTGAGAGGAGCTTCAACAAGTGAACGTGGGAGGGATTTTAGGAGCTTAAAAAATATTAATTATGACTTTTCAATGACCCATGCCCCAACACCATGGGGTTTTAGCCCACTAACTAGGGGTACAAACTTCAAACATGAATATCTCTCAAACCGTGAATAATTACATGGTGTGCCATATATCAACAGAAACATCTCGAAAAGTAGAAACCATTAAAAGAATTATTGACCCATAATATATTAATTTGGTAGGTCATAAATCCCATTCAATATTGGGTTAGCCCCTGGTGCTTCTTGGGTTGACATCAATGACAACCGTTGATCAACGAAGGTGCAGGGACTACTTGGTAGTGGGGGAGGAGCATAGCTTTTGAAAAGAGCCACCATTCACACCTCCTCATTCTTTGAGTGTGAGAGGGGACGCATCCATGAGTCACCGCACTGATGTAAAACAAGTATATAGAGAGGCTTGTAGTTTTGAGCATTATAATGTATCTCCTATATGCTTATATTTTTCTAACACTCATTTGCAGGACATGGTGCCAAGATGGGGCACTAAGTATGATGGGTTTCATGGGCCATCGAAGGCCATGAACTATGTTAATGCAATCCATTCCTTAGAGAACCTTGGAAAGCTATCATATTCCTCATGGTGTGATTATTTTACACCAACCATGATGTACATTCTCCAATAATTCCAAAGACATGAGGCAGCAAACAAGTGTTGGGGGAGGCACCGGTCATATCTTATCCTATGGCAGTTAAGGATAAAACTGCACTAGTTGCACATGAGGGAACATCTTCCTTCTCATCTATCACACATGGAAGCTAGCATGAATTTAATCGTGATCCCACAAGCTAAAGATGTCCTTATCCTTGTTGGGGGCATAGTTGGAAGAAAGGCAGACTTGTTGAATCTGCCCTTGGGGAAAGGAGTTCCCCATTCTTTTTTCATTGCATGCTTCTATGGGAGCATGATATTTTGTATGGCCACTATGATAGATCACATGTCTCTTTGTAAAGTGAGCCATATGTTGGTTCATGACATGCCTCTCATATGTATTGGGGAGGAGATATTCTATGGATTGCCAAGTTGGTAGGTGATCCACTTCATTTCGATGATAGTAGGGAGATGGGAGTCATTCATGGATCATGAAAATCCCATGATAATCATCACTTCTATCTTGAGGAGGTCATGGATCAGTAAGAAGGTTTCCACAACAACCTTCCATTTCTTCATGATGAGATCCTTTTATTTTATTCATCAAGGTCAAACTTGCATATTAAGGAAGGACCATTGGGAGGACAAAGATATTGCAGAAAATTCAGAGAAATGGAGGAGACTATTTTATGAGGAGGCCACAAGAGAAGAAAGGGAAGTTTTACAGCACCCTTGCAGTTGCTTGAGTACAAGCAATATTTGGGAGGGGGAGACTGCAATGTTCCTAAATTAGCTTTAGATAATTTGGAACATTAATTTTGCCTTATTTATTTTGTATTTCATGATTAATGAATAAATTTTAAAGGAGGATGTCTAATCCTCTTGAAAATCAAGAATAAATTAGTGCCTATGTGAAAAGACACATATTTAGGCCATTGGAATAAAATATTGTAGGTGTGGAAGGTCCAAGACCACCAAAGGAGATCCTATTTGACCAAGTCAACAACGTTGTCTAGGTTCATTGAACCTCCTTGATGGGCTGCGTTGTTCTAGAAGGGGTTTCCAAGTGTGAAAGGAACCAAAAATATGAATTGGTTTAGGGTTTTCCAAGAGAATCAAATATTATATAACGGAGGAGAAGGCCCATGAGGGGGTTGTTGATGATATTTCATTTTCTGATCTCGCTAAGGAAACTCCATTTCTCTTTGTTGTTTAGCAAAAGAAAGAGAGGATCTCCTATTTAGGAATCCTCCATCCTTCTTTGAGTAGCTCTTGGAGGGAAGTGTGCTAGATTGAATCACTATCTGGTTAGAATCCAAGCTATGCTTGCATAGACAGCACTGGCTCATTGAGGGTTTTGCTGGTGCTGTGAGTGTAGTAAGTGGGGTTCTAGATCTGCAAGGATCTAGTTTTTTTTGGAGTCTCCTCTCAGGGAGGGTGTCTTGTGATCACCCGGAAGAGGGCCTCTATTGTATTTTGATTTCAGATATAAATATTTTATCTTCTGTAATATTCTGTTCAAGCTACTACACAGTCTCCTTTGTTAACTGTGCTATTTTCATGTACTGCTTCTACTACTATTTGGATCTCTCATTGTATAAGATCTTAGGTGATTGAGGCTTGCCTCTCATCTTGAAGATTTATAGAGTAGCTTAATGCTATCTATTGTTCATATCTTATATGTATTATAAATAAAACCATCTTCAAAAATTCCTGAAGCTTTCTGCAGTCCTGTGTACAAAAAGTTAGATCTACATCTTATTATGCAATATTTGGTCAAAACCCTAAGGGGATCTTGTTAAGAAGGCTGTGTAGTTTCCAGATCTGGTATGGATATGATTTTTTAGCCATATATCTACTGTATATTTGAGTTATAATATATAACTACTGAATCACATCAAATAAAACGTTGTACATTCATTTCTGCAACTTTTACATTCTTTACAACTTCTATTCCTGAAGAATTCTTGCTTCTTGCCTCATGTAATTTACTGTAATTCTTGAGGAACTCCATTATAAGTATGATTTTCTACTGATATACTGAAATAAAATTTTAATGGCTGATCTCTAATGTTTTACAACAAAAACTGCGTAATTCCTGAAGAGGCGTTTTTCTTCCATTTCAGCTCTCTCCTTTAGTTGATTTTCAGCTAGTGTTGTTTGTGGGAGATTTGTTTAAGGTCTCTAAAATATAATTTTTTTGCTAAAATTAATCATGGAGGTCCCAAACAGCCTAATATAGGGGAAACCAGCCCTGTTATGCGTTATTTTTGCATTGGTTTTCTTATACAACATTTCCCTTGAGCCTATTGCAGATTTTCCTAAAAGTGGAATTTTCCACTCCTTGCTTGTTTGGTTTTTTCTCCTCTTTTGGGTCCATTCTTTAGATGTGAATATCTAATGATCCCAAGGGCTGGAAAATCCAATAGGAGTGTGTTATTTCCATCCTTGTTGTTTTTCACCAACTTTCTTTAGACAGAGTCTGGAATGGGCCAGGAAGCCTCTGGTTCTCACCCTCTCTTTAGAGGTGACATAACCAGTAAATTCCCTACCAGTATATATTTGGTTTAGATGTGTTGGTGTATTTACATACTTCTGTGAACCCATAGTGTAATATCTTAATATATTCCCTACTGAGCCTGTTCTTTCCCCATTTGGAACACTACATGCACTAACAACAATAAGGGACTATACTAGTAATATAGGGACCTAACATGCCCCTCTCCTTCAAAAAAGTGTTGTCCTCAATGATTGAGTAGCTCTGGGTTATTCTGTATAAAATTATCATCCTCCCATGTAGAATCTTTAGTGGGTAAGTTCTTCCACTTGATGAGATACTCTTAAATTGATCGATTCCGTAGTTGTTGAGTTCTAGTTTCTGTGATCGCTTCAGGTTCCAATATGATCTTTCCTTCCTCATCAAGTTCTGGAAATATTGTTTGAACTGGAATATTTTCACCTATAACCTTCTTTAAGCATGAAGCATGGAAAATTGGATGCACTCGTGAAGAAGCAGGAAGCTCCAATTTGTATGCCATAGTACTAATCTTTTGCAACACCTTGTAAGGACCATAGTACTTTGGCGATAATTTATTATCCTTATTAGCTTTCTTGAGTGATATTTGTTTGTATGGTTGTAGCCGTAAAAATACCCAGTCTCCTACATCAAAACTTCTCTCGCTATGATGTTGATCTGCCTGTTGTTTCATTCTATTTTGTGCCAAATTTAGGCTGTCCTTTACAAGTTGGAGAATTTATTGTTGATGCTCGATGTGATATTCCACTGCTTGAACCTTCGAATTTTATCTTAAATATGATGTGATGGATGGTGGATGATATCCATAAATTTCCATAAATGGGGTCATTTTTGCTGCACTATGGAAGGAAGTTTTATACCAGCATTCTGCGAGAGGTAACCACTTGACCCATTGTGTTTTTTTATCAGATACAAAACAACAAAAATATACTTCGAAACATTTATTTAGTATATCAGTTTGACCATCGGATTGGGGATGATAATATGAGCTATGAATAATTGAGTACCCAAACAAGACAATAACTCCGTCCAAAAATTTCCAGTAAAAATGGGATCTCTGTCGCTCACAATAACCCTTGGCTTTCCTTGTAGCTTTTAAATTATGTCCATAAATGTAGTAGCAATTGTACTTGTATTAAATGGATGAGATAATGCACAAAAGTGTGCATACTTGGTAATTCTATCAACTACCATGATGATGACACTCTTTCCTTCAGGCTTAGGTAAACCTGTGATAAAATCCATTTAAATCTCCTCCGAACGTTCACTTGGAATGAATAAAGGTTGTAGAAGACCTGGGTTCTTAATTGTATCAACTTTATTCTGCTTGCAAACCAAACATTCCACCACAAATTTTTGAATATTAGATTTAAGGCCATCCCAAAAAAGTTCTTTCTTCACCTTGTGGTAAGTTTTTAAAAATCTCGAGTGTCCTCCTAAAGGAGAAGTGTGCAATTCCAAAAGAATCTTTTGTTTTGGTTGGGAATTATTACAAAGATATAAGAGATCTTTGTACCATAAGGAATCATTTTTCCAACTAAATGTATCATATGTACTAGGATCCTGCTACAGCTTTTGAATGAGTGTCCACAATTCTTCTTCCTTCTTCCATTCATCTCTTGCTTCGGTTATCCAATCTGGTTGGATAATAGAAATGGCACAAAGTAATGCTTCCACCTCTTCATTATTTCTTAAGAGTGCATCTGCAACAACATTTAGCTTCCCTTTTTTGTAGATTATTTCAAAGTCATAACCCAACATCTTTGTGACCCATTTTTGCTGCTCTTCTGAAGATATTCTTTCTTCCAAAAAGTTTTTAAGACTATCATGATCATTTTTTACCTTGAAGTGTCTTCCCATTAGGTAGTTCTCCATTTCTTTAGTGCATGTAGTATTGCTAACATTTCATTCTCATAAATAGGTTTCTGTAAATACTTTCCTTGGATTGGATGACTTCCAAAAGTAATAGGTCTTCCTTCTTGCATTAAAACAACACCAATTCCATTTCCTAAGGCATCACATTCCACAATGAAGGTTTTTGTGAAGTTTGGCATAGCTAAAACCGGTGCTAGGCACATTGCCTCTTTAAGATGTTCAAAGGCCTTAATTGCTTCAGGAGTGCATGAAAATGCATTTTTCTTCAATAATATTGTTAGAGGTGCTGTTGTTCTCCCATAATTCTAACTTGAGATAATACCCTGTTAACCCGACAAATCCTCGCAACTGCTTTATGGTTGTGGGGAATTTCCATTTCTTAATGGCTTTAATCTTGTTAGGGTCTACCTTAACACCCTCGTGAGATACAATATGACCCAGATATTCCACCTCTTTAACTCTAAAGAAACATTTGGATATTTTTTCATATAATTGTTTCTCCCGCAAGATTTTGAGCACCCTGTCAACATGTTGAACATGATCATTCCAAGATCTATTGTAGATTAGCATATCATAAAAAAATACTAGCACAAATTTTCTAAGGAAGGGTTTCAAAATGGAATTCATCAAGTGTTTAAATGTAGAAGGTGCATTGGTAAGGCCAAAAGGCATGAACAAAAATTCATAACAACCCTCATGAGTTCGAAATGTTTTTTTTAGAATATCTTCCATCTTCATTCTAATTTGATGATATCCTGAACAAAGATCCAACTTGGTAAAATAAATTTCTGGGTGTAATTCATCCAATAATTCATCAATCACAGGAATTGGAAAGTTATCTATAATGGTGAGCTTATTGAGCTCCCTATAATTAGGACACATGCACCATGATCTATCCTTATTTTTTACCAATACTATATGAGCAGAGAAATAACTTTGACTAGGTTGAATTATAACTGCCTCTAACATTTCCATAATCATACGTTAAATTTCACTCGTTTGGACATAAGGATATCTGTAAGGTCGGATGTTTGGAGGAACACTTCCTGGAATCAAATGAATAGCATGATCATGATCACGAATAGATGGGAGTCATTTGGGAGTATCAAACACATTGGAATGATTGTCCAAGACTCTTTGGAGATCTGGAGAAATAGATGATTTTGATGTTGGAACTTCTAGTGAGAATAATTGTGCAATTACGCCTCATTGTTCTTTAATCAGAAGCTTTGTCATGAAATTAGAGCATATTATCTTTCCTGGCTTCCCTGTCATACCCTGTAATCCAATTTCCTTTCCTTCTGAAAAAAATTTTCAAGAAAAGTTCTTGAAAATTAAAAGCTATCGTCCCCAAAGATTGTAACCATTGTACTCCTAGTACGACATCAACACCTCCCATTGGGATGGAAAGCATTGGACTATTCTATAAATATTCCACCATAGATAGCTTGATATTATGGCATTTCCCAGGGAAATTTATAGTTCCTCCATTTGCAACCATCACTTGACATTCTGGTGTTGGGTATAGGAAACAACTCAATTCCTTGGCTACCATACAATGAATAAAATTATGGGTACTACCTGAATCAATCAACAATATTACCTTTTTATTCTTGATATGTCCTTCTATCTTGAAAGTTTGAGGAGTGGTAATTCCTACCAATGCATTACACGATATGATTGGACTCATTTCTTCCTCTTCTACGGTTGGTTCTTGGTGTATATTCTCTTCTTGTTCATTTTTTTCTTCCTCTTCACAATCTATGTAAAATAATTTCTTCTCAGAAAACTTATGACCTTTAGTGTATTTTCTATCACAACTGTAGCAAAGCCCTTTTGCTCCTTTTTCCTCCAATTTTTGTGGTGTCGACCTTGTAGGTTGTTGAAATCTAGGAGCAGCAACACTTCCCTCTTTATTGAAGTGAGTGGTAGGCTTCCTTGTCACCATAATTTTACATTCAATTTTTCTTGCCAACCTGAATGCCTTCTCCAATGAATCAGGTTCCAAAACATGAACTTCATGTTGGATGTTATCCTTTAAATTAATTATGAAGAGATCAATCCTGTATTCAGTTTTTGGAAGTCCTGAATGTGCTCCCCCACTATACCCTTTTGTTTGAGATTTATCAATTGGCTAAAGAAGGTGTTTCTCTTTGTATCCTCATAATGTGCTATCATTTCCTTCGTAAAAATTGACAAAGTGACAATTTTTTTATGGGAGCAAAGCCATCGATACCATACAGATGTATTTTTTTCTAGATGTAAAGTTGCAATATGTATCTTTTGTGTGTTTTGCACATTATTGAGATCAAAATATTTCTCCATATGTAGTATCCATGTTATGGTATCCTTTCCATCAAACTTCCTCATATCCATCTTTGGAATATGGTGGTTCTTCTTGCCAATATTAGAGTTTATTAAATGACAATTATCATTTATTTTTTTATCATCATTCGTTTCCTCTACTATCTTTTCACCATTAGGAAACATTTGTTGTATCAACTTTCTCAAGCCTTCCATGTCTGCTTTTAGGTCATTCTTTATGTTTTCCATTTTATCTTCCATGTCATCCATCTTAGCTTCCATGCAAACTTCCATGCCATCCATATTAGCTTCCAAAACACTCACCTTAGCTTCCATGCCTTTCTTCAAACCATCCATATTAGTTTCCATGCCTTTATTCACAACTTCCATTTCATTTTTTGTTGCTCTTTGCGATAGCGAAATTTGGTACACTTGCTCATGGACTTTTGATATCTCATGTTGCATTTCTTCATCTTCATGAGTCATAGTAGAGCCTTTTGAAGGCTTAATGGGTGTTGAATTCTTTTTATGAGGCATTTTAGAACCCAATACTGATAGCTATGCTCAATAGGCCTTTGGAATCAACTAGGACTGGTTTTTCAAACAAGCCTGATGCAATTTGAAAAAAATACACACTTTTTCTTGATTTTGAGGAACTTGATATTGAAATTCAAATATATCTATTATCTTGGATATTAAATATTTGAAATTTGTTCCTGAATTCTCCCTTTTAATCTTCTTTCGAATGCCACAGGTCTCACCTGATTTGGATTCTTCAATGAAAAGTTATGTCCAATATCCCACAATGACCCAATTATGGACTGGTTCAGTATAGCGCACTTGTACGAATTTCAACATGTCATTGTTTCCTCCTTTGGCTCTGAAATTGATAGACACAAAACTACAGTCTGTTTACTTATGGCCACTTTTTACAGCATTCCAATCTGATGCTCAAAGAGAGAGTTATAAAGGTTTTCCCACGATAACCTCTTTGAGATGAAATTCGGGGGCCTAAAAAAGACCTAAATTCCACAGATCATATCTCCGAAAATATTGTGAACCAAGCTCTAAAATTGTGCAATGATGTTCCTCAAGATGTCGGCTTCGCTCTCTAAAAATTTCAGCTTCTTAACCTTTGTAGAAAAAACGTTATAGCGAACATTCCCCGATGACCTGTTTAAGTGAAATTCAGGAGTCTGCAAGAAGCCCTACCTTCCACAGATCATATCTCCGAAAATATTGCAAACGAAGCTCTGAAATTTTGCGATGATGTTCCTCGGGATTTTGGCTTCCTACCCTAAACATTTCAACTTCTGACCTTCGTAGAAAAAAACTTTATATCAAAAATTCCACGATGACCTGTTTGGAGCAACGAAACCGTAGAATCCAAAGCTTTGATACCAAATGTTGTGAAACCAACTCCAAAATAGAAGAAAGGAGATATAAATGCCTTAGAAATAAGCCACTTCGAAGGGGCAACCTCCAATACATTGCATGAATGAACAATTTTTGGATGATACAAATTACAAAACCTCCTTTCTATATATAGGAGTCCATAGGGCCACAATGTAATCCTAGTGGGGCACAATGTAATCCTAGACGACCTAAAACTAATAATTTAAGGGAAAAATAATAACAATATGGGGGTTAAAAGGGTACAATAATAACAATAATGGGGCTACACTAACAACAATAATGAGCTATACTAGTAATATAGGGACCTAACAAAAGCATTGACGTAAGAGTTGACGAATATCTACCAAACAGTACAAGAAACACAAGCTGCGCCAATCCTCCTGTTGATCATGAATCTAAGAACCAAGAAAATGATGAACATAACAAGACAATAGAATATATTGAATTAAACTCAAAGGGTCCCTCAAGATACACTCAAAAGAACCACCCAAAAGATCAAATCATTGGGGACAAAAGTGTGGGAGTCCAGACTAGAAGACAGCTAGCTGAACAGACAGAAGAAGTATACCTAACCATGCTATCTCAAATAAAGCCAAAGAAGTTCTAAGAAGCCAACAAAGAAAAATATTTGGTAAATTCTATGAATGAAGAACTAGACCAGATTAAGAAGAACAATATCTTGGAGTTAATACCAAGACCCACTGGGAAAAATGTCATTGGCACAAAATGGATATTCAAGAATAAGATGAATGAACAAGGTCAAGTAATTAGAAATAAAGCCAGACTTGTATGCAAGGGATGCTCTCAAATCAAAGGTCTTGATTATGATGAAACCTTTGCCCCTGTAGCCAGAATGGAAGCAATCAAAATGTTTTTGGCCTTTGCATGCTATCATGATTTCAAGGTATATCAAATGGATGATAAGTCTACCTTCCGGAATGGAGATTTAGAGGAATAAGTCTACATGGAGCAACCCGAAGGATTCTCCTTAACAGATAAACATGACTATGTGTGAATATTAAAGAAAGCCTTATATGGGCTGAAACAAGCTCCTCATGCATGGTATTCAAGGCTAGACAAATACTTGGAAAAACAAGGTTTTAAGAAAGGAGTAGACAAGAATTTGTACATAAAGGCTAATGAAAATGAACTCCTAATTGTAGTAGTATGTGTAGATGATATAATGTTTGGTAGTAACAAATATGAGTTAACAAAAGAATTTACTGAATAAATGAAATCAGAATTTGAGATGTATATGATTGGAGAGCTCACATTCTATTTAGGACTTCAAATTCAACAAAAGAACACAGGAACATTCATCTCACAAAAGAGATGTTAAAAAGGTTCCAAATGGAATACTGCAAACCTGTGACAACTCCCATGATCACTAGATGCAAACTATGTGCTAATGATGGATCAACAAATGTAGATAAAAAAGATTACAGATCCATGATAGGAAGTCTGCTATACCTAATTGCTTCCAGACCAGACATTATGTTGGCAGTAGGACTTGTGGAAAGATATCAAGCAGCACCAAAACAAAATAATTTACTTACAATCAAGAGAATATTTATATATCTACAAGGAACTTCACATTATGGCCTATGGTATCCAAAATGAAAAAGCTTCACATTGACAACATACATAGATGCAAATTGGGCCAGCTATGTGGATGACAGGAAAAGCACAAGTGGAGGTGCATTTTATTTGGGAAAAAGTATGGTGGCATGGCTAAGCAAGAAACAAACTTCTATCTCTCTATCTATAGCAGAAGTAGAATACATAGCAGCAGCTGCATGTTGCATACAAGTAATGTGAATGAAACAAAATCTCCAAGACATGAAGGTAAGAATTGATGAACCCATTTCTATCAAATGTTACAATACAAGTGCAATAAGTATATCAAAAAATCTTGTACTTCATTCAAAAACAAAGCACATCCCAATAAAGTTCCACTTCCTCAGAGAACAAGTAGCACAGAAATTAGTGAATTTGGAATATGTACCAACTAAGGAACAAATAACAGACATATTGAAAAAACATCTTGCTAAATAACCATTAAAATATCTAACATACAAGCTAGGGGTAGTGTCTACAGATGTTACTCTCTAACATGATCAAAATTCAGAAATAAAAAAAAGGATGCATACAAGAAACAGGATCAGTTCAGAAGACAAGTGATAGTCAATATCAGACAAGAAAACAACATTCTAGGGGGAGAGTAGTCAATAAATTCTCATTAAAGAGCTAGAAAAATGGAGCAGTGAATGGAAAAGGTCCTCAAAATCAGAGGAAATGAAAAGATAGAAACCACATTGGGAAATGTGCAACCCTTTGTCATTGATGCCAAAGGGGGAGGAAAAGCAAGCAAAAGAAGAAAGGGTCTTCTAAAAAGAAATTAGAGGAAGTCTTGGAGGAAGCATTGGAGTATTGCCATCAATGCAAAAAGGGGAGACTGTTGGAAATATTCTCATTGATGGAAAAGGAGCAGAACTAAGATAAGGGAGCAGATCAAAATCAGATGGAATTTTTGAAAAGAAAGAAAGTGAAGTGGCAGAGGCTACAAGAGGTGTTATTTGCTGGAGGATAAGACCAACATTTGTGGGGGCGAATGCTGGTGGAATAGATGGGAAGGTTCCACTTGGGTTTACTATAGTCGAGTTGATGGATGCAGTGTAAAAGGAGAAGGTTGTACCCGGAATAAAGACCTGAACCATAATTGATGATGCATAGGAACTGCATTAAAAATTCAATGTGGAACCATGAGCCAACAGTGAAAATAGAACCATGAAAGTAGTTTCGAAAACCACCAGAGGGTTTTCGCACTGCTTTTGGAGGATAAGTGGTTTTAAGTGAGATGGATGTGATACAATTAGGAGGGCGACACGTGGCATACTGAAACCGCATTTTTCGCGTAGGTTCAAAAACGTTATCCATCGGGCTAGTTGGCACGCGATAACGCGATGACCATTGGATCATTCTAGGATCAACGACAGAGAATCAACATTCTTTGGCATAACACAATTGAGTTAAGAGAAGGCTAAACCTTGTGCACATCTTATGAACGCGGTTAACATTGATCTGGGATAAATGGTACCGCGGGGGAACAAATAGCCTGATGGTTAACCCAAGGGGGTGCCTCTGTAGTTGACACACCCATCGAGCGTTGACCGCAGATTAACGGTTGTCATTCACTGCGGTAGCACAAGCCCAATGATATTTTCCTACCAAGGAGTGCCTCCACAGTGCCGTGAACTGGGACACGCTTTCATAAGGCCTAAAAGTATAGTCATGGACCGGCGTGATCAACGGATGATAATTAAGGGATATTGACAACATATATTAAATTGCAATCAGGGCAGGAGTAATATCACAATCAAGTGGGACCCAATCGCAGATTGAACATCGCAAGCTCAGGAAAATAAGCACTTGAGAATCAAGTTGAATCACCTAAGTGCGAAGTGAAATAATGAAGTGACGATGCAAATTTACGATGTGATGTGGTGATGCGAAGGGACACGTGGCGGCATAGTGCAATATCAGACATTGGCGATGCGAAGTTCATTGCATACCACAAAGTGGCGATGTGAAGATGTGATGCGATGTGAATATGCGATGTGATACACTCTGATTGGTTACTACATTGTGGGACCCTTCAACCAAAGTTAAGTCTGGGGTTAACTATTTTATGAAGAAAACCATGGAAGCGAAGATCGACTCGAGTTATAAAGGAAATACCTGAAAACATGAAAAAGGACCCGGAGCATGTACAAAACAGTGTTAATAGGTTGCGGCTGTTGAGAAAAGAAAATTGTTGAATGCTGCGGGAAAAAGAAGGAATGTGACTAGACATGGTCAGGAAAAAGAAGATATGATGGAACTGTTAGAAACACAATAGAATGTGTCAACTCGGGCAAAAGGAGATGTTATGCAGCAGAGCTAGAATATAATGGAAGAAACGGAAAATACAGTGATAGCAGCAAAAAAGACAAATACATGACGAACCAAGAGCTGAAAGGGCTGAATTGAAATATTATTGCATCTGTAAATGTAAATGATTTAATTATTTTTATTGTATGTGATGCAAAGGAAAGTCTCCGTAGGCAAATAAAAACTCCAATTTAATTCTGAAATGAGTAGACAGTGTTGTAACCTCCTTAAATGATGAGCGAGAAAATGAGATGGTGGAAGGCAAATATTCATGCCTGTTCACTTCATATTCCCTATAGAATGAAATCATTCATAAAGCTATCTGTATAAAACATTTAATATCGGTATGCATAGAGAGGTGAGAGAGTGAAAGAAGAAGAAGAAGTAGAGAGAGGAGTTCTGAAGATCCAGAGATGATATAAAGCAAATTTGAAGGTTGGAATGACAACAGTAAAGAAGGAGAAAAACAAAGCTGATATCCAGGTAAATCAGCATATGATTTTATTTTACAGTGACGAAGTTGGTGCTTCCATATCAAGTTATAGCTTGATATATGTCTAGCTTGATGAGATAGGAACCTCCTGTAGGTTGTATCCTACAAAAAATAGATGGGAGTCAGAGCTTCCTTGCAAGTTGTAGCTTGCAGAATTGAGGTAGTAGCCTCATGTAGGTTGGAGCCTACAGAAAATCAGTGGTGAGAGGGAGTTGGAGCTTGCCTTTGCATCACAACAATAATAAGATGTGGTTTTCTCACTTATGGGTTTCCACTTATATCTGTTGTCTATGTGCATGATGGTCATGTGTTGATATTCTGTATTTAATCTTCTTAATACCTGCTGCTCACTTATTAAGATTGTTGTTCCATTGTATATTATGTTGATCAACGAAATGAAGATGTAAATAAGTGTAAAAGAAAGTTTTACAAGACCATGGCTACATTAAACTGATTCACCCCCCCCCCCTCTCTCAATTTAACCAAGGGTTCAACAAATGATAGAAAATAAGTGAAGGTTTGTATTACTATAGGTATAAATTTATATGTTGAACAATGTCCCAAGACACTAGAAGAGGAAGAGGGCACATTTTAATGTTCCATATGCAAGTCCTATCGATAGCTTGATGTATGCAATGCTCTATTCTGGACTAGACATTGCACATGCAATGGGAGTATTGAGCAGGTTTATGTCAAAAATAGGGAGGAAGCATTGGACAACAGTGAAGTGGTTTTTCTGGGTATTTGCGTGGCAATAGTGATTATGGTTAATGCTACTACGGAATACCATGATTGGACATAGTTTTACACATCCATGGCTTTGTTTATGGAGAATGGGTCGGAGATATAGATCGGAGAATATATGCAAGTGGGTATGTGTTTAACCTGTTTGGAGGAGAAGTGACTTGGATGAGAAAAAGACAGTCTGTAGTGGCTCTTTTAACTATACAATTTTAATACATGACATCCACTCATGCAAGAAAGGAAGAATTTTGGTTGCATAGATTTTGTTCAAGTATGGGGTTGGTAAAGCGACCTATAATAAAATAATGTGATAGGAAAAGTGAAATTTTCTTGGAAAATAACCCTGCTTATCGTAAAAGACAAAGCACATTGATCTTTAGTCTCACTTGTGAGGGATATGGTTGAAAATAAAAAGGTGTTGCTGGAAAAGATAGACACTTTGAATAATGTTGTGCATGCATTGATGAAGTCTGTGAGCATTGAGAATTTTTCACGGTGTAGAGGAAAAATGGGCATTGTAGGGATGGACCAATGACTAATATCTCCTGTGACCCCATGTGTGGAAATAAATCAACAACAGGTATCAGAGCCAAATTTATCATGTTCGAATCACACCTGAATGACGCCAGGGGGGAATTATTGGGAATTGGAAAGTTCAACGCTCCATGCGTTTTTCATGACATGGCTTAATCGCCTCTCGTGGATCCGTTAATTGTGGCAATGCTTTCCTTTGCTAATATTTGTAGGTTTTGGATTAAAGATAATTGTGTTTCCAAAAAATAAAACTAATGGAGTGGATTCATTAGAAGTACCATTTTACTTATTTTTTACCTAACCTATAGATTAGGATTAGGAGTAGAATTATTTTAGTTAGATTTTTTTCTTCTAATTTTTCTTTAGTAATGCAGGTAGAAGAATAAGCGATAAAAAAAACCTTTTGATATTTTCCGAAAAATAATATCCCAATAAAAATTTGAACAAGTTCAAGGAATTACACATCTATTCATCATAATTTTAAATTTTTATAAATGTGCTCTATACAAGTGTTTTATTTTATATTGTCTTTTCTTTATAAATTTACAGGATGAGTCATGATCTTATTTTTCTTCTTTTATTGATGCAATTGTAACAAATTTCCTAGCTCTTACTTGTTCATTTATTCTGCAGGTCTTTTGATTCTAAAGTTCTAAATGGATAATCAAAGAAATGTTCCTCAAGGCCAAGGTAAATAAAAAGGAATTTTGCAGGAATTGTATAAATACTCCTTCCCATGTTCGTACCTTTTCTCTTTCCAATTTTTTTCATTTGGTAAGGTCACACCGGATCAACCCTTTTGACTGCAGTATTTATTTTGTATCATCTCTTTTATTTGCACTCTTTTACAAAGCCTCGGGTGACTCAATTCCTACATGATCATTCAGTCTACATGTCATATATACATGGGACCTTATTCCCATGTTTCCATTAGACATCCATTTATTTCTTTCCACATGATACCAAAGCCTCATCATCCTTTCCCTTTGTAAAAGTGCACTCTCTGCAACTTTCAAGATTTTATTTTTGGGTTGCTATAAGCACAATGCACCTGAACCATCTCCACATGTATTCCCCGCTTTATTGCTCTATTGTATTTGACTTCACCTACATTCAAAATCCTCTTGATTTCTCTTCCTTGACACTATCTTTCTCAGAAAATTTTCTATTTGTACAAGTAGTTTATCCTTCCAAGTTGACATGGACAAATGGGACCCTTTTCCTTCACTTTATTCTCCTTTCATGCCCCCATGCCTTATCATTGCATTAGAGAAATTTTGAGGTTTAAATTGGGCCTCAAAACAAAAATGTACAACCAAAATAAACTTTACAAGAACCAATAGGAATCAAGATGATGATGTCAACCACGGTGAAGGATTCACAATTTTTGGAGTAAAAAAATAAAAAGATTAAAAGAGAAAACAATAAAAAAATATGAATACATTTTTAACTCATATTTTCAACTTATCTCCCTATGATTTTGGATAGGGAATACAATTCCTCTTCTAAAGGGTACCAATTTTTCATACTTTTGATGGACCCTACTAAACTAAAAGTGAAAAATACATGAAAATGTTACTACAACGTTTTTTTTTTCATGTGTTTCCCATTTTACATGTAGTATGCTCCATATAAAGTATAAAGCATGGGTTCTCCTTTGATGGTGAGTTCAATTATGCATCTAATTACTGTTTTTGCTTGAAATTTGAGTGAAACCAAAGTGAGATAAGCTGAAAATGAGTTGAAAAAGTAGCTTTTTTATTCTATACCTCTAAAATTTGATGATGTAATATAATCTTATTTTATTACTTCCACTCCTATTTTGTAATATTCCTTATGGGGTTCATTTTAGAACTAAACATTTCTCTAATTCACGTAGCCTAGAGGTTATTCCTCCAAAATTTCATATGAAATTCCTTTCCATTCCTCCACGCATCACCTTTCGAGGTGAAATAAGAATGGAATAATAGTTTTCATCCCACTCTTCCTTACTTGCTCAGATGATCTTGGTAATGTGTTTTAACAAATAACCAGGTCTTAGGGATTTTAATAAGATTGGTCTTGCTACGATGATGCTTGCTCAAAAGCACCTAGTTGACTCCTTTTTAGTAATTTCATTTTTGTCTCACGCTTTATTTATTCTCTCTCTAAGCCAATGACTTTTCACGCTCCCAAACCTCTTCCTTAATAGGTTACATATACTCATTCGTTTGAAAAAGGGCCAGGGAAACTTTTTCGGGACAACTTATCATCCAATGACCCACTTGTATTTTCGTTTCACTTTACTGTTGGATTCCTAACCTTTCCCTTTCTACATTCACCCGCTCTTAATCATCATTCTCCTTTTCACTATGTGATTTATTTTTTCCTTCTAGTCTTCCATTCCCGAGATGACTTAGCCTCTCCATACGACATCTATGATTGATTCATGCCATATTCTATTGGACCAATGTGGTTTTCCCTCCATGAAATCCTATATCTATTCATCCCAATTATTCCCTTACTTCACACCCTTTATTATTTCCAGGCTTTATCTTTTGGGTTGATGTAATTGGCCATGATGATGCCAACTCAAAATTACTTCAAATCACATTACATCAACCCCATAAAGTTAGCATATCTTTGTGGAAGATTGGTAAGTGTTCTTTGGTTTTTGGGGGGGATTTTACTATCATTGTGAAATTAGTCATCAAATAATTTTTTTATGTGAGTATACTCCATTCACACATCATCATGCCATGTCACAGTGTTCTATCTATCAACCTTGATGCAAAGGTAATGTGGTTGAGTGTCAATTCTTGCTGGATTTTGGCTTTCTCTTGTGATTTTATTATTATTATTATTATTATTATATATATATATATATATATATATATATATATATATATATATATATATATATATATATAGATCACTACGTATATTGGGAATTTGGCCTTATTTCATGAGATATTAAAGTAAATTTTGGAGCTGACATACAATAAAAATGCCTTCACCAAGCATGCACATAAAAAGAATATGGTTGAAATTAAAACATGCAAAGATAATAATTTCATGTGAAATACACACCAAAGCACATTTTCATTCTTATTTATGATTATTTTTATTTAATTTTAATTCCTTGAACATGATTTTTTAGTTTTATAGCTTAATGCTCACTTAGCTTAGATTCAATAAGTTGATGATATTGAGCTCATGATTTTTTTTTAAAATGCAACCTTTTCATACTTTTAAATCAATCAAAATAAGTTACCTCTTTTTTTAGAAAATAAATATCTTTTAGGAAAATCATACTAAGATTCTTCAAGATAAGTCTCATACATTGGTTTTCATCATTTCCTACTTTCTTTATACTTTTATGGTTTTAGTCTTATTTTATTTCTTTGTTTCTAAAGGCCCTCTAAAGGCCCTCACTAGTTATGTTGAAGGTTTGATGTTACTGGCAAGATTGCTTAATAAAACCTTAAGTTTACTTTTCATCCCTTCCAGCTCAGAGAGGCATTTGTGATGATGATATACATTGTAAATAAGCTAAATAAGTAGGTCACTAAATATCTATTTTTTATTTATTTAATATATCTATAAGCCTCATTTTTATTATATAATCATTGAGATTTTTCGATGAAGAATTAATTTTGGAACAAGAAAAATTGCAAGGGAAGGGGCATGTTATTTAAATCCATACTATTTTATAACTATTAGTTAGATTTAGAGTCTTTGTTTGAATAAAAAAATTAATTACTTACAACTATGTGAGATATAATTCATCAATATCTCAACAAAACAAAAACATACATGTTTTCCTTACAATCATTCTTTTGTTGAGAGTTATTTTCATAGCTGTTCCTGTTGGAATTTCCTCTAATCATGGCTTTTCATATTTTCCTTTTCTTTCAAATTTATATTTTCTTTCATTGATTGTGATAATTAAGGTGTTTTGTTTCGGTTTTTTCTTTGGATTGGATTTTTTTTGTTTGGTTTTGTATTTTCTAGAACTTTATAAATTTTAGAACTTAATCTTTGGAAGTTGATATATTGAATTCTACTAGGCCAAATGAGACCCAGGATAACCCTTTTGAAATATGAAATCATGGAGAATATTTTGGGAGTGGTTACATGACTCAGTTTGCTCACTAACTATGCCAAAGTTTCACCCAAAGTGAAGGTTATGAAGCTGTAACAAAAAATCATTTTTGGAATTTATTTTTAAGCATTTTCATTTTCCAAAAACTCCTGTTGTTGCAAACTGGTTTGAAAATTACCTTCTTGTCCCAAGTGAATTTTGATAGAGATCAATGGGAAGCACTAATTTCTTTAATAGAATTTGATTCTGAGCATTTGTTTCCCCAAACTTTCAATTTCAATTTTTATGTTTAATTGATATTGGTTTTAATTTAATCTTTATTTGTTTGTAGGGAGTTTTTTGGAAGGGGACAAGGAAAAGAGATATAGAATAAGTGAGATTACACCAGGAAATAAAATAAAGGGATTCTTCCCAACTAAAATCAAAGGCATCAATCACTCTTCAATGTAATTTCTCTTTTTTGAGATTATTTTTGTAAATTATAAATAATAGTTTTGAGAAGGAGGAAGGGGTTACTATTTCATACAAAATAGAAACTCTAAGATTTTTTTTAAAGAGAATACTTGATGTAGGTATAGGGGAATGATCATATCTAAGCTTGGGGGTTTTCCTTTTAAATATTTTTTTTTTTGTGGTAGAGATTGGGCATGTACTATTTTAGATCTATTTTCTATGTGAACAATTAAAGAACTTGGAATGATTGTTGGATATTATTTGTAAAAGATAGAGAAAATGGGTTTAGGCTATTTTGTATTCAAGTAATTTTATTTGTTAATGCAAATAATATTATTTTCAATGGTATATTTACGCTAAATATTTCATATTTTGCATTTTTATTATATATGAGAATGGTTGTTTATTAGACTAGCTACCTGATATTCTATTTACATTGATCTATTATTAGTTTCCATATTTGATCTTGTGATTTAATCAAATTTATAAATAAATTTTTATTGAAAAAATTTCCATTTAAAATAGATCTAATCGTCATTGAATTGTATGAAATATTTTTGCATTTAATGGCTTATACTTCGTTGTTTTGAATCTCTACAAAAGAGCATGCATTGAACTTATAACATTTGTTGTTATAACTAATTCAGAACTATGATATTCACCTAGAAAAGCATGTTAAATCCACATCAACCTTTAATTCTTGCACTTGGTATTTGAGAGTTATCTCCTTGGTATTAGGTTAGATTAGTTTCCTTTACTTTTCTGCAATCGTAAGTAGGCCTGCATTTAAATTTAGTTTATAATTTAATTTAATTTTTTTTTAAATCTCCTTATGTAGGAGAAACCTTAAGTGTGGCTTGGCTGAGCACTTATTCTAGCTTAAGAATTTATCTGTTGCAAGCATGCAGCAAGAGGGTAAATATGATATCATTCTTCTTGTTCATAAATAATTAGATATATCATAAGTCAAGTCAGGGGGTAATTGGACCCATTTGAACCAGTTGGAATGGCTATTACAAACAAAAATGAGTCTAATTTGGGGCTCTTACAAGGTAGACTTCCTAAATGTTCATGACTTCAATTTTGGCCATCAACACAACCATATATAAAAATTAAATTCCGTTAAATACGGTTACATTCTCACCTTCCAGAATACATAACCTGATTTATTGAAGAATGGTATTCCCTCTAGAGTAAGCCAATTAAGATAAGTCATTATCTTTCATGATCTAATTTTTGAAGAGGATTGTTTCACATCTATATTCTCTTCTCTATCCATGATCATGAATAAATTGTATTCATTGTCATATCCTTTCAATTCTACAACATATTTTATATTTCTTATACATTCATGACCTTTGATATGACTTGTCTTCTTCAGAGAGGGCTCATTTTTCCCTTCCATATCTTTCCCATTTTTCCTTGGATCTACCTTCGAGTGGTTGAATTTTTCCTAGAGAAACACACTCTAATAGTAATTTTTGGGTACTAGGTTAATACTGAGAGGGTGAGTGAGTCTGTTTTTTAACCAATTTTAATAATTATTACTAGATTTAAAGAATGAAACGTTGACCAACATATCATGTAAACATCTCAAAAAATACACTAGCACACCATGAAAATCATACACATAAGACACAATGATTTTTTGTGGAAACCTAGAATGAAGTTAAACCACCAATATTTTTTTGTTATAATGTAAATCTAGAGATAGTACTTCTAATTACATTAAGTTTCACAAACACCCACTCATAAGAAGCAACAAAACTCTAAATTTATTTTTTTCCCCAACTAGCAGGAAGCACCAACTCCCTAGTTCGAAAGTATCCACTTACAGGAGCCACCAATCCCATATTTGTTTTCCTAGAACCAACCAATAGGAACCACTATCTCCCTAATTGTTTCTCAGACACCCACCTAATGGAAGCACCAAATTCATATTCTGTAGGCACCAACCTCTTGAGCCTGAAAACCACTTTGTCATCTCATTTTCAAACTTTGAACTATAGGTTCTCAATTTTTTTAATCTCATTTGTCTTTGATACAACTCTTAGTCAACCTGATATCTCACTATACATATTAGTATCCTCTAACTTATTCTCTTCTTTGTAGCTCTCTTCATACTAAAATCATAGGGGATTCAATGGGGGAGCATTATTATACCATGCGCATTCATATTAGTGGATATATATCAAGGAAAGATTGAGATAATTTATTAGGGGATATATAGGGAGAAAAGGCTTTTTATATTGGTAGGTATAAAAAATGGAGCTCAAATTTTATGAAAAAATGTAAAGGCGTATAAAAAATGTTAATGAAAAAATGGATATCTAGAATATCTAGTTAAAGTAGGGGTGTTTTAAATTGGGAAGGTGTATTGGCTTTGTATAGGTAGTGGGTTAAAGAATGTGATTTTTAGAGTTATTTTCCAATATGTAGTTAAATTAAGCGTATTTTTTTATATTCCACGACTGCACATGATATGTTAGAGGTTCATTTAGTGAAGCCATTGTGACTCATATTTGATCAAATATTTTCAAATCTATTCTCAGTTCTTTTTTCTTAATTCCGTATTTCACGGTATCATCCCTTCTATCATTCAATGCTCATAATTCTTGATCTTATTAATAATTACTCATGCATGCTTAGCTTCTATTAGACTATTCCTTATCAAATTCTTGACCCTCTTAAATGTTTGTCCTTATTAAATTCTTTTCCTCCTTAGCTCTCAACCTTATCTAATATCAACCTTCTCAAAGGTTTTTTCTTCTTTAATGATTTCCTTTCTTAGGTCTCAACATTCTCACCTTATAGTGATGATGGATCAACAAATCATAGCCTTCTTCATACATTCTATAGCTATTTTTAACCTCACTTATAGAAAAATCACATTTTATTATTCTTTCTTTCCACATAGATCAAAGAAGAAATTCATTTACCCTTAAAGGGACTGAATATGTGCTTCATTAATTATTTTCATAACTTGAGTAAAGAGTTCATATGCACTTAGATAGCTTGATAACATAATTCTAATAAGAATACACTCAACTATAGCTATTCATTTTATTTATAAAATCTCATTTTTGTGCTTTGTCTCACCCTTTAATTTTTAACTGAATAGCCAAATAGAGTTATCAACTTGTATGCATTATATGTACTTTATTTTACAACCTCTCAAATAATTTACCACGAGCATGATAATATTTTTTTTACGCATGTTAAGTTTTTTTAATTGATAGTATCAACATACCTAGTTCATGCAACCACAACAATCTTCTAGTTATTATTTTACCATATTTTGGTAGCTAAAACACTAAATTTCAAAGGGTGCAATGACCTTAAACTTCACCACTTTATCACAAGTGACCACAACCTCAAAAACAAGTACTTACTTCTATCAGCGCTTAGACCTATAGCTGGTATTTGGGTGTGTTTGTATCAAGTTATTTTGCAAATAACATGAATGTTTATATGGTTGAATAATCCAAATGACCCTTAATTCTCTTTTGGCTCCCAAGGTTTTAACGTCATTTCATGTGACCAGTTCATATAAAATCATCTTTATGACATGTGCTTTGGATATACAGGAGTCTAAAATGTTTCTAATATAGAAAATTCTCCTAATGCTTTAATTCCCAGATATTTGGATGGCTCTTTATGCTAGATCTGGCCTACTACCCAGTCATTCTATGTTGCTTCACATTGGTTTTATTTACTCGTAAGCCAAAACTGCACCCCAGTCCTACTGTATTCTAATATCTAGGATAATTTCATTATTTTTCCGGGTCAAATACTCTTGATCCTCAAATTCCAAGAACAATCTAGTCTCCACTATGTATCAGCTAATTTAGATCTAGATATATGGCCAAGTCACGAGTGTCTAGAATATTTTTTAGCCTAGATATTCTTGACATGCATTATTTCTCACACCCGCCATGGACTCAATGTACAAATATTCCTAAAACTAATCCCTATTTCAATCCCACTCCCCTATTATCCATTAATTTCCAAAAAAGAGTCAACACAACAAATCATTCACAAACACGATCCTTTGGAGTGAATTTTGAGGATATGCCACATCATCATATGTCATCATCTTACCAACATCTTAGTATTTAAGTGGTTCCATGTCTCACTCATATCCATCCCACTCGGCCACCCAACAAAGTTATTTCCTTCTACAATTTTTAATTCTACTAGGGCCCCATGTCATCATGCTTTCTAAGTCATTTTCACTCGTCTCCTCATCAATGGACCATGTAAACCCCACCAATTTTCCACATGCCACCCTCTTATATGGTAACAATATCTTTTTTCTTATTCATACCTATCTGGCATCCACCTAGCATAAGGGGGTCCCATACTCTGTGTTTTGTAAACAAATTCTTTATTAATGAAAAAATCCCTTGTGCATCAAATTCATGAAATTTTCCTTCGCTACGAAAATTATCTATCTAGAACCTTCCATCTCCATGCTAACGGACATAGTTACCCAAATTAGAGGTTTCTCCACCATGACATGAAATAAAATGTAAAAAAAATGTAAATTTAACCTCTCCAAAAATCACTCTCATGATTTTTGTTTTTTGTCCCACATAATTTGTCCCTTGATGGGAAAAAAATATCAGCCCAAGGGTTATTTGAACCACAAACCAAAAACTCATATACATTTTTGATAAAGACTTCAATGGCACAATATTAAATTATTTATTAACTAATTAAATTATTTGTCATCTCACACCATATGATGAAAATATATGGCATCCTCCATGATGATAATTACTTCTTATAAATTTAATTAATTTAATCCATTTGTTGTGATATTTTTCTTCATAAATTAATTACACAAAGGATCTCAACACCAAAACAAAATCACCATAAGAATCATTAAGAGACATACACAAAATAACATAACATTTTACCCTAGGAAAACCCACATGGGGGAAATTCCCAACAAACCTTTTCTTAGAGAAATCATTAATTTCAAAAAATATTCATCAATTTAAACACAAGGCCAAACATGGCCCATCCTTCTATTGAAATCTTAATTATTCAACCTTTTGTCCTTCGATAGATATTTGGTCCCATCACTTATTTTCTCTTTGCATAATCACATAAATTATTCCCTATCCCTATATCCTCACAAAGATAGAGATATCATCCTCAAATCATCAGAGATATGGGATTCTCATCCTTAAAACATCACAAACATTTCATCCTTATAATCATAGATATGAACAGCAAACCATATGATTTTTTCCATAATATGATAAATGTGAACTGCTTTCCAAATGGTGGAGAAAAAGTGTCAATATATAGTTTTCTTCCCTATCAAAGGGGTGCATATTTGGCTGGGGTTGAACTAAAAATATGAAGGAATTGAATTGATTACGAGGAGCCTGCCATGACTTATTTTCTTTTTTCAAAAAGTACATGTATAACATGCCTTTAATAATTTTATTTTCACCATATCATGATGAAAATTCTTTATAAAATACATGAATGACCAAAAATGGTAATTATGAAGAATGAACATAGTTAGTTTAAAATTTCAACACTCCCTCTTAACTAGGGAGGTATTCATAATGAATATTCATATGTTTTCATGTTCAAATATTTCACTAGGAAAAGGTTACAAAAAATCAAAGTACCATAATTAGGTTCGCAATTGTGACACGTGGTAAAATAACCGCATAAACTAATCCCATCATTTAGATCAATATGTGTGCTTTTGTTCTCACCATATAAGTAAGGATCAATATAAATATAATAATGATATTCAATATAATAATCACCAACATCAACGTAATATTTTTTCACTATCAAACAACTATAGACATATTCTAGGTGAAATAGCAAAGGCCTTATTAATGATAAACAAGCTCACTATAGAAATACATATGAGCATAATGTTTGGAGGATCCAACTCAAATGAGTAGCCTCTAATATCATCCTTCATCCAAGGTCAAATAACATGGGGATTATGTCCTTTGGTATACCATTCTAACTAATTCAGGTCAATGTAATTGACATAAGGATACATTCATGAATTCTAGTCAAATTACTTTACATTGGGAGAAAGACAGTCTGCTAGACCATTTTCCCTAATTAAGGTCAATGTACTTTACACAAGGATAAATTCCATAATCATGTCAAAGTAATTAACAAAAGGATAATTCTAGACCATGATGCTATCTAATCTGTCAAACCATTCTCTAACCAAGGTCATAATGACACTAGGAGAAATTATTCAGCCAACGTCATAATGACACTAGGAGAATATTGTACCATTATCCAACCAAGTTCATGAATACATAGGGATAATTTCCGTTCACAATTGTGTCTCATAAACTCTCCTTATCAATGATAGATGGAATCTCCACAAGCCTAATCTTTTCCTATAGGTACACAAACTTCTCTCTAGAAGGAGGCTTAAGAATATCAACTATCTACTCATTGGTGGAGATATAATGGATATTAATAGCTTTCTTTTGCACCATATCTTGAATCAAGTGGTACTTGATCCCAATTTGCTTCAACCTATCATCACATTCATCACCAACACTTGATCAAGATAATTCTGCAAGTAACCTTGGAAGTCATACTACTTCTCAACTTTTCAATCCATTTGAAATATACTCGACCTTTGCCATATAGAATGCAACATATGACTACTTCATGTCTATTGAAGCAACATCCTAATGAAGTCTTTCTTACTTCAAAATTTGTTTCCAAAAATAAAATCTATATTTTTACTTCTCAAATAATTTATCACTAACTATACCATACTCATACCCCAACACATGTTCATCAACGTATCTTGGATCAACGATGAATTATTTTGCTCCCTTCACTAGATCACATAAGATTTTAGGTCACCCAAACTAGGTGTTCCCTCTAAAACTAAAACATATCTAGATATGGTAATTTAAGTTGCTCCATATAAAACGGTTGTCTTCAATATCAAATATAGTCCATCATCTCGGACCCTGAGTTCAACTCCTTCTAAAGACAAAACATGGCTATCTGGAAATTCTTTCTTCCTCAACTCCTTCCTCTAACATGAGTCCTTCATCTTCATTAGAGACAAATATAATAATATTAGCCAATCCGAACGTGTATTCTTGTGATATCTTTCTTAAATCATGAAAATTATTCTCATGTACCTCAAATTTTTTAGGTATATTTATGTACACTTATCCCTCCTTAATTACTTCATTGAGGAAAGTAATATTTGCATCAACCTGGTGAAAATTTCAAAACAAAGGTAATAGAAGTGAACCTTAAAACTAGGGAAAATGTTTTTTCATGATCCTCTCCCTCTTTCTAGGAGAACATTCTCAAATATTTTTGATCTATATACTCTCTTTGAGTTTATATATAATCTAGTACAATATCTCTCTAGACAATTCATGATTCTTGGTAAGTCATATTGCTTTGTCTTCTTTTCTTTTCACTTCTTCCATGTACTTACAAGAGGATTGTCATATTTTACTAGGTACAGGCACTCCTCACTAGGAAGTAATGGAAAAAAAATTATAAACCAAGAATGGATACAAAGACAAGATAATATAAACAATAGTAAAATAATATCAGTAGAAGTAATGAAAGAACAAAGATAAAAAATACTTATCTTCCGAGGATTATAGGTAAATGTAAGCTCCCTCTTGATCTAGGTATTTGTAAATCCATTTTGTAACTTAATCATCTTCATACATATCATTATCATGGTATATTTTCTTCCTTTCAAGATATAAGGTTTCTATATTGAGTGGAAATATCCAATCCTAAGGTTTTTTCCATAAACCCTAGGACTTTATTAAAAAATCATTGTTTCTTTCTAGGGTATTTGAAACCCTAGATACTCAATTATTCAAAACTGTATATTATCCTCATAATTATTGTCATTAATCAATCTATAATGCTTCATTCGAGTATTTACACTTGTTTTATTCAAACCAGGTAATATACTAGAAATATTTTTGTCCTTGGAGACTTGAACTTTATTTCAAAGTGCAAAGGATGGACTTCGTAATTCCAAATATCCATCATCATATGTGTAGGATTTTTCACAGGAGTGTATATACGAATAATACCTATCTAGATATTTCTTGCCTCTGCTTTAATTACTTTCATGTTCATTTCTATCAAGGAATATTGTAGGAATATTAAAGTTGAAGAAAAGGACAATCTTCTAGCTCAGAGATGTGTATCAATTAGTCATGACTATATTTTGTAGCTCTGTCATACAAGTGATGGCACTGTAAGTCTTATAGTTCAATATTAGAGTTAACCAATGAATCTCAATTTGAGATGCATACTTTTGTCTTAGTCATCGGATGACATTAAATTGTCACTTACCAACAACCCTAACATTATTCTTATTAGTCAACATTTCTTTTCATATATGAAATGGATTTCAATGCACTTTCTCTAAGGAAGAGCACAACATCATATTATTTGACTTTCTCTTATCAATATTGTACTAATGGCATTACTGATGTTATTTATTGATAATATCTTGAACCTATTACTATCCCTTTGAATGATATTTTAGTAGGCTTAGATAGATAAGATTTAGTCCTTAGACTATTGGACTAAGGAGCACAACATACACCTACAATAATTGAAGTAAATCCTTTGATCAAATGAGAAATGATACCCACCTTTAATACAATACTTATGGCCTCGCGAGTCTTATTTATGTCTATGCCTTCATTAATTAAGTACAAAAAGTGACAAAGATACTTTTTAGATGAGCTCAACTCCTTTATCTTAGCCTTTTAGAAAACACTAAATCATTGGCTTGGTCTAATTCAAGTGCTTGCACAAATAATGTATTGAGGTATCGATCAAAATTTTAACAAAGGTGTAATATTTTTTTGTATTCGAGGCTTCTCGATCAACTCTTATTTAGTTACCTGAGATCATATTCTGCAATTTTGACCAATTTTAGGGCTTTGGACTTCTAGAATTCAGTTTTGAGGCTTTTCAAACTGAAACTTAGTCCTCTGAAATTTGGTCACAAGACTCTGAAATTTTTCCTCTGAAATTTGGTCCTAAGGCTTTGAAATTTAGTTCTCTAAACTTCAGGCATGAAGGTCCAAAATTAGGTATCGAGCCTCTAAAATTTGGTCATGAGGCTCCAAAATGCATTCTCTAACCTATGAAATTTAGCACTCTGAAATTAGGTAATGCATCCCTTGTAACAAGCCCTAAGACTATTCGGCCTTTAGACTAATCTCCATTTCAAAGGTAAATTTAATCATCAGAACTTTAGTAACTTTGATAAAAAATAAGTCTCTTTCTCATCTACAATTTAAGGATTATTTGGAACCTCACTCTCATACCATGTTGAAAATATGGGGAATCATCTAAGATTCTAATTACTTCTTATGAATTTAATTAAGTTAATCAATTTTGTGTAATATTGTTCATCATATAGTAATTGAACAAAAGATATCAAAAGTAAAAAAAACCACCATAAGAATCCTTAAGGGACAACCACAGAAGAACAAAAATTTTTACCTTGGGAAATCCCACATGGGGGAAAAACCTTGTAAATATTTTCTTAGAGAAATCCTTAAGTTCAACATAGATACATCAAGTCAGACACAAGGTAGAACTTGGTACATCCTCTTAGTCAAGTCTTAATGCTTCAACCTTTTATCCTTCCTTATAAATTTTGTCCCATCATAGATATTATTTTTGCATCATAATGAAAAAAATCATGTCCTTTTGTCATCATAGAGTCTTGGCTTGAGGAGTCCTGACCCAAGTTCAGAGGTTATTGTACAACCAACAAACCCTCCAACTACTGGACCTTTCATCAATTACGTGCTTGTGTAGATTCACTAAAGCTACTAGTTTCTAGTTCACCATCATTATCAAATCTACGAATGAGAGGGCTATACCAAAATCCTTTCTTTGGGTCTTCGCGGTAAATTTTTCCACTGCATCCAGTCGAGCCTCTTTAGGACATTAAAGAAATATGTTGATATAGAGATCCATATTCACACAATAGGATCTTTATAAACAACTTCGAAGAGCACAAGAAATTACCTCTAAGACCCTTGAAAAAACTTCTTTCTCTTTCAGAATATGACACAAACTAATCAATGGAAAATTCGATCACAAATCCTCCCAAGAGATGATCGATCCAATGATCTATCACATGGGTGATCTTATTTTCTATCTTTTCTAATTGTTGAATCAATTCAGGAGTCCACTTTGTGATTGCGTCATTCTTCACACATGTATTGAATTCAGTCAATCACGACAACCACTCCTATAGCTTAATTGCAATGGAGAAAAAGAATATCTTTTGAACTTTTGTATAGATGTACTTATGTACCCACTTTTCAATAGATATATTAGAGCTTGGATTCTCTTGTATCACGAATTCAAGGATCTTTCTATCTTGCCAATCTTGCAATTCATTCTACAAAGGGTGCCACAACATCAAATATCCCTTAAAATGATCTTGGTTCCGGCAACATAACCATTTTTTGGATTTAGGGGTCCTGACCTAGGTTCAGAGGTTATTGCGCAACCAACAAACCCCCCCCCCCCCCAATACTACTTTGGGTGAGACTTTGATCTGCGCAAGCAGGTCATTCCCAAAAGGGCCAGTAGTTGGATGGTTTTTTGGTTGCGTGATAACCTCTGAATCTCGGTCAATACCCCTCAATAAAACATAGAGATAGTTGTTTCATCCTTGAATTACCAGAGATATATGAATTTTTTCCTTCAACCATCATAGAAATTTCATCCTTATAATAAAAAATATTAGGCTCAGACCATCCAAATTTTTCCTCAACATAAGAGATGTGAATTTTTTTCCAATTGGTGGAGAAAAAGTGCCAATATATAGTATTATTCCATGTTGAAGGAGTTCCTCTTTGAATCTGGCTAAATTAAACATATGAAGGAACCAACATGACTAAGAATTGTTCCACATTACTTATTTTCGACTAAAATATTATTTTTCAAAAATTCAAAAATGTATTTCTTCACAAAGGAGATGAAGAACAAGAATTTAATTATTTTCTTTTGACCGTAGCATGAAGAACATGATTTACTGTAACATCACTAGTGAAAATTCCATCTAATAAAAGTTAAAAATAATAAGGACAATTGATAGGGCACTTATTCAGAGTTGAATGTTGGGAAAACAATCCTAGGGGGTGTTAATTTAGTTTATTATGGCTAAGTAAGTTCGTAAAGGATAAGGCTTTGGAGAGGAAAAATGGATTTTTTGGCACATTTATTTAGGGAAATAATGGAAATTAGGAGAAAGGGGAGATGAAAGGTCATATGTCTCACATGAGGAGGAAATTGAAGGAAAATAATGGAAAATGAAGAAAATAGAGGCATCTCCCATAAAAGGGCTTATGAGGACCAGTTGGTACCTTTTGTTAGTTTAGTTTTAGAGCTCTCTCATTATTCTCTCTCTTTATATCTCTCACTATGGGACACTTCGAGTTTTTGGAGCATTTTTTCTTGGATAAAGAAAGGAAATAAAGCGGGGAAAATGAGGAATAAATAAAGGAGCAGGAATCAAGAAGCTACATCGAGATTATTTTCAGGTATTGATTTCATGTATTATTTCCTTGCTAGATTTGGCATGCATGGTATTGCATGTGGTTCTGTGATGTCTTGGCATGGGTTTTTTCTAGGTGTGATATCGTAATTAACCTAGCCTTTTTGTTTCTCTATAGCCATGGTTTTGTGGATTTCTCATGTTTTGGTTTAGATGGATTAAAGGATAGATTCAAATTTGAGTGAAGTGGATCTCCAAATGATTAGCCTAGTAATCAAAGTTTAGATTATGATAAAGCGAGAGAGGTGGTGGTTTGCTCTCCATTTCAGGCCTAAGAATCCTAGGTTTGAGCTTACGATAAATCCTAGAGAGTATGTCTCAGTTTAGGGCCTAGTTACCCCTGATTCAGACTATGGGTTGCGGTAAAGCCTAAGAGACTAGGAGATAGGAAAATTACTCATGGTTTAGGCAGAGAGAATCCAATGATATCCATGCCTATGTTGGCCTAGTAATCAGCTGTACATCATGGTAAAGCTTCGTTTATGATTGATGAGAGCGATCTGGTTTAGCCTCGAGATGCCCTGGTTGGTTTTTTGGTTTGAATCCCACATCCATGGTTGGAATATGGGACGGGGATGATTGGCTAGAGAGATATTTGGCTCAACCAATCTATGGTTGGGTGGAACGTGGAAGTCCCATCTCTGGTTGGTTTTTACACTCATTAATGAGAAGCTTATTCCTATCATATTTTGTATGAAAATGTATTGTTTATTATGTGGATTTCATTGATGTTATATCCATGGTATTTATGTTTATGTTATGATGATTATAATCTTGTATTTTATTAGTGATGATATATGGCTATATCTATGTTTTTTCTGGTAAAAGAATATACAATGTATATATGGTAAAATATATTGTATTGTAGATGGTGATGTAAGTGAAAAATTCTTCTTAGCGATTCTCAGATAAGTATTAGACCCCTATGTTTAATTTTGTTGTTTACACATGTACATAGAATGTTTGTGACATGTTTCATGAAATGAATCTCATCTCTGGGTGGGGTTAGACAAGTTCCTAAATATGTGATTGCTTCTATGTAACTTTTTTAATGATATTTATACTCTCCTAAAGATACAGGAAATTCTAAGCAGTGACCTAGGCTCAGGGGCTGAAAATGTGAACAAATTTTTGCGCTGCAGGAACATAATTGACTGTTTGGGGTCCTAGCCATTACCTTTCCAAGGAAATCTCATGGCTAAGGATCTGTAGCAACTCGATTTCCCTTATATTCCTGCAGCTATGGCTCGAGAGGGTAAACATTGAACCCCATTTAAGTTTCAGGGATTTGGGAGGGTGGTTTACCTCCTCGAGGTATTTTTGATGTTGTTCGATGTGTTTTTTTCATGTTATCCATTGGTTCCACTTTCTTAAGGTCATCTAGGAGGATGAATCTCATATTAGTAGCATATTTTCACATCTTTACCTCGGTTGGCCATTTACTTTGGTAGATGTGGGAAGAGGGTTTTACAAAGTTGTATCAGAGCATTGTTCGAAACTCAAACTGGATGGGTAGTGTGTTCATCATGCATTATTTTGATTGTTTATGTATTTTTGTACCTATGTTGTATGTGGTTGTTGTGTTCGCATTGTGTTAGCTACGGTGGAAGTGGTGTTTCCATGGAAGTGTTGATGATGTTGTTGTCGACATGTTGTCATGAATGTGTTAGTCATTAGTATTTTTCACTTGTTGGTGATGACTAGTTGTAACAGCCAAGTTTTCTAGCAGCTAATCTAAAAATTTGTCAAATTTTCCAGCTGGAAAACACCTATAAAAAAAATTTTTCCCTCTTACCTTTCAGTCCACCGATGACTAGATGAGACCTCATTATCAAATCCTATCTAACCTTAGCCATACTATTTTTCCCATCAACTCTAAAGAAACAATCCAAATCTATCCAAAAATTTTCCCCTAAGTTAGGTAGTGGTGCTTTAGGCATTTCACCCTTGGAAAACCACTCTAAATCCAAATAACCTCTACCTGCTATAGACCAGTCATAACAGACCTTCCCATTCTTCAAATAAAGTTGGTTACAACCCTAGGTCGCGCCACTAATACACCCTCAATTCTCAGCAATACATGGACCATAACTCAAACTGATTCTAGGTGTTTTTACAGTGTTTTAATGGATATTTCGAGGATAGAGGCATACCAGCATCCCAGAAGACAATATTTGGCACCACGTGAGAAGACAGTTGCTTCTCAATGTGATCTTGAGCGTGGGATACAACTACAGAGTAGAGAGTTTTTCATTAAGCTCTTGCGATCACAGTCAAAGCCTGAAAGGACAGTGAAAGGAAAAATAGCACTGTCAAAGGGTTGATGATATGACATGACTGAAAAAACTCCTTCATCTATAAGCAGAGGGTTTGAAGACTGAAGAACCTCCTTCATTTCACAAGGAGAGGGTTAAGAGTGCCTCCTTCATCTATAAGCAGAGGGAAAATGGACAAAGTCTGTTTTTAAGCTTTTCACTAACTGTAAGGACAAACTTTGGTTACACTGAGACAACAACTAAGGTTTTCTGAAGTAAAATGATGGTTAAAGGTAGAGGCAAAGCAGTGGGATTTAAAAATGATTTGCATGAGTTCACTATTACTTGAGTTACAATGTGAAGCTAACAGGTTCATCATCATTGAAGAAAGATTGTTAAACAGATAGCCAAAAGAGTCAAATAGTATTGGGCTTAAACTAACTTCTGCCATCATGTATAAGAGAAGCCAATTTCAGTATCATTCATCAAACATCCTTCATTTGGTTGAGGCAGAGTTTGAAAGGAAACTAGAAATTTTTCAAAATAGGTCTCCTTCATCTATAAGCTAAGGGCCAGTGCAGTAGTTGACTTCAGGGTTTGACTAAGTAACATACAAATGGTAAGAGCAGCAGAAGACAGTTGAAAGCTTCTGAGCAGGGCAATCATGTCAAAAATAATGGAAAAGCGTGAGCTCTATAAAATATCAAAGAAAGTTGGCTTATCTACTATCAGGGTTTTCTTTCAAAGACAGTCTGAGAGCCAAGAAAAGTACAAACTTAGCTGAGGGTGTGATTTCCTTAGAAATATGAAAAAACTCATATCCTTGATGAAAAGGCTTAACATTTAGTCTTTGTTCTTTAAAAAAAATAGAATCATGACACAGGCCTAAGAGTGATGATTTCCTTTCAAAGGGTATTGTCCTTCCTATTTTCATAAAGCATTTTCTTTCAAAATGACTCATCATAGTTGACAGAAGGAAATTTGAGTTTGATTCTCCCAAAAAGGTAGTACAACTGAACATACAAGCTCATAAATATTCAAGAAGGTTTATGGCATGTTTTTCAAATTCTCAAAAGCTTTCAAAGCCAATAAGGCATGCCACTATTACAAGTAAAGGCATCTTCCTTATGAAAAAGGTCAAAGTCAGAAGAGGAGCTTAAAAAGCACCTAACAGTTTGGATCAGCCTCACAGTGAGCATTATCACCTTTAAAGCAGCAAAAGTAGGAACTATCAACCAAGTTTAAAGAGATAGGTCATCTCCTTGCAAATGGCCAAAGATGCTTCATCAATCATTGGTGTATTGTTGAGCGAATTTTCCATGTTGAAAATGACATTAAAGTGTCAGCAGTGGCAGAGTCTCTTGTTTAATAAAGCATAGTGAAAATGCAGTATAGGAGATTTGAAACTCCTAAATAGAGCCTCTTCACCTAAAACAAAGTCTTCACTATGACACCTTTTCAAAAATCAAACTCCACTTTTTATCAAAAAATTGGTGCAAAGAGTCGTTAAAGGCCTTTCAAAGGTTTTCAAAACTTTCACAAACTAAACGTGAAAAGGGCTCAGATTTTTCGCTTTTAAAGGGAGATAAGGACTGTTTCGAAGATCCATTTTTCACTTCCAAAGCACAAACAACTTCTCTTAGATTTTCACCAGACCAAAGTGGAAATTTCAAGCGAGTTCACCAATTTTTAAATGGTTTTTGACTGTGCAACGCGCTTGTAGAGTTGCGCAGCACGTTCAGAGGAGTGTTTGCGAAGCGTTTCTATTAGCGCGCGGCATGCCTGTAGGTTCCGGTGATTACGGACCATCAGTGACCCGAATGCCTCTTGTTGCGCGGCGTTTTACCTTGTAAATGTGCCGCGCACACTTTAAATGGTCCAAATGCCCTCAAACAAGTTTTAAAGCGGCCCAAAATCCTCAAACAACGCCATAATCATTTTCAAAGGTATTTTATGTGCCTCCTTGCTCTTTTCAAAACTGTTGAGTGGTGGAAAAAGGGATGAAATTCATAGTGTAAATCACACTGTTGAGTTTTTTAAGGGAGAGGTGTTTTATGTTGGAAACTCGAAATTGCTGTGTTATTGTTTGCCCAAGGTGAGCATAGTAAAATTGGTGCATTTCTATTGATGTAAAAAGCCCAATAACTACCCTAAAAACAATTATGAAAGGTAGAGGTACTATTTAAAGGAAGAAACACATTATTTTAACAAAGGAAATAGTGAGCCTATTTTCAAACAGTAGTAATCATGGTATAAGGGTTTTTGTCATTTTAAAGGTCTCCTCTATGTGGTAAAAAATGGCAAAAAACCAGTGTTTTCTCCTTTACTCTATCAAGAAGACTTTAAATGAGTAAATCAGTTTAATCAGTTTGAAGGTGTTGTTATCTAACTGTGGGTGAAGAATAGTGAATACAAGAGAAATATTTTGATTAGGAGGGGTGTTTGCATGCTACAAGGCCATCTTGTTGTCCTCAAAACACCTAGAGCCATGTGACCTTACACAAACATAGAAATCACTTGACTGTGTATCTTTTGTTGACTATGTACTTGTTTTTAAAATTATTTGTTGATTGGCATACAAAGGTAGGAAGAACAGTGTTTTGGGAGGAGCAGGGACCTAATATCAAAGAAACATTTACACAGCTTTGAGGAAAATTTACCTTGATCAAACAATGATTGACAGAGAAGGCAGAGTTTGTTTGAAGAACACATTCTTGAAAACCATTTTGAGGCAGTTTGGTTTTGCAAATATCATCCAAAACAAGATGCGTCCCAGGCAGGATAGTAGGAGCGGATTGCATAAAAGATATGAACCTATTTCCACTGAAGAAGTGAATGCACACCCACCAGTCTTGTTCAATTTCCATGAGGTCAGGTGTTTAGATTTCTGTCAAAAGGTGCAAGAGGTGAATATTTTCTCTCCTTTAACACACCTTTGCACTTTGAGGTTTCAAGATAAGCATTTCCAGTTCGCAGGCCTTAACTTAAAATTCTCCCCAAGATCCATCTCCAAGGCCACTAAAATCCCCTATATTGGTGAGAAATGGTTTAAACAAAACCATTTGGACTCAGATGATTACAAGCCCTTCCTAAACCCTGAGCATAGAGAATCATGTCCTTCTATTTTCCCTTTCTCATATCTTTTAGCCAGCTACGCCCCTCTCATTAAGATTATCATGAAGTACTTCACTTGTGAGGGAAGATTATCCTGAATTTATGCATATCACATTCAACTGCTCATGCATTTCACTAGGGCCAGATTGCTAAATCTTCCTTTCTTCTTACAAAAGAGCATTGAGAAAATGGCCTCCACTGTCTATAAGAAGCCTCCTTCACAGCAAATAGCCTATCTCTTCCATCACTCTCTCATCAAAATCATCATCCTTCATCAGCTTGAAAAGAGGGAGGTCTCTTGGGATGTTTTTATCACTCATTCGGATTTCTCCACTGTCCCTCCAGTCCATACATCCCCTACACCTCCTACTCATCATCCCTCACCTTCTTCTAGTAGACCTATTCCCAAAAGGCTCAAGTTTACTACAAAACAAACAAAGAATCATGAAGAAGGTGATGAAAGTGACCAGCAAGAGGAAGAAGGACATAAGAAGAAAGAAGAAAGTGTTGAACATAAGCATGACAAAGATGATGAACAACATCAAGGGCAGGAGGAGGAAAGTGTTGAACAACAACATGACAGTGATGAGGGTGAACAGAAGACTCATGATGAGGGTGAACATTAGCCTTATGAGACAGAGCAGCAAGGGCAGCATGATAGTGATCAGCAAGGACAATCAAAATAGAACACACAACAGCCTTATGAGATAGAGCAGCAGCATGAAGATGATGAACAAGGGCATGACAGTGATGAGCAAGGGCAGCCAAAAGATGATACACAACAGCCTCCTCAGGAACAGCAACCTCTTCAAGAAGAACAACAAACTCAAAAATAAAAGAAGCAAGGCGACAAAGGTAAAGGGGCCATGCCCTCTTCTCCTAAAAAGGCCAAGCCCTAGACAGGAAAGAAGACAGCGCCTAGGGTTGTCACTCCAAATGTGACAAGGGCCCTCCGAAGTAAAGGAAAATTTCCAAAGAAGCCCATTATTGATTTGCCTAGGAGGAAGAGCACTATAATAGCCACCCAAAGCAAAGGGAAGGGTAAGGAAGAAGTTAGTCATGAGCAAGAGAGTGCATTCAACATCATCCCAGTCCAAAGTGATGATAGTGATAATGAGGCCCGAATTCTAGAAAACCTCTTAATCCATAGAGAAGGCCAAATTGATGCTTTGAAGGATGATCTTCATAGGGCAAGGAATTTCAATCAATTTCTGCAAATCCAAAATAGGCAAATGAGTGTCCATATGGTTGTTCATGAGACACGGGCGACCAAGTACAAGAAGGAGGCCTCCAAATCCCAAGCGAGGTTAGAAGAGCTCATAGGCGATTTTGATGAAAGTGAAGGCGAAGATCAGCCTAGGCGAAAGAGGCGAAGAACCATGGGGCTTAAAAAGGCCCTTGAGAAGCAAAAAGAAGAAGAAAATGCCCTTCTCCAATCTACCCCTCTCACTGCATTGTTCGAACAAGAGACAGAGAACAATAGGGAGGCATGGCTTGAGAGAGTCAATGACTGCTTGGAGAAGAAATTGGAGAAGGAAAATAGAGATTTAGACCTTCAAAGGAGAATGACGAAGCATTATAAAAAGTTAAATCAGTTTGCCCGATGCAAGTTGAAGGCTGCTCAAGAAAAGCTCAAGGAGGCTAAAGGGAAGTGCCCAGCACGGAAAGTGAAGAAAGACACATCAAGACTTTAGATTTTGGCCTCTGCTTCACAACATGTTGTTGAGAGCCCTTAAGGGTCATGCTCACCAATTTTTGGCATCTTTCGACATATTTTGGTTTTTTGGCATTTTTGGGTTTTTGGCCAAAACTCATCGGCTTCGCCATTTCAGTTCGAGGGATCATAAAAGGAGGATAATGGTATCATTGGATGCCATAATTTTAGGAGCACATACTCAGAAATTTTTAGGACATTTGAAGATCATTTTCTCCCCCGAAATGGTGAAAAATTCTCGCTTTTTCTACACTCTGCCTGGTCTATCACCAAACCTTATTTTCTTTTTTTTACACACAAACCTATTTTTGGAGAACTTCCAGGAATCAGATTGGGAAAATTCAAGTTTTTCCAGAAATTAGAGACTCAGAGCTTTCCAACAAGCTATCATGAGCCTCGTTTTGACATAGGGAAGGCTGCCAAAAGTTGCCGAAAAGTCAGGGGACCTTTTGCTGATGTATTTTTTGAGTATTTTTGTAAAAATTGAACCTTTAAAAACTGTTGTTTCCTCATGTGCGTTTATCTATTTTTGCACCTGAGAAGTTATGAAAAGACAATTTATTTCTCTCTTTTAGCATTTTTTAGATATTTTTTGAGATATTTTGTGCCTTGGGCTTTGCAAAGCCTCAAGGACAACATTATATATTTTGGATAGGCCAATGAGAGGAAAAATTGAACTAAGAGGTTTTCCTCACTTGAGCCTATATATTCCAAAGGCTTTCATTGTAAACAAGGCTAAACTTGATGATAGAAGCAATAAATGGTCATATAAGCTTTGGAAGAAAGACTTGTCTCATGCTTTTGGATAGTCTCTTGGATGTTCTTAGATGATGAAAGAGGATTGTTGTTGGATTCCATGACTTGGTAGAATGGTATAGTGTCTCTCTCTTTGTTTTGTTTACTAGTTTTCATTCATGAATCCATGTTTCTTGCTTGCTATAGAACAGTAGAAAAAAAATTTGAGACATGCCCTTGGAGGCACCTCAAATTTCTTGTTTCTTCATAGCTTCCATGTTTTCTTCATCCTTAGTCACATTAAAGAATTCTTGATTTCTCTTTAATAACTTAAGGATATTGTTTCTTATTTCATTCATGGTTTTATGCATGCTAAGTATGATTTATGGTATGCCCTGCTTACTCATGGCCAGCCATAGCTCCATCCATGAAATTTCTCTTTGACTGATTATATTGTCATTTGTTGAACCAAGGAGGTCTTGTTATGATCTTTCCCTTTATCTAAGACTATGTAATCTTGTTTTCAAAGTGCCCAATAACTTGAAGTACTGTGTTTAGGCGTTCCGGCATAGTTATTTAAGTTGTTTTTCTTTCTTAAGTGTATTTTCCCAAAGTCTGATAGCCATTTCCCAAAGATAGAGAGTCATATATCTATATGCATGGCTTGAATGTTTATTTATATGTATTGATTAGCTTATAGTTACATTTATCATGATTAATGGTTTTCCCTACCATGTTTGTGTCAGCTATTAAACTATTTATGCTTGGAATCCTTTGTTATTCACAAACTTGATGTCCATTTTATTCCATTTCGCCCGAAGATCCTTTCTACCTCGAATCAAGTCGGCCCTTCAATAGCCTTGTATCACCATCTGATAGCTTTCTTGACCTTTTCGACCCCATAGCCTAGTTGATATGACATATTTTTACCTATCTTATATCTTTGATCAATCTCATCCCTCACAACCTAAAAACCAAAACCAAAAAACTTACTTCATAACTAGCCTAAAATCAGAACACAATAAGCAAACACACAGATATCCCTTACACATATAGAGAGAGCCATCTCTGAGTCCAGGAAGGCTAGGTCCTTGGGCTCCAAATATTGGTTTGATGTTACACTGTCATTTGGCTTGCCAATCAGCCAAATCAGGGGACCCTAACATAATGGTGATCACGGTGGGACCTTGAGTCGAAACATCCTAGGTATCCCTTAGGAACTCTCAAAATCTCAGTAAAACTTAGAAGAGTAGAATCTGGTTGTTTCACCATCCTAGAAAAATGATGACTCAGTTGTAGGACACTCTTCCAAACCTCACAGGCAGGCAGTCCATAAAATAATTTAGAGTAAACTCTTCTTGTTGTCGCCACCCTAGAAAAGTGATGAAATAGGTTTAGAACACTTTAAATAAACCATAGGCTGCACATAAAAACTCAGAAAACCCCCAAAACATTACCGGATTGGTTTTCCCTAGTTACAAGTGGTGGACCATAGCTACATCTTTACAAAAACAAAAAAAATCCACCTAGTGACTCCACTAGCCTCTAGTAGGCCTAAAAAATCCATAAAAAACCAAAAATTCATAAACCACACCTTTCTGCTAACTCATCCTTCCAAAAATTTAAACTTAGGGCGGAAAATCTGTAATCAGTGACAAACTAAGTATAACTTAGTGATTCAGAAAACCTCACCTAAACATAGGATATAAGCATAAGCCTTCTTGCCAAGAGAACTATTAGCTTGTGCATATAGCCTAGAAAACTATTGAAACCAAGTGAATCACTCTTCTTTGCAAGTTTCCATCTCAAAGTTGCTATAAAACTTTTTCCCAAGCATCTTTGATAGTGTTGGTGGTGGACCATAGTTCTCATAAGAAATCCATCTAGCGACTCCACTAGTTCATCCTTTTTATTTTTGACCATCCTTCACATTAGTAAAACCTTAGAGAGGCCATCCATCCAAAACATTCACAAATACCATCCTTTTTAAACTCTAGACCCGAAATCTCGCTTCACGAATAATCAACACTAGAGCTCATCCAGACCCAAATCCCCCTATCATAGTAGACGACCCAGAGAAGATTCTATGGCAAGCTTCCTAAACTGCCAATATAGCTACCAATAGGTCCATCTGTAAAACAAAATCAGTACCTGAACATCTCACTGCCTTACCGGATTCCTCCTTTGACTTAAAATCAACAAAAAAACTTTTTAGAAGCCAGTCACAAAGATAGATTTTGACGATCTTGAGCCCCTAGATCTGCCACAGAGTCCTAGTAGAGAAGCCTCACCTACGAGACTTCCCGACTTTCAGCTTCTCCATCACTTTGGCTCCTACCATCCCAGATCTGCTCAAAACCAGATCACTAGTCCAAGTACATCCGCCACACCTATCTAAACCACTACTGTTCAAACCACCTCATCTCATCCCACAAGCCCTCATTTTGTACATCACCCATTAGCTCCCATCATGGTAGCCTGGTATGCACCCTTAGTGTTGCCACAAGCTATGTCTCCCTTACAAAATGACTATTAAGCCAAAATCCCACACTTTACTGGAGATGAGACTACCACAGCTCAACAGCATGTAGATAGGATTAGCGATGCCTTTGAATACATGGAAATAGAAGACGAGACCATCAGAATGAGGATGTTTGCCCAAAGCCTAGGCGGAGAACCCAAAAAATGGTTCAAAATATTAACTCCAAATAGCATCCACAACCTCCCAAAACTCTACCAAGTCTTCATAAACAAGTGGAAAATCTGAAAGAACCCCATTCAAATCCTGTCAAAATATAACAATAAAAAATGGGAAAATGGGGAAAGTGTCCAAGGATACTGCACTAGGTTGAACAGTGTGTATGACACCCTCCCACCTCACTTCAAACCCCCACTTGGCTCAGCCTTGGCAAATTTCCCTGAGGTTTTTGACCCAGACATGACTTATCATCTAAGAGACAAGGACCCTCTTACCTTAGAGAAAATGCAAAAAGTAGTCGTAAGAGAAGAAGCCAACTTAGCAGAAAAAAGAGCTAGGACTAGATCGGAAAGGAAAGTCACCTACTTGAATGAAGTATCCACTTTAGCTCCTCCCTTATATCCTAGAATAGATGACTTAGTTAGGTCCATGGCCAAAATGTGGGAGAAGATAAGTGAGAAGACCCAACTTAGGGACAACCAGCAAATCCCTCCAAACAGAAACCGGAACCAAAATTTTAGGAGGGAACAACCTCAAAACAAACCATGGGAAACTGACCAACAAATTAGGCCACCATTTAATGAAAATTATGTGGAAGAAGATGAGAGGGATACAGAACCTATTGATGAAAATCACTTGAACCTCATAGGGTCTGATAATGAGAGTGAGGTGTACCTCATGGAATAAGAACAAGAATTCTTCTCTCCAAATCAAGATGAAACCAACTATGAAGATCCCAAGGATCCTGCCATAGATTTTCAGAATGCCATAATAGAAGCTCATAGGTAGTATGACCTTAGAAGAAGAAAAAATCAAGACAACTCCAAGAAAGGTAGCTGAGACACTACTAAAACCCCTGATACCATCCTTAAGAGAGCAGTGAACAGCAACAAAATCATGGTCGGGAAAAATGACCAAAACAAAGATAGAGTTACATAAACTAGTCCTGACTCAGATGCTCCTAGTACCTCCACAAATATTCCCGAGGTGGTTGTGGCAAACAAAATCCCGAAACAGAGCCAGAAAACTCAGAACATAAAGAAGGTCATGGCTGAAAAAGCTGAAACAAACATGTCTAAATTGCAGCTCCTTTTAGTTTTGAGGGTGAAATCGCCAAAATAAAGATTACCATGCCTCTTACCAAGCTCATCGCCTAAGGCTCTTATAAATCCTAAGTGTTAAAGGTCCTAAATCTAGGGAATGATGCAAACACCCTTAATCTAGTGTTGTTTGGTCCAAAAATAGAAGGTAAATTCCAAGAGGGAACCACTCTACCCTTTTACATCAGTTTGAATATCCATGACCAAATCCTTCACAATGCCATGCTAGACTTCGGCGCCTCGCATAATCTTATGCCGAAGGTTGTAATGGAAAGATTAGGCCTAGAAATCACAAGACCATACAAAGACTTATATTCTAGTAGAGTCATATGTCTAGGCTTGATCAAAGATCTTTGTTTTAGTTTGTCCCAAATACCTGCAAAACATTTGATCATGGACATAGTGGTAGTATACATTCCTCCCAAGTACAGAATGCTTCTATCCAGATCTTGGGGAGCCAAGCTCCAAGGGAATATTCAGCTTGATATGTCCTACGCCACTATTCTTGTGTTTGACCAAAGAAGAATACTCTTTCGAGAGTCACACATGAAATACATGATTAGTAGCCAAGAGAGGCCAGATAACATCCCAATGTATTCCTTGCATTCCGACCTAAACTCTTTTATTCTGCACACTAATGAGGACATTGAAGAATAGTCAGAAGAAATTGAAACAAAATTAGACCCACCACATTAGCTGCCCCTAGTTCTCTATGATGAACTAGACACTGAAAACTACCATGATCGTGAATAGCTATGTCTTGAGGAAATTAAGTATGTTCCTTCTGAAATAGGAATAGAGCAAGAAGCACAAACCATTATGTACTATCAAGCGAATTGCTCGAACCTTAGTCCAACATCAGCAGTAACATCAAGAAAATTTTTCAGAATAGAGGCATTAGAGGACTTACATATCACAAACCTTTTCGGAACTGAGGAGCAGGGAAGCTTAATGTTTTTACCATACCTCGAAGATTTACCATCACATAACTCTTGCACTACAAGTGAAACCTTGACTGTAGCCATAACAGCTCAAAACCCAGAAAAAGTGCCTGATAAACTTCTTATGAGCGAACATGATAACCACAATCCAAATATACTTGAGTTGCTTGAACTGGCTAATATCCTGTTATTCCATCAAAGACTTAGAACTGCTAGAACTGGAAATATCATGCAGAATACTACCTCATACAGAGAAAACAACGAGAAACACTATGCCACTACCATCACCCCAAGAAACAACTTCGACAAAAGAAAATACAAAAATTTGAACCAATCAGTAATAATCAAAGATAAAATAACGGGTCATAAGATCTGTTTTGACTTTAGAAACACTAATGCACACCCCTATAATAGAAATTTTATCCTTCCTACCCAAGACCATGATATACCGATGATAAGTTCTTTTAATCATATGCCTTTGCAAGATGATTTTTCAGGTTATAGCCAAATGATTCCCTTGCAAAGTAGACGGCTCAAATATTTTTTCCAGTATGCTGGAAGTAATTCCAGTTTCAGACTCAAAATTTCAAAACCACCGGATATCAAAAATATGCTCATAAAATCCATGTTTCCAGTCCTGAATTTCTGCATTTTAACATACCTTGATGATGTCATTATTTATTTCAAAAATTACCAAGAATATATGCATTACTTAAGGAAGATGTACAGTAAAGGAAGGAGCGAAAATCAGAGGTATAAAGAGGCATAGTGAGAAGATACGGGTTCGTTCAGAGATTCTTGCATGAATCCTTATGTCATGCTAGAAAGAGAGAATTTTCCAAATTTATCTTTTCAGGAGTTGAGTGGACCAAGAATCGTAGGAGATCCTTACGATGATAAGATGCTTAAGTTTCACCATTTCCAAGATTTCTGAGTTTAAAAAATTTTCAATCATTGTATATACCACTGTTTGAAAAATAAATAAAACAGAAAATTCAAAAAAAATAGAAGAATAGAAAAGAGGGAAGTTGAAAAATAGAAAAAGGCCCCATGTTCCAAAAAATAGTCGTTCAGAAAGAGCGCAAGTCTAAATGCCGCCACTAGTACTCAAATGTCTTGTTCAGTATCTAGCCTAATCATAGCTGAGCATGTTTTAAATTTATTTGCTGATAATTTAGTAAGTGAAAAATATTTTCAAAATTGTGTAAGCTTGAATTATCAAAGAGAGTAGATTAGGAAAAGATACTGGTTCCACACACTCAAAATAGAACCAAAGAGGGAAGCGGGGATGGAAAACAAATTGTGCATCTTAGCCCTGTTTTTCCTAGTTCCATTTTATGCAAAATACTATTTGTGTGTAGCTTTTCTTTCATGCCAGAAATACATGACAAATCAGACTATCTAACCCTGATTTGATCATTTTAAATTTCATGTTTTAGATTAGAGAAAAAAATCTTGTCAAACAACTTAACCTTGACAGTTGATCTAGCGTAGGTAGAGTAATGAAGGAGCTCATCAGTTTAATCTGGACTCCCAGCAGATATAAGTGTAGAATTATATAGGATCATTTTCCAAAATGAAAATATATATATTGTCAAAAGGGTTTCTATTCCAAATGCACCCAAAGGAAGAAAAAATGTTAGAAAAGATAGTGGGGTAGGTAGAAATATAATTGATGATAATCATGCTGTCATTTTTCAGAAGTAGCATCAAGGAAGAATGAAATTTGTGCCAATGGGTAAGGCACTGGTCTTCATAAGCCAAATATCTAAAATTCTGGACACCTCCTGAAAAGGAGCTTCCCTCCCCAAATGGAGCCACTGTTAGTCATCAGTACTTTTCAGTTGTTGGTGATGACTAGTTGTAACAGCCAAGTTTTCTAGTAGTTGATCTAAAAATTTGTCAAATTTTCCAACTGGAAAACACCCATAAACTTTTTTTTCCCTCTTACATTTCAATCTCCCCATGATGAGATGAAACCTCATTATAAAATCCTATCTAGCCTTAGCCATACTATTTTTCCCGTCAACTCTAAAGAAACAATCCAAATCTGTCCAAAAAGTTTCCCCTAAGTTAGGTAGTGGCACTTTAGGGATTTCTCCCTTGGAAAACCACTCTAAAGCCAAATAACCTCTACCTGCTATAGACCATTCATAACAGACCTTCCCATTCTGCAAATAAAGTTGGTTACAGCCCTAGGTCGTGCCACTAATACACCCTCAAGTCTTAGCAATACATGGACCATAAGTCAAACTGATTCTAGGTGTTTTTACAGTGTTTTAATGGATATTTCAAGGACAGAGGCATACCAGCATCCCAGAAGAAAATATTTGGCTCCACATGAGAATACAGTTGCTTCTCAATGTGATCTTGAGCCTGGGATGCAGCTAGAGAGTAGAGAGTCTTTCATTAAGCTCTTGCGATCACAGTCAAAGCCTGAAAGGATAGTGAAAAGAAAAATAACACTATCAAAGGGCTGATGATATGACATGACTGAAAAACCTCCTTCATCTATAAGCAAGGGGTTTGAATACTGAAGAACCTCCTTCATTTCACAAGCAGAGGGTTAAGAGTGCCTCCTCCATCTATAAGAAAAAGGAAAATGGACAAAGTCTATTTTTAAGATTTTCACTAACTGTAAGGACAAACTTTGGTGACAGTGAGACAACAACTAAGGTTTTCTGAAGGAAAATTATCCTTAAAGGTAGAGGCAAAGTAGTGGGCTTTAAAAATGATTTGCATGAGTTCAATATTATTTGAGTTACAATGTGAAGCTAACAGGTTCATCATCATTGAAAAAAGTTTGTTAAAAAGATAGCCAAAAGAGTCAAATAGTCTTGGGCTTAAACTAACTTCTGCCATCATGCATAAGAGAAGCCACTATCAGTATGATTCATCAAACATCCTTAATTTTGTTGAGGTAGAGTTTGAAAGGAAACCAAACATTTGTCAAAATAGGCCTCCTTCATCTATAAGCAGAGGGCTAGTGCAGTAGTTGACTTGAGGGTTTGACTGAGTAAGATACAAATGGTAAGAGAAGCATAAGATAGTTGAAAGCTTCTGAGCAGGGCAATCATGTCAAAAAAAAAGGAAAAGCATGAGCGCTATAAAATATCAAAGAAACATGGCTTATCTCCTATCAGGGTTTGCTTTCAAAGACAATCTGAGAGCCAAGAAATGTACAAACTTAGCTGCGGGTGTGATTTCCTTAAAAAGATAAAAAAACTCATCTCCTTGATTAAATAGGCTTAACATTTGGTCTCTATTGCTTTAAAAAAAAATAGTGTTGATAAGTGGTTGACAGATGAGTCATGACACAGGCCTAAGAGTGATGATTGCCTTTCAAAGGGTACTGTCCTTCCTATTTTCATAAAGAATTTTCTTTCAAAATGACTCATCATAGTAGACAGAAGGAAATTTGAGTTTAATTCTCCCAAAAAGGCAGTACAAATGAACATACAAACTCATAAATATTCAAGAAGGTTTATGGCATGTTTTTCAAATTCTGAAAGTTTTCAAAGCCAATAAGGCATGCCACTATTAGAAGTAAAGGCATCTTCCTTATGAAAAAGGTCAAAGTCAAAAGAGGAGCTTAAAAAGCACCTAACAGTTTGGATCAGCCTCACAGTGAGCATTATCACCTTTAAAGCAGCAGAAGTAGGAACTATCAACCAAGTTTAAAGAGATAGTTCATCTCCTTGCAAATGGCCAAAGATGCTTCATCAATCATTGGTGTATTGTTGAGCGAATTTTCCATGTTTAAAATGACATTAAAGGGTCAGCAGTGGCAGAGTATCTTGTTTAATAAAGCACAGTGAAAATGCAGTATAGGAGATTTGAAACTCCTAGACAGAGCCTCTTCACCTAAAACAAAGACTTCACTATGACACCTTTTCAAAAATCAAACTCCACTTTTTATCCAAAAATTGGTGCAAAGAGTCATTAAAGGCCTTTCAAAGGTTTTCAAAACTTTCACAAACTAAACGTGAAAAGGGCTCGTATTTTTCCTTTTTAAAGGGAAATAAGGACCATTGCCAAGATCCATTTTGCACTTCCAAAGAACAAACAACTTCTCTTAGCTGTTCACTGGACCAAAGAGAAAATTTCAAGCGAGTTCACCAATTTTTCAAGGGTATTTGACCGCGCAGAGTGCCTGTAGAGTTGCGTGGCGCGTTCAAAGGAGTGTTTGAAAAGGGTTCCTATTACTACGTGGCGTGCCTGTAGCAACGCGTGGCATGCCTGTAGGCTCCGGTCACGATGTCACGTCAGTGACCCGACTGCCTCTTGTTGTGCGGCGTTTTCCCTTGTAAACATGTCGCGCACACTTTAAATGGTCCAAATACCCTCAAAAAAGTTTGAAAGCGGCCCAAAATCCTCAAACAATGCCATCATCATTTTCAAAGGTATTTTATGTGCCTCCTTGCTCTTTTCAAAACTGTTGAGTGGTGGAAAAAGGGAAGAAATTCATAGTGTAAATCATAGTGTTGAGTTTTTTAAGGGAGAGGTATTTTATGTTGGAAACTCGAAATTGCTCTGTTATTGTTTGCCCAAGGTGAGCATAGTAAAATTGGTGCATTTATATTGATGTAAAAATCCCAATAACTACCCTCAAAATAATGATGAAACGTGGAGGTACTGTTTAAAGGCAGAAACACATTATTTGAACAAAGGAAATAGTGAGCCTATTTTCAAACAGCAGTAATCATGGTATAAGGGTTTTTTTCATTTCAAAGGTCTCCTCTATGTGGTAAAAAAGGGAAAAAAACCAGTGTTTTCTCCTTTACTCTATCAAGCAGAATTTAAATGAGTAAAGTAGTTTAATCAGTTTGAAGGTGTTGTTATCTAACTATGGGTGAAGAATAGTGAATACAAGAGCAGTATTTTGATTAGGAGGGGTGTTTGCATGCTACAAGGCTGTCTTGTTGTCCTCAAAACACCTAGAGCCATGTGACCTTACACAAACATAGAAATCACTTGACTGTGTATATTTTGTTGACTGTGTACTTGTTTTTAAAATTATTTGTTGATTTTCATACAAAGGGAGGAAGAGCAGTGTTTTGGGAGGAACAGGGACCTAATATCAAAGAAACATTTACATAGCTTTGAGGCAAATTTACCTTGATCAAACAATGATTGACAGAGAAGGCAGAGTTTCTTTGAAGAACACATTCTTGAAAACCTTTTTGAGGCAGTTTGGTTTTGAAAGATCATCCAGAAGAAGATACCTCCCAGGGAGGATAGTAGGAGTGGATTGCATAAAAGATATGAACCTATTTCCACTGAAGAAGTGAATTCACACCCATCTATCTTGTTCAATTTCCATGAGGTCGGGTGTTTAGATTTCTGTCAAAGGGTGCAAGAGGTGAAGAGTTTCTCTCCTTTAACACATCTTTTCACTTTGAGGTTTCAAGATAAGCATTTCCAGTTGGCAGGCCTTGAATTCAAATTCTCCCCAAGATCCATCTCCAAGGACACTAAAATCCCCTATATTGGTGAGAAATGGTTTAAACAAAGCCATTTGGACTCAGATGATTACAAGCCCTTCCTAAAACCTGAGCACAGAGAATCATGTCCTTCTATTTTCCCTTTCTCATATCTTTTAGCCAGCTACGCCCCTATGATGGGGATTATCATGAAGTACTTCACTTGTGAGGGAAGATTCTCCCGAATTTATGCATATCACATTCGACTGCTCATGCATTTCACTAGGGAAAAATTGCTAAATATTCCTTTCTTCTTACAAAATATCATTGAGAAAATGGCCTCCATTGTCCAGAAGAAGCCTCCTTCACAGCAAATAGCCTGTCTCTTCCATCACTCTCTCATCAAAATCATCATCCTTCATCAGCTTGAAAAGAGGTAGGTATCTTGGGATGTTTTCATCACTCATCCAGATTTCTCCACTGTCCCTCCAGTCCATACATCCCCTACACCTCCTACTCATCATCCCTCACCTTCTTCTAGCAGACCTATTCCTAAAAGGCTCAAGTTTACTACAGAAAAAACAAAGGAGCATGAAGAAGGTGAAGAGAGTGACCAGCAAGAGGATTAAGGACATGAGCAGAAAGAAGAAAGTGTTGAACAGCAGCATGACAGTGATGATGAACAACAACAAGGGGAGGAGGAGGAAAGTTTTGAATAGCAGCATGACAGTGATGAGGGTGAACAACAGAATCATGATGAGCGTGAACAACAGCCTTATGAGACAGAGCAGCAAGGGCAGCATGATAGTGATGAGTAAGGATAGTCAAAAGAGGACACATAGCAGCCTTATGAGACAGAGCAGCAACATGAAGATTATGAACAAGGGCATGATAGCGATGAGCAAGGGTAGCCAAAAGATGATAGACAACAGCCTACTCAGGAACAACATCCTCTTCAGGAAGAACGACAAACTCAAAAAGAAGAGAAGCAAGGCGACAAAGGTAAAGGGGCCATGCCCTCTTCTCCTAAAAAGGCCAAGCCCCAGACAGCAAAGAAGAGAGTGCCTAGGGTTGTCACTCCAAATGTGACAAGGGCCCTCCGAAGTAAAGGAAAATTGCCAAAGAAGCCTATCATTGATTTTCCTAGGAGGAAGAGCACTAGAATAGCCACCCAAAGCAAAGGGAAGGGTAAGGAAGAAGGTAGTCATGAACAAGAGAGTGCATTTGACATCATCCCAATCCAAAGCGATGATAGTGATAATGAGGCTCGGATTCTAAAAGACCTCTTAATCCATTGAGAAGGCCAAATTGGATCTTTGAAGGATGATCTTCATAGGGCAAGGAATTTCAATCAATTTCTGCAAATCTAAAATAGGCAAATGAGTGTCCATATGGTTGTTTATGAGACACAGGAGACCAAGTACAAGAAGGAGGCCTCCAAAGCCCAAGCGAGGTTGGAAGAGCTCATAGGCAAGTTTTATGAAAGCAAAGGTGAAGATCAGCCTAGGTGAAAGAGGCCAAGAACCATGGGGCTTCAATCAAAAGGCCCTTGAGAAGCAAAAAGAAGAACAAAATTCCCTTCTCCAATCTACCCCTCTCACTGCATTGTTCGAACAGGAGACAGAGAACAATAGGGAGGCATGGCTTGAGAGAGACAATGACCACTTGGAGAAGAAATTGGAGAAGGAAAATAGAGATTTAGACCTTCAAAGGAGAATGGCGAAGCATTATAAAAAGTTAAATCAGTTTGCCCGACGCAAGTTGAAGGCTGCCCAAGAAAAGCTCAAGGAGGCTAAAGGGAAGCACCTGGCATGGGAAGTGAAGAAAGACACATCAGGACTTCAGATTTTGGCCTCTGCTTCACAACGTGTTGCTAAGAACCCTTGGGGGTCATGCTCACCAATTTTGGGCGTTTTTTGACGTATTTTGGTTTTTTTGAATTTTTGGGTTTTTGGCCACAACTCATGGGCTTCGCCATTTCAGTTTGGGGGATCATCAAAGGAGCAGAATGGTATCATTGGATGCCATAATTTCAGTAGCACATACTCAGTGATTTTCAGGACATTTGAAGATCATTTTCTCCCCAGAAATGGCGAAAAATGCCCGCTTTTTCTACACTCTACCCGGTCTATCAGCAAACCTTATTTTCTGGTTTTTTACACAGAGGCCTATTTTTGGAGGTCTTCCAGGAATCAGATTTGGAAAATTGAAGTTGTTCTAGAAATTAGACACTCAGAGTTTACCAACAAGCTATCATGAGCCTCGTTTCAACATCAGGAAGGCTGCCAAAAGTTGCCGGTAAGTCAGGGAACCTTTTCTTGATGTATTTTTTGAGTATTTTTGTAAAAATTGAACCTTTAAAAACTTCTTTTTCCTCATGTACGTTTAGCTATTTTTGCACATGAGAATTTATGAAAATTCAATTTATTTCCCTCTTTTAGCTTTTTTTAGATATTTTATGAGATATTTTGCGCCTTGGGCTTTGCAAAGCCTCAAGGACAAGATTAGATATTTTGGATAGGCCAATGAGAGAGAAAATTGAACTAAGAGGTTTTCCTCACTTCAGCCTATATATTCCAAAGGCTTTCATTGTAAACAAGGCTGAACTTGATGATAGAAGCAATATATGGTCATATAAGCTTTGGAAGAAAGACTTGTCTCATGCTTTTGGATAGTCTCATGGATGTTCTTGGATGATGAAAGAGGATTGTTGTTGGATTCCATGACTTGGTAGAATGGTATAGTGTCTCTCTCTTTGTTTTATTTCCCAGTTTTCATTCATGAATCCATGTTTCTTGCTCACTATAGAACAGTAGAGAAAAAATTTGAGCCATGCCCTTGGAGGCACCTCAAATTTCCTGTTTCTTCATAGCTTCCATGTTTTCTTCATCCTTAGTCACATTAAAGAATTCTTTATTTCTCTTTAATAACTTAAGGATATTGTTGCTTATTTCATTCATGGTTTTATGCATGCTAAGTATGATTTATGGTATGCCCTGCTTACTCATGGCTAGCCATAGCTCCATCCATGAAATTTCTCTTTGACTGATTAGATTTTCATTTGTTGAACCAAGGAGGTCTTGTTCTGATCTCACCCTTTGTCTAAGACTATGTAATCTTGTTTTCAAAGTGCCCAATAACTTGAAGTACTGTGTTTAGGCATTCTGGCATAGTTATTTAAGTTGTTTGTCTATCTTAAGTGTATTTCCCCAAATTCTGATAGCCATTTCCCAAAGTTAGAGAGTCATATATCTCTATGCATGGCTTGAATGTTTATTTCTATGTATTGATTAGCTTATAGTTACATTTATCATGATTAATGGTTTTCCCTACCATGTTTGTGTCAGCTATTAAACTATTTATGCTTGGAATCCTTTGTTATTCACAAACTTGATGTCCATTTTATTCCATTTATCCCAAAGATCCTTTCTACCTCAAATCAAATAGGCCCTTCAACAGCCTTGTATCACCATCTAATAGATTTCTTGACCTTTTCGGCCCCATAGCCTAGTTGATCTGACATATTTTTACCTATCTTATATCTTTGATCTATTTCATCCCTCACAACCTAAAAACCAAAACCCAAAAACTGACTTCATAACTAGCCTAAAATCAGAACACAATAAGCAAACACACAGATATCCCTTACACATATACAGAGAGCCCTCTCTGAGTCTAGGAAGGCTAGGTCGTTGGGCTCCAAATATTGGTTTGATGTTACACTGTCATTTGGCTTGCTAATCAGCCAAATCATGAGACCCTAACATAATGTTTAACTGATCGTGTATTGTTCTCGTTTATGTATTGTGCATGTAATTTGTCTTACATATTGTTACATGTTTTATATGCATTTCTTGGTTATGCTAGGTCACATTTGGGTCATTCTTATGTACTAATTGTGCATTTTTTATTGTGTAATATTATATGTTGAATATTCATTGGTCGGTCATGTTGGGCTACATGTTTCTTATGCTCATGTATGGTTGTGTGTGTGGGAAAATTTTCATTGGTGTGAATTTGACATGGTCATGCATGGATGACTGGACTCTAACTAGAATGATATTTATATGTTTGTATTATTAGACATTATATCCTTATATGTTGTCATGATTATATCTATACATGTATTATGTTGATTTATTGATCTTATAGGAAGTATCCTCCCCCAATTACACTAAGGTATGTTGGTTTATTGTTATTTGGTTTAGCTAACATATTATATCTTCTAGGAAAAATACCAACTTGGATAGAAATATGGTGGATTAAAATGATGCCCCCATGATTCATATGATCATCATGGTCAACATTCTTCTGATCTGGTAGACACATTGAGAAGCCTAGAGGAGGAAATAAGGAGTTGTAAGGGAGACAATGAAAATATCATACAAACGCAGGAAAAAAAATCAGAGGTGAATGCAATGATTCTGCATAGCTTTTCATATTTTTAGAAATAAGGGAAAATACAAATGAATTATAGAAATGAGTACAAGACCAATGGGGAATATGGCAATAGGTCTCCTGGTAGACACAGGTCAGATAGGGTAAATATAGTGAGATATGATAGGTTTTTGGACACTTGGGATAAGCAGGGTGATGAGTACAGGTAAAATTCTAGCTATGGTTTAGATAGACATCATGATCGTAATTGGTATCAACCTTACATGAGGAGTGATATATGATACATGTCAAATTAATTTAAGAAGGAAAATCCACCTACTTTCCATGGGGACTTGAAGATACTAGAAGAGGAAGAGGGTTGGATACATAGGATGAAGAAGTATTTTAAGTTTCATAAGTACTCAGATAACATGAAGGCCAATATTTCTATATTCAGTTTGAGATGTAAGGAAAACATATAGTGGGAATAATTGAAGCTGGTTAGGCACATCAAGACAGATGGCCTGAGCTGGCATGAGTTCAAGAGGCGTTTTAGGAAGAAATATTTTCAGAGAGGTTCTATGATAGCAAGGTCAAAGAGCTAAATATGGGATCAATGGTAGATGAGAAGTAGACAAAAAATTTATTGGAGCTACTGAGGTACGCACCATATATTGAGGATGAGAAGGCTAAATTTTAGCAGTTTTTTAGTGGTTTTCCAATAGTATTTATAGACCGGATTGAGTATGATGAGCCTTGGCCACTTTAGGAAATCATTGGGAAGCTAAAGCATATCTATGAACAGTTAAAGCACAAAAATGAGTCTAAACGAGGATGCAAAGGGAATTACAAAGGTAAATGGAAATCTAAAAGAGCAAGGAATTACAATGCAGAGGAGAGATAAAATGTAGAAATGCAAGAGAATTTTAATGCAGTTGGAGAGGGACATAGGCCACAAAAACAACATATATCATGGAAACAACATGGAGGTAATGGTATGGAATGGTTGGAGTGATGGAAATGAGATGAGAAGCATCTTCAGGGATATTTCCCACAGAATCACTGAGGTAGGCCTAAGATATACAGTGCCCAAGAGGAATAGAGTGTTAGGGATGTTGGGTAAAGCATTCCTCATATTTATGAAACAATGGAAAACACACAGGCAGATCATTAGGTTTCTATCATTGAGATACAAAATAAGCGTTGTGATCAATTTATTTCTATTTTTACTGATCCTAGATCTAGTTATAGCTATATTTGTCTGACTTGGTGGATAAGTGTGGTTTGAATAAGGAAATGCATGCAAAATCTTGGTTAGTGTAGTTGGCCATAGGTAGAAAGAAAATATTTCACCATTGGGAAAGAGCTTGTGTAATTGAGTTAAATGGTATGTCTACAAAAACACACTTGAACATATTTCCATTAGGTTCCTACAATATGCTATTTGGTATGGATTGGTTATATCTTCATAAGAAAAAGGTAGATTTCTATGTATTAGTGTCCTATAGTAACAATGATCAAATTTACTCTTTCCATTGCTGTTTGAGTCTTAGGTAAAAGTATAATATTTGAAAATTGACTTTGACATGTCTCTTCATTATCAAATGGTTCCAAGTTATTGTCTAGGTGTCATTGCTACTCCCTCCACTTATTCAAGGTCACAAAAAGCCATCATGTTAATTCTCATCGTTTCCTACCATAATTCATCAAATGAGTTAGTTTTTCATCATAATGGTCATGGAATCATAAGAATTGATACTTTGAGAGTTAAATTTATAAGTCATGGTCAATAATATGCATATGATGTTCATCATTATCCCAGTCATCATTATTAAAAAGGGATCCTTGTTATCCATTATGGTCATAAAAAAGCTTCATTATGGGAGTTAGAAATTAGGAAAATAAAGTGTTTCAAAGAGAATAAAGGTTCATCTATGTCACATGGAGGAAAATACATCTGCAACTGAAATAATCATCATATCTTTTGTATAAATGTGTCATCAAGCCATATCCTAACTCAAATCATCCAAATGATGGAGGAATTGGTCATCATGATAAAGGGAAGCAAATTTTGAGTTTTCAGGGTATAAAATTATTCAAGGAGTTTTATTTGGTTCTATTAATAGTGAAATTCATTTAAGGATTTCAAATTCAGCCTCAGAAACATTGAAACTAAGTGAAGAAAGAATAATTAAAGGAGTGTTGCACATCTGATGTGCTTCTAAGAAGTTGTTAGGAGTTTTATTGCACTCTCCCTCTTCCATGGTTCAAAGCCTCATTCAAGAGTAAAAAAAATTATTTTTATGTCCACACATCCTCTATGACTATCCATCTAAAATTTCCTCTCATTCCCCTCATTAATATCCTTTCATTTCCTTATTTTCCCAAAAAACCCTTGAAATTTGTTGCGCTTTTACTCTAGCTCTGTGTTTTGACCTTTTCACCATTGTTTCTTATTATTTTTGAGAAATTACAATTATAAAATTTTCCTAACACCCGTACCTACAACCCCATAATTTTAATACATTTTTTTCCACCACTCTTCCCTCTCATTTCATCATTTTCCTACAAACCTTAGTTTTTTGTTGCATTTTTTCCCTAGGTATGTAATTCACTCTTTTCACCCCTCTTTCATCATGCATTTCATGAAATTAAACTTTAATTTTTTTCCTAACACATATCCCTACCTCCCATAAGTTTCTTACATTTTTTCCTACCCTCCTTCCCCCTTATTTCTCTCCTTTGAAATTCATTGTGCTTTTGACATTGTTTTTGGTCATCACTTTCAAAATATGTTTATGACCAAACGAAGATGAATTTTAGGAACCCAAAGGAGGTTTTTTAAAAATATATACCCATTCATAATAAAATACTTCCAGATCTACACAGGTATCATATATTGGGAGATATTAAACTTTCTTGGAGACATATTTTTGAAAATCAATGACTCCAATATTTCTTGTTTCTCTTAGTCATTATTTTGTGGCATGAATTCCGAGAAAATGGAAATGAATTTCCAAAACCTGAGAGATATTTTCTCCAAAAAAAACCTATCTACTGCAACGTAACCTAGCTTTTTAAAACATGTTATGTTTAAAAATATAGCAGTTCATCTTTGGCCCCTATTGTTTCGCTACGCTTATGGAGAATTTGTTGTTGTTTTCGACACATGTTTTTAAAATCAACTTTGAGGGGGGTAAAATGATGATTTTGGATGACTTAATGGTCCCAAGGTATAGTAGAAATACTAAGGTTTCTTAATTAGCCTTACGAAACATTCTAAAACTCTTTCAGGTCATCAAAAAATAAATCCAACACTGTTGTGTTTTTGCTAAGGACATTTGTTGCGTTTATGAGAAAGTTGCTATGTTTCTGTGTTTAGATATTTTTCACTACAACTAGAGGTCAAAAGTCAAAATTGGTTGATGTAAATAGTTGAATAATGAGTTTATATTATTTTAATAGGTTTATTAATGATTATCATTTTAAATAATCTTGTGATCAAGTCTTTGAGAGACAATCTCAATCAATTAGGTAAAAAAGGGGAAAGTTGTTTCTAACTTCCCTAGGATTTGGGAATGAGTAAATAGGTGCATGAATCAACTGCTATGGATTAGGATTTGACTGCTTAGAGGGTAAATTTTTCTTGTCTTATATATATACTCAAAATAAGGTAAAATCAAGGGTTGGATACTTGAAGTTCATACCTTTTTGGAAATTGTGTAGTTGACTCTTTGCAAAAATAATATATAGGCAGTTGCAGATATTTTTATGGGATTCTTGTGGTGTTATTAGTGACATTGTTTTTCTGAATTTCTCTTATGCATAAAATGATTAAATTTTTCTATCAGACATATATCTTCTTCTTGTGTTAATCTCCATAGTTTAAAACAAAACACATTGCCTCAAATGCTCTTCTTTTTCTGTGATTTTAATATAATATTTTCATCCTTTGAACAAGTGAACTCATTATTCTCACTTATTTCCTTCAATATTATTTCTCCTTGGCACACTAAATTGAAAAATAAATTTGTGTCACTGATTATAGATACCTTCCTCATTCTATGTATGTAACTGATCTTCTGGAATACTTGGCCTAGTTCCTAAACCTCGCGCTTCTTTATCTAGAAAAACCTAATGAAAACCATATTGAGATGATAACTATCCTAAAACCTTAATATTCTCTAGTTTCTTCCATTAGCTATGAGGTTGATTTTTAGAGAGCCCTCTCTAATTTGGTAGGGCTAGATACGAATTCAAAATTAGGCCTGTGGTTATCTATTTGGTTTTCTTTCTCAGCCTTGGGAAACTAAGGAGTGCTGACATTTTGGCACCGTTTCTGGGGAGCGAAAGGTCACATTTTATCCGGATGTGAAAAATGAATATTAGATCTTATTGTTGATGGTGGAAAATGATCAAACACATGAAAGTTTAAGCATTCATCTGATGACTCCACCTTTATCCAAAGACTCCACTGGCAGCATGATCCAGAAATCGATATGAATTCTCAGTCCAAAAGGTATGATCCTATGATTTGAGATAATCTTCCAAGATTTCCAAATCGTATGGCTTAGGTAGATTGGCAAACATACTTGCCAAAATTGATAGATGGTAAAGGTGATGATGCTACACTTCATTTAATAATATTTCATATGCATCTGCATAAGATGAGGATTAATTTTCCTGAATATTGTTTAATGAAGATGTTGATGATCACATAAGAAGAAAGAGCATGGTTTTGGTATGAGATATTTCCTCCTTCTTTTATTTATCCTCTCAAGGATTCTCACTCCGTATCTTTTGAGAAATATAGAGAAACCTATCCTTCTTTGCTCTTGATTGAGGATTGTTGAGATCACCATGAGAATAACATGGATTCTACCTTGGATGACAACGAACTTGAGCATAATTTTTTAAAATATGGCATTGATCTTCCATATTCCAAAGTTGATGATAATTTGTAGCAGTGTTTCCAATCTTCAAGCAATCAAGATATACATGAATATTTTCATTCCAGCTGCCCTTCACTCTCCTCTTATGAGTTTTTAATTTAGGAGGAAACATGTGTAGATCAAAATTTCAAGTTTCCTTATCTAGGAACTCTAGAGAGTCATGATTTATCCGTTGAGGTAAAAAAAAATGTACAACAGGTTTGTTTTCTTGAGTTTCATGAACATGTTCAACAATCTTCAAATGGTCAAGATATAGAATTTTTTCAAATCCAAGGAAATTCTATTTTTTATATACATGAAAAGCCACTTGTAGATATTTGTGTTGATGCTTATTTGGATACCTTAATTGAAGATCTGCAAGAATATACAAATCTTGTCTATGATCTAGATGATATGAATGATCATAATGTTGCATTTCTATTTTATAAGGAATAACCAAATGAATAAGAAAAATCAACCATTATATTTGAAGGCATCTCCCTTATTTTTCTGACCTAGAAGAGGTAATGTTTCATGATTTTTAAGACCCCTTGGGCCATCTTTTGGAAGCATCAGAAGAGGTAGAGTTTGTTTTCTTCTCCAACATAGTTTTTGGACTCAGGTTTCATTTTGAGTTTACATTTACTAAATATTTATGTATGCCTAGTGGAGTTGAATACAAGAATCATTCAACTAGTCATGTACTTGATTGGTTACACTGGATCTTCAACTTCACTTGATTAAATCACTTATGGATTAGTTAGAGTAGGTAAGGTGTGATGAATAAGCTCAAAATTCTGAGCATCCTTTTCAAGTGTCAACTTCAAATAGATTTTGCAGTTGATGTTTCAGTTTAATTTGAGTCAGTTTGAAGATTGTAGTTACAATGACTCCATTGCCCAATGAAAAAATCTACCTGGTCTATGATGTTATTGACACCTCCTAAAGGAATTTTCATCCCCATTGGAGCCAACTTTAGTGTCCTATAGTCAAAATCATCAAATTTACTCTTTCCATTGTTTTTTGAGTCTTAGGTTAGATTATGATATTTGAAAATTAAATATAACATGTCTCTTTATTGTCAAACGGTTCCAAGTTATTATCTAGGTGACATTTCTACTCCCTCCACTTATCCAAGGTCACAGAAATACATCATGGTCATTGTGATCATTTTCTGCCATAAGTCATCAAATGAGTTAGTTGGCCATCATACTCTTCATGGAATCGGAATAATTGATACTTTGAGAGCTAAATTTATAAGTCATTGTTAAGAATATTCATATGATGTTCATCATTATCTCAGTCATGATTCCTAAAAAGGAAGTCTTGTCATCCATTATGGTCATCAAAAAGTTTCATTATGGGAGTTAGAAATTAGGAGAATAAAGTGTTTCAAATAGAATCAAGGTAATTCTATGTCACATAGAGTAAAATACATATTCAACTAAAACAATAATCATATATTTTGTATAAATGTATCATTAAGCCATATCCTAGCTCAAATCATCCAAATGATGGAGAAATTGGTCATCATGACAAAGGGAGGTAAAATTTTATTTTTCAAGTTCTAAAATTCTTCAAGGATTTATATTTGGTTCTATTAATAGTGACATGCATTCAAGGAGCTCAAATTTATCCTTATAAACTTTTCAACTAAGCCAAGAAAGAAGAATTACACCAATGTTGTGCATTTGTTGCACTTCTGGGAAGATGCTAGGTTTTTTGTTGCATTATACCTCTTCCATGGTTTATAGCTTCATTCAAGACACAAAACCTTTCTTTCTAGTTTCACACATCCTCCATGACCCTTCATTGAAAATTTCTCATAATTCCCCTCGTTAAGATCCTTTCATTTCCTTATTTTCCCAAAAAACCTAATAAATTTGTTGCGCTTTTACCCTAGGCATATGTTTTGACCTTTTCACCAATATTATTTCATTATTTTTGATTAATTCCATTCATATAATTTCCCTAACAGCCATACCTACCACCCATATTTTTTCTATAATTTTTCCTAACCCCCTTCACTCTCATTTCACAATTTTCCCAAAAACCCTAGTGCTTCACTGCATTTTTTCCCTAGGTATGTAATTCTCTTTTTTCACCCCTATTTTCTCAATAATTTCAATTAAATACATTTTAATTATGTTCCTAACACATATACCTACCTCCCATAATGTTTTCAATTTTTTTCCTACCCCCTTCCATCTCATTTCCTGCCTTTGACATTTGTTGCGCTTTTTACTCTATTTTTTGTCATCATTGTCAAGAGAGGTTTCTTACCAAATGAAAATGAATTTTGGAAAAGCAAAGGGATTTTTGTTAAGGATTGATATATTGAAAATAAACCACTTCATTTTCTACAAAGGTTTCATATATTAGGAGATATTAAGCTCTCTTGGAAACCTATTTCAGAAAATCAAATTCTCCAATTTTTCTTGTATGTTTTAGTCATTATTTGTTGGCCCAGATTCAAAGAAAATGGAAATGAATTTATAGAAATTGAGAGAGTTTTTTTCTCCAAAAGTATCTTATCTACCCAAACCTAACCCATTTTTTTGAAAATTATTATCGTTAAAAATATATCAGATCATCTTGGACTCCTATGTTTTTTCTCTGCTTCTCGAGGATTCAATACGTTTTTGGACACATGTGTTTAACATCAATTTTGAGGGGGCTAAAATGATGCGTTTGGATGAATTAATGGTCCTAGGGTATAGTATACATCGTTATATTTATTCATCAGCCTTCAGAAACATTCAGAATCTCTTCCAAGTTATCAAAAAATCTATCCAAATTTGTTGCATTTCTGAGAAAGTTGTGTTTTTGTGTTTAGATATTTTTCACTACACATGGAGGTCAAAAGTAAAAATTTGTTGATGTAAATAGTTGAATGATGAGTTTATCTAATTTTAATAGGTTTATTAATTATTATCATTGAAAATAATCTTAGAAACAATGCTTTGGGAAATAATCTGAATTAATTACCTAAAAAGGGGGAAAGTTGTTTCTAACTTCCCTAGGATTTGGCAATGAGTAAATAGGTGCATGAATCAGTTGCTATGGAATAGAAGCCAACCACTTAGAGGGGGGATTTTTTTTTTCTTCTATATATAATAAAAATCAAGTTAAATGAAGGGTTGGGTACTTGTATTTCACACTTTTTTGGAGCTGGTGTACTTGACTCTTTGCATAAATAATATACAAGGGGTTGTGACTATTTTTATGTGCTTATTGTGATGTGGTTAGTAACAATGTTTTTATCCATTTTTACTATGCATCTAATGGTTGAGTTGTTCTATTAGACATCTATGTTCTTCTTGTCTTAATATCCTAAATTTAAAATAGAATGCATTGCCTCAAATGCTTTGATTTGTTTGATATTTTCATATACATGTTTTATCTTCTAAACAAATGAATGCATGATGATGATGATGATGATGTTTAACGTCCACTGAGACCAAACATTGGTCTATCGGACCTATAATTTTCTTAATTCTTAATTTTTCTGGCTTCTCGTCTTTCTTGGCGAGATTGGTGTTGTAGCTTTCTTTTTCTTCTCTACGGTCTTCCAACTTCTTTTGTCTTGTAGCTCCTCCATCTCTTTTGTTCCTTGGGATACTAGTGTCATATATTCAGGTTTTGGGAGATCTACTTTGCTGCTAAATGAATATTTATTTTGTGTGGTATCCGAATCCTCATAATTATTGAAGCTTGAGGAGCTGTCGAGTTCATTTTTTTGTTGTTGGGCGGGGCTTTCTCCCTGCTTGTCTTGAGGGTTGTTTACTTCTTTCCTGATTTCTTATGATTCAGAGTTTTCTAGAGAGTACTCTTCCTTGACAGTGTAATGTTCCTTTTGTTCTCCTTACCACCATGTAGATATATGGTGGTTCTTTCTAGAATATTTTTTCTAAGAGACTTTTGGGCAATTTTTTGCTAGATGGCCTATCTCAAAGCAAGATCGACATCTGAAGAGGACACTTTCATAGTCGAGTTTATGGTTCCATACATATTCTTTTCTTGTTAGGATTATTTCAGCTGGGAATCCGGCGTTGAAGTTCATTTCTACACAGATGCGTGTATAGGTGGTTCTGACATATTCCTCTGTTTCTGGACACCTACAGTAAAATTTCCCAATTGCATTTCCAATGGATTTTAGGGAGGTGAGATTCCACAGATGCAAAGGTAGGTTTGGAAATCTGACCCAAACTGGTGCTGAGGTTATGACTGTTGTTGAGGGATCGAATGATGAGTTCCGTGGTTTCATGAATAGACCCGATTTTTCCCAAAACCAAGGTCCGGAATCTAAAATGCATTTTCTGCTTTTAGAATTTTCAAAATATACTATAAAGAAACCCTTAGCACGGGTAGATATTAATTTCATCAAAGATGAGAGGCTTCCATATCTCTGAGATCCAAGTGTGAAGGGCTATCAATCATGGAAAAAAGACATTAAACTAGTATATTAAGGCACTTTCATAGAACTTCAAGGCCTCATCCAATGAGGCCTTGACCACCTGACCAGTTGGGGCTTCACTGACAATATGGTTAGGAGCTTTACTCTCAGATATGGATGGAACTGAGCCAATAAGTATATTTGCAGAGCTAGGAGCCATACTGAAGAGGTTCTCTCAACCTCAGAAAAATAATAATTCCAGCATTGAATATCAGCAAGCCGAAAAGCTGACCTTTAATCCAGAATTTTCACCGAAAAATTTTCACCTCAGACCCAAGTATTAATTGAGAAAATTCACGGCAGACCCAAGTATTAATGTAGAAAATTCATGACAAACCCAAGTATTAATGGAGAAAATTCACTACAGACCCAAGTATTAATCGATAAAATTCACCGCAGACCCAAGTATATATATATATATATATATATAGACACACACACACACACACACATAACATGTATATACATGTATTCTCATTTTACTCCTCTTACATGATTTCCTCCTCACCACACTACAATGAAAAATTCAATTTGTGTCACTAGTTACATATATGTTGCCTCATTCTATGATTTTAGTTGATCCTTTGGAATACTTAGCCTAGTTCCTAATATGTTTCTTATTATCTAGAAAAACCTGAATAAAAAAACTGTCTGAGTTGATAAATAGCCTAAAACCCTAATACTCTCTAGTCACTTCCATTGCTTGTGCAATTAATTTTGAGAGAGCCCTCTCTGATTTGGTAGAGCTAGATAGCAAGTCAAAAGTTGGTTTGTGGCTACCTCTTTGGTTTCCTTTCTTAGCCTTGGGAAACTACAGGACCCTAACATTATGATAAAGCTATTGAATGATTGGATTACAATGGGGAACCAAGAGTCCTACTGGGAAAGAAAATATCCACACCAGTTAGGATGGTGACAACCATGGAGGCCAAGCATAATCGAAGGAAAGGATGTTGTGCTATTTGCAGTTCATATCTCCAGTCACAAAGGTAAGGAAGTTGACAATGAAAAAATCTTGAGAAAATATCTAGTTTTCCAACAGTTTCAAAATGCGTTTCCAGCAGAGATTTTAGAGTTACCACCTCATAAGGAGGTATAAGTTTGTATTGATTTCATGCTAAGGTTAGCTCCAACATCAAAATCACCTTAGAGGATGAGCACATGTCATTTGGTAGAGCTAAAGTTGCAGTTGAAAGAAATGCTTGACAAGGGGTACATTAGACCAATTCTACTACCATAGCGTGCACTAGTGTTGTTCATAAAGAATAAGGATAACACTCTTAGACTATGTATTAATTATAGGAAACTAATTTTTTTTACCATCAAGAACATGTACCCATTACCGAGGATTGATGATTTTTTCGATCAATTGAAGGGATCAATGATGTTCTTTAAGATCGACTTGAGAAATGGATATAATCAGGTATGCATCAAAGAAGAGGACATATACAAGACCACATTCGGGACCAGATGCATCAATTATGAGTTTTTTGTAGTTCCATTCGGTTTTACTAATGCCACAACTACGTTTATGTGTTTGATGAATTTGTTGCATCCCTATTTGGAAAAGTTTGTGATTGTGTTTATTGATGACATATTGGTGTATTGTAAAAATGAGGAAGAGCATGTCGAGCATTTGGCATCAATGTTGAGGTTATTAGGGAGAGAATTAGCTTATTATAACCTTATAAAATATAGTTTCTTCCATATTGAGGTACACTACTTAGGACATGTTATCTCCAATGAAGGAATTGCAGTAGATCCAGAGAAGATAAGGGCCATCATAAAGTGGGTAGCTCTTAAGAATGTAGATGAGGTGAGATCATTCATGGGATTGGTAGTCTACCATAGGAGGTTCATCAAGAAATTCTCACAGACTGTTTATCATATTACAACATTGTAGAGGAAAGGTAAGAAGTTTGATTGGACAACGGAGTGTAAGGCTAGTTATGAGCAACTCAAAAAGTTGTTGACACATGCTCCAGTTTTAAAGACTACATATCTGGACAAGGATTTTTTCGTGTGTATAGATGCTTCCAAGAGAGGACTTGGTGGGGTCATGATGAAGAATGGGAAGGTTTTATGCTATGAATCACGGAAGCTAAATGAACATGAGAAAAACTACCAAACACATGATCTTGAGCTAGAAATTATCATACATGCAGTGAAGATGTGGAGGCACTATATTCTTGGTAGGTGGTTTGTATTTATGAGTGACAAAATTGGGTTGGGGTACTTTTTTTCCCAAATAAATTTGAGTGCTAGGTAGGCTAGATGGTTGGGAACTATTAGCCAATTTTACTTTGAGATTAGGTACATCAAAAAAGAGGAGAATAGGGATACAAATGCTCTTAGTAGGTGAGTACAAGTAAATTACTTACTAGTGATGAGCTCCTATGGGGCAAACTTATAGGATAGGATCTTGCAGGCAGGTCAACAAGATCATAGGTACATGGATATTGTGCTCAGTTTGCAATAGAGTATATGTACAGGTGAAAATGTTGGTATAGGTACATGTACATGTGCTGCTACAGGTACAGGTACATGCGTTTGCATAGGTACAAGAACATGAGATACATGTATAGGTAAATGTGTAAAGTAATTGGATTACTCTCTCACAACAGATGGATTGGTTAGATTTAGAGACCGAATATATCTACCAGATAACAGTGAGCTCAAGAAGGTGATCTTGAGGGAGTTTCACGTGAAACCAAATTCAATTCACCATGGCTACTAGAATACTTTGACTGCAGTGAAGATATTTTATTACTCGATTAATATAAAGAGGGATATGGCATAGTTTGTAGCCAGATGTTTGGATTTTCAAATGGTTAAGGCAACATGTAAAAATTGAGGTGGACTGCTACAATCGATCATGATGCTAGAGTGGAAATGGGAGGTCATTTCCATGGACTTCGTCACACTTTTGCGTAAGATAGCTAGGCAGCACGATTCCATTATCGTTGTTTTGGATAGGTTAATAAAGTTTTCACATTTCATACTGATGAAGACTACATACTCAGCTAGGGATGTAGAACAGGTGTTTATTTGATACATATTCATATTGCATGGTCTTTCAAATAATATTGTGTCCGAAATGTATGTAAAGTTCACTTCCAAGTTTTTGAAGGGGTTTCTATAGGTTTGGGAACTTAGTTGGTCTTCATCACTTCTTATCGTCCATAGACAGATTGAAATATGGAGAGGACAAACATGATACTAAAGGATATGTTGAGGATGTATGTTATGCATAAAAAATGCAAGAGGTAGTAATATCTTCCCTTGGTACAATTTTCTTACAACAATGGGTACCAGGATTCATTGAGGATGAGTCCATTTGAGGCTATGTATGGGAAAAGTTGCAACACTACTACTAGTTTGAGTAATCTGGTTAACAGGGTATTGATTGGACCATAGATGTTGGCATAAATGGAACAAGAAATGCAGGTGCTCAAGAAGAACTTGAAAGTACCACAGGATAGGCATAAGAATTATTTAGATAGGAAAATGTTGTTCAAGGAGTTTCAAGGTGGGGATCAAGTTTACTTTCATATCAAGCCAAAGAAGAGCCCATTGGGGATTGAATCATGTGGCAAGATGGCACCACAGTTTTTGGACCCTTCAGGATCATTGAGATAATCAGACCAGTGGTCAATCGACTTGCACTGCCTTCCACAATGAAATTTCATGATGTTATCCATATATATTTTCTTAAGAAGTATGTTAAATATGTTAATCATGTGATTTATTGGTCTGTATTGTAGGTGTAACTAGATGGAGAATTATTGTTGGAGCCTTACTGTATATTGTAGAAAAAGTTGCTCATGCTCCGGTATTGATAAATAAAGAAAGTTAAAGTGAAATGGAAGCCATTTGCAGGTATTGATTTCCATGTATGATTTCCTTGGTAGATTTGGGATGCATGGTATTTTATGTGGCTCTTTGATGTCTTGGCATGGGTTTTTGAAGCTTAAGAAGTTGTTGACACATACACCATCTCTAAATATTGTAGATTTGAAAAAGGAGTTTGTGGTGTGTATATATGCTTGCAAGAGAGGACTTAGTGTGGTCCTTATGCAAGATGGACAGGTGGTATGATATGACTCACGAAAGCTTAATGAACATGAGAATAAACACCTGGCACATGATCTTGATCTAGTAGCAATCATACATGCACCCAAGATGTGGAGGCATTATATTCTTGGTAGGAAGTTTGTATTGATGAGTTACCACATTGGGTTGAGGTAGTTATTTGACTACCCAGATTTGAATGCCAAACAGACTAGATGGTTGGGCACTATCAACGATTTTTACTTTGAGATTAGGTACACCAATGGAAAGGAGAACATGGTTAGAGATGTTATTAGTAGGCAAGTATAGGTAAATCACTTAGCAATGATGAGCTCCTATGGGACAGACTTAGAGGATAGGATCATACAAGCAAGTTATCAGGATCACAAGTATATGGATATTGTGCACAGGTACAAGTGTTGGTACAGGTACAGGTATAGGTGTTGGTACAGGTACAAGTGCTATCATAGGTATAGGTACATGCGATATAGGTACAGGTACACATGTGAAAGACTTGGATTACTGTCTCATAACAAATGGATTGGTTAGATTTAGAAATAGCATATATGTACTAGACAATAGTTATCTCAAGAAGGTGATCTTGAGGGATCTTCACGCGAAATCAAATTTGGGTCACCCAGGCTATGAGAAGACTTTGAATGCAGTGAAGAAATTTTATTATTAGATGAATCTAAATAAGGAAGTGGAATATTTTTTGACCAAATGTTTGGATTTTCATATGGTTAAGGCAGGTTGTGAACATCTAGGTATAATGCTATAATTGACTATCATATAAGAGTAGAAATAGGAGGTGATTTCCATGGACTTGATCACAGGTTTTCCTAAGGTAACTAGGCATCACGATTCCATTATGGTTGTTGTGTACAGGTTAACAAAGGTTTGATATTTCATACTAGTGAGGACTACATACTTAGCTAGTGATGTAGAACAAGTGTTTATCTGAGACATAGTCAGATTCCATGGTGTTCCAAAGAAGATTGAATCTCATAGGGATGAAAATTTCACTTCCAAGTTTTGGAAGAAGTTTTTTGTAGGTTTGGCCACTCAACCGACCTTTAGAAAATATTATCATCCATATATAGATGAAAATATGGAGAAGTTCAACATGATACTAGAGGATATGTTGAGGATGTATGTGACGCATAGACAACACAAGTGGGAAGAACATATTCCACTGGTAGAGGTCACTTACAACAATGGGTACTAGGAGTAATTGAGGATGATTTCATTTGAGGTTATGTATGGGAGGAGTTGCAACACTCCTATCAGTTGGAGTGATCTGGTTAATACGATATTGATTTGACTAGAGATGTTGGAAGAAATGGATCAGGAAATGCAGGTGATCAAGAAGAACTTGAAGTAGGGTAGGATAGGTAGAATATTTATGGAGATAGGAACATGTTGTTCAAGGATTTTCAAGTTTTGGATCATGTTTACTTTTGTATCAAGCCTAAGAAGAGCTCCTTGAGGATTGGATCATGTGCCAAGTTGGCACCATGCTATTGTAGACCCTTCAGGATCACTGAGAGGATCAAACCAGTGGCATATCGGCTTGCATTTCCTTCCATAGTGAAATTCCATGATGCTTGTAATATATATTTTCTTAGGAGATATGTTAAATATGTTTATCATGTGATTGACTAGTCCGTATTAAAGGTGGAATGAGATGGATAATTCCTGCTGAAGCCTTATTGTATATTGCAGAAAAAGGTTTTCATGCTCCGGAATCAAGCAATAGAGAAAGTTAAAGTGAAATGGAAGAACTTTGCACCCATTAAAGGTGGATCACATATGAGCCATGTATCCTTCCTTGTTTTTCGGTTGAGGCAAATTAGTTTTGGTGTGATGTTGGTTTTTTTTTTAGCATATTTTTTGGCAATGTTTTGATATATGTTTTGATGTGATGGCTGAATGTATGTAAATATGTATATGTATGTAAATACCACCTTGAGCTATGTGGTCAAGATCCAATAATTTGTATGGTGTCATGTTATTATAGTTGTCATGTTGTTATAATGTCATGCCAGTTTTATTTCAACAAGTTGATCATTGTAAATATTGTATCGAGCTATGTTATAAAGCTCTAGGGGAAATACGATTTATTTTAAGCAGTGTTGCTAGGTTATATGTGTGGTTAAAAACTGAGGTTGGTGTCCCCCATGGGGGAGGGTTCTGTAATAGCCCTGGTGAAAATTTGATATAATAAAAATTAAAAATAATAACCACGATTGATGGGACACTTATTCTAAGATGAATGTTGGGAAAAACATATTAGGGGGTGTTAATTTGGTTTATTATGGCTAAGGGAATTAGAAAAGCCAAAGGATAAGGCTTTGGATAGGAAAAACGGAATTTTTGGTAGATTTATTTATTAAAATAAAAAAAATGAGGAGAAAAGGGTGATGAATGTGCATAGGTTTCATGTGAGGAGGAAATTCAAGGAAAATAATGGAAAATGAATAAAATAGAGGCTTCTCTCATAAACGGCTTCTGAGGATCACTTGGTACCTTTTTTCAATTTAGTTTTAGAGCTTTCTCATTATTCTCTCTCTTTCTCTCTCACAATCTGGGAAACTTAGAGGTTTTGGAGCATTTTGGCTTGGGCCAAGGAAGGAAAGAAAGCAAGAAAAATGAGGAAGCAAGCAAGGAGGAATAAAGAAAGGAGGAGTAGGAATCAAGAAACTAAGACAAGATTCTTTGTAGGTATTAATTTTCATGTATGATTTCCTTGCTATATTTGGTATGCAAGGAATTTCACGTGGTTCTTTGCTATCTTGGCATGGGTTTTTTCTAGGTGTGTTAGTGTATGTAGCCTAGCCTTCTAATTTCGAAATAGACATGGTGTTTTTGAGTTCTCATGCTTTGGTTTATTTTTATTACCGGATGAATTAGAAGTTGAGTGAGGTGGATCTTTGAACGATTATACAACCACTTCGCATGTTGCCTCATTTTAAAGCCTAGTAATCTGGGTTTGGATTCTGGTAAAGCCTGAGAGGTGGTGGTTTGCTCTCCATTTCAGGCCTAGGAATCCCAGGTTTTGGATTTTGGTAAATCCTAGAGAGTATGCATCATATTAGGGCCTAGTGACCCCTGATTAGGACTGTAGGTGGTGGTAAATCGTGAGAGACTAGGAGACAAGAAACTTCCTCACGCTTTAGGTGAAGAGAACTTGGTGATATCCATGCTTGTGTTGGCCTAGTGATCGGGTGTAGATCATGTTAAATCTTGGTTTATGATTGATGAGGGTGAGGTGGTTTAGCCTTGGGATGCCATGGTTTTTTTTTTGGTTTGAGTCCCACATTCATGCTTGGAATATGGCACGGGAGTGATTGGCTAAAGAGAGAATTGGCTCATCCAATCTATTTTCGGGTGGAAGGTGGAAGTCCCATTTCCGGTTGGTTATTAAAATCATTAATGAAAAGATCATTCCTTTGGTATTTTTTATGAAAATATATTGGTTGTTTTGTGGATTTCATTGATTTTTTATCCATGGTGTTTCGGTTGCTATTATGCTGGATATAAGTTTAAATTTTATTAGTGAAGATGTATGGCTCTATCTATGTTTTTTCCTGTAAATGAATATACAATGTATATATGGTCAAATAGATTGTATTTCATCTTATTATGTAATGGAGCAAAGGTTGTTAGTGATTCTCAGATAAGTATTAGACCCCCATGTTTAATTTTTTTGTTACACATGTAGATGGGTGACATATTTGACGAAATGCTTGTCATGGTTGGGTTGGGTTAGATGAGTTCCTAATGATGTCATTGCTTCTATGTATTTGTTCTAATTTTATTTATCCTCTCCTAAAGTTACATTAAGTTCTGGGTAGTGACTTGGTCTTAGGGGCTAAAACTGTGGCACAAATCCTAGATTTGCAGACACAGAATTGATTGTTTGGGGCCTTGGCTGCTACCTTTCCAAGGAACACCCGTGGCTAAGGGTCTATATCCACTCCCTTTCCCTTATATGCCCATGAATAAGTCTCAATATGGTCAAAATTCAGTCCCCTTCAAGTTTTAGGGGTGAGGGAGGGTGGTTTACCTCCTGGAGGTCTTTTTGGTGTTGTGTAAGGTGTGTTCGTCATGTTTCCCATCGGTTCCACTTCGTTAAGGTCATATAGGAGGATGAATCTCATATTATTAGCCTCTCATCATATTTTTACCCCAGGGTAGATGTGGGAAGAGGGTGTTAAATTTATAAAATACATCAGTAACTAAAAATGATAATAGTGAAGACCGATCATAGTTACAAAATTCAACACCTTTTGTCTGTTGGAGCAAGCATGATATTCTAAACCTTCCCAAACTTTGAAATACAATAACTTCCAATCCATTAGAATTTTATAAACTTACAATACACAATTGGAATGGTCATTGGGAATTCTATCGAATTAATCATTGTGTAAGAGAACTTAAGATGATCCTATATAGACAAAATTACCTCAAATATATGCCTTCAAATAAGAATTATACAAGCACTAGACATATCAAAAAATGATTACATTGACATCAATGATAGGCATGACACTCTCCAACAAGTTTTGCTTCATTTTGACAGTGATTTTCATCAATGACTATTCCTTTGACATCAATTCAACACTTTTCTAAAAATATATACAATCATTGAATTATGGTTAACTTGATAGTGATGTTGAAATAATTGTTATCTAATCTCCTAGAGAATTATTTTCGAGATGCCATGTTTTTGTTGAGATATATATTGGTGAAAGAAGAAGATAATTTTTAAAGGATAGGGAAAATATACCACAATAGTGTTTGAAATCCTTAGCCAAAAATATTGAAGAAGAAAAGGAAAAGATATTACAATTAGAACAATATTGGTAGGTTCTGAAGAGAGTGATGGTGCTACAACAAAATTACAAAAATTAGTAAACCCTATGATTGCTACACCATAAATAATTACAAGGAATTTATAGAATTGAATTAACAACACAATAAACAAGGGAGAAGGAATGGTTTTCATTTTGTAAGAACTAGTATTATAGGATCTCCCTATTGCTAAAAAGGAATAACTATTAGAGAAATCCCCCAATATATAAAAACCATTGCATCATGATAACCTACTACCAAAACAAGATGTAACAAAAGTAGTATAGCTTGTCAAAGAACAACATAAAGTAGTGATTGTTTCTCTACACAAATATATTCTATAAAAATCTATTGTAGGAGTAGTCTACACTACTGACATATTTTATAAGGAACAATCTATTGCATAAGCACCAAAATATGGTGAAGACCCTATTTATATTCCTCTACAACAATTTCTAGAAAAGAAAAACATCATTGGATACATCAACCATTGAAGATGTTGCTATGAAGTTACTCAGATGAGAAAGGAAAATAATGCTTAGCCATTTTCTAGGTAAGTCACATATGCAAGTTTTTTGTTATATTTTTTAGAAGAATAACTATCACCTAAGGAATAAAAAAATTATTTTAAAATAAAAATTATAAGTTTTTTGAAAGAACTTCTTTGGACATAATTGACATGATTGGATGGATACTCTTGTTGAGGCCCTCAACATGTTTACTTAGACACCTTATACTAAATGAGACCATGATAAAGAAACAACCACTTGAGAAATAATTAATATTACTACCGGTACAAAATCATCCTCCAAAATTATAGTTAATGATTTAATTGTTACATATCCTATATAAATTTCTCTTGATGTTATTTGATACACTACAACACCTATTGAATCCCCTAAAAAACTTCTTGGATCCCATATTAAACTAGTTCTAGGCACTCATATTTAATTTATAAATGATATTTCCAAACCAGAAGAAAATTCTCTTGTTGGTTCTTTGGATACAAAAGATATTGTTGAAGCAATTGCTGGAGGAAGAATTACTCAACCAATAATCAATTTAAAGGATAAAATCCAACTATTATAGCATCAAATACTGAGACATGAGAAAAATATAATAACATAATCATTCGATAATGGTATAGATAAAAGAGAAGTTGTATAGTCATCCTCCTAGCTAAGACAAAGAAATAAAAATGTTACCAAATTAATGAGAACTCTCTATAGTTCTCATTTTTTAGAATTTAATTTTTGTGGTTGTTCTTACATATGTGTCAAAAATTAGTGTTATTAATAATACCATGGTTTTTGGAGGTTAAATTTATGACTTATTGGATATTACAACCATGAAAAGTGGATAAAACATCAAAACTTGACCCTCAAATTGGAAATTGATGCTACAAATTGCACCACTCTTACTTTTGGACTTAAAATTATGACTTAATTGGAGCTTTGGTATTAACAATGGTACCATTGAAATAATAATAACATAAAATTGACTTCCAAATCAAAAAATGGTGGTAGTGGAAAGTTAATTAATTATTTAATTAATTACATCATTTTTTGTTATAAATTTACATTAAAAATGAAAATAACCCATGAAGAAAATGGAGGAATTTTATTTTTCTTCAAAACTATAAAACATCATTTTTTTCTTAAAAATGTAACTAGAAAATAACGATAATAATAAAAGGAAAAATAACCCAAAAAATATAGCTAGAAAACAAATTTTATTTATTAATTTATTTTAAAGTGTGTGCAGACAGAACCAAAATAATGGGAAAACAATGAAAATAAATTAAAAATTAAAAATTAAAGAAAACTATAGAAAATTACATGCATCAAGTGGGAGTGTGATTTTCAAAATGACCCTTTTACCACCCACTTGAAACCAATGACTACACATAGCCCATAGATACCAATGTCAATTCACTTGAGCTATAGGGAGGGAGGGGAGTTGGAGTGGGAGGCACATGGTAGGAAAGGGAGGGGCAGAAGGACACGGTAATGATATTCAATGTGAAGTATTTCAAGTGGGCAAGTAACGAGGGATTACTAATTCTAGGAATTTCCCTCACACCAAAGCTTGTATTTTTCCATAACATTTTTTTGGAAGTTAAATTCTTTAACTCGTTGGAGCCAAGATTAATGAAAGTATCTTATGGAGACATAATAATATTTTTCTTGGATACTCTCTATATATCTACTCATTGCTACTCTAACTTTGGAGAGAGTATATTCTTCTTGGTTCCTCTTCTTGAACACATGATGAAATGAGATATAAGAGAAATTAAAAATATTAAATTTTATATCTTGGAATATATGGGGAACAATATAGTGTTTAACAATATATAATCCATTACTCCCATGTATGAACAAGTGAAAGTCTCCATAAACCTGATGGTGATTGATGCTCCTTTCTCTAAGAAGTCAAAAAAGAAAAATGAAGGCCATAAGATTAGTGAAATTATTTAGAGTTAATATTAGCATCATAGAGAAGGATATGGATCAGTATTTAGGAAGATATGAAATAAATTTATCAAAAACCCCCCTCCCCCCCATAGGTATATGTCCTTGGGCTTCTCATGGGAAAAATCACATAAGAGATTATATTGAATTATATTTTTCTTGCATCATAATATTCTCCAGTTTAGGAGTAGACATTGGAAAAGTTTCCATCATTGCAATACCTTGAATGAAAATGCATTGAGAGAAGGAGGAATAATCTTAAAGGTAACATGGTTTCAAGAAATCGAAATACAAGAGGTTACAATAATCATAAGAACATTCTGATTTTTGGATGCAATTAATTGATCAAATTTTAAAATAATGCTTAATGGATGCACCATTGTATTTTTAGGACAACCCAAACATCTGCTCAAGTTACGTTGATTCCCTAGTTCTCGTCGTTAAAAGTAACTCACTATTGAGAGGTCACAGGGTCAATTCTCCTTGACATTATTAGGATTAGGACCCATTATTTACCTAGTAGTAACTAGTCCCTTTCAATAGATCTTCCTAGAAAAATTTTTTTGTGGATGTAGCAGTCTCCAATCTCTAAACCTTTTGAACCATATCCAAAAAAAACATTAATTATATAAATATGGATACTTAGTTATCTTGTAATTGTGGATAAGAAGTCATAAAAAATCAAAAGTTGAAACCCATTTAGTTATCCACATTCTTTTGAATATTTTGAAGTACTAGAAGGATTTAAGAGATACATTACATGTTTAAAAAAATATAGTGAAAAATAAACTAGTCTAAACTTTCAATTTCCACTAATTCAATTTCCTACACAACACTATCAATTTTTTTGTGAATTAAAGCCACAAGATAATATCGTTTCCTTTAAAGTGATTGAATTTTTTTTTGGATACATGAAATAGATAAAAAAATAATTGTAGCTAATACCTCAATACTCTCCATAAAAAATATGCATATTCAAAATCTAAATCAAAATAATACATATTGAAAATCTAAATCAAAATAATTACATAGTTTCCCAGATGCGGGTGATTGTTGAGTTTAGTGTAGGATGCTACCTAGTCATTCAATGTAGGGGCACCTAGACACACCATATAGAAGCACCTGCCTCCCATGTGAAGACCTTAAATACATTGTACACGAGAGGAAACTGGTACTTCACGGTATTCAGTCCTCCCCCTCAACTTCTACTCATGCAAGTTGGCCATTTATGGCTGATGGCTCCTGTCATTTTCATTTACGCTTTCGATTTCATTCTCTATGGACCTCCTCTGTCACGCCTCTACCTAATGCTTTGCTCCTTTCCTACCTCCCTTTGAGAATTCTTCCCCATCCCTACAAACCCTCCACCTCACTGATTCCACGTCGAGACTACATAGAATGCGGTGCCATCGAGGAGGCAGAAGAGGAAATCTCTCCCATGCTCTAGCTCCTAGATGATCTGCACACTCTTTTTCCCTCTCTATTGTTGTGGAAGAACATAAGGTTCTCGACCACCAATTTCTCTTTTCCCAGCTCTTGGTTCACCTCACTAAGGAACATAATTACCTCTCTGGCTCAAGAACCAAGAAAAGGTTGTGCAAATCAACAATATCGCGCTCCACCTCCCATCTTCCATGAAAATCTGTCGGCCTCTCTGTCAAACATATGGAGGATGAATCAGATAGTGGTTAGAGTAGCCCATCAAAGAAAACTCAGAAAATAGATGCATAGGCAGACAATGCGGCTCACTCATATTTGGCCACAAAAACCGATATCGTCTCCACTTTGACTCTGGAGTCAGCCCTGTAGCTCTCAAAGAAGGATATCACGACCATGTCTGATTATAGTTGTTTTTTAATTGAGAAAAATCATCAATAGGAAAATAATGAATCCCAAAACCGGTAGCTGTAGCTCCTTGGCACTCATTTCTTTTGTTAGCCTGTGTCATAAAATGTTATAAATCCAAAATAAATTAAATAAATTAAATATTAAAAGTTAGGAATTTATGCCTAACTCTCTATATTGGGTTGTTCCTCTAAGTTAGGAGTTAGTTTAGGTCTAGAGATTCTCTCCACATATCCAAGGTCCTATATTGGTGTATGGATGAGAAATTGTCTCAACCAAACTGTCTAAGATATACGCACTATCTTGAGACACATTCTCCTCATCTATTTATTTGTATTTTACCATTATTTTAATAATATGATAGTGAGGAATGTTGTGGGGTTGACGCCTATTCCATCATGATAATATTTGTTGTAACATCGTGGAATCATGGACACAAAATTCCTGTGTCTGTATCATAGCTCACCCACTGGAATGGAATCGAGTATTATGAGTCGGAGGAACTACGGAACTGTGTTTTTAATATTATGTTTATGTGTTATTGTCGGTTCACTCGTGGATTAGAGAGAGAGAGTCATTGTGTTTGTGGCTGGTCAAATTTTATCCTTAACCATGCTTTATATTTGAACCCAAATTTGATACATAACCTATATTTTTTTTTTCCAAATGAAACGGTAGGCCTGCTACCATTCCTTGATGCTCCAAAATGTGTACATCAAGGTCTACCAAGTTTTGAAATGTAAATTCACCCAAATTTAGGGTATACAATCCTGAGCACATTGATATCATTCATGGAATCGATAACGCCAAGAGAGGATGCATTATCGGCTTCGAGGTCATGACCGAAACTTATGTGGTACTTTTCATGCAGAGAAAAAAAAAAGTAGAAATGATGTAGTGAAGTGAAAAGAGTTTTTGGATTTTTATTAAATGTGTGAATAAGAAAAATGGATATATATTCTAAAAAATTATGTACATTTGCAGGGATCTGCAAAAATCAGTTTTGAAGGATTCAACTATCTCCAAATCAAACCACATAAGATAGATCACAATGTGGGTCAATGGCGTAAAATGGTAAGCCTCTCATTCATTCATTGATGTTTGCAAGCCTTCACTTTGTTTTTTTTTTAATTGATCCACACTGGAACATGGATTAATATTATTCTAAAAATGTTAGTATGGCCAAGCTAGAATCCAACCCAACTTGTGAGGCAATTTTGTTTAAAATGTTTTCCAAAGTTTTTAAATAAGGGTCGTAGATTTCCAAAGTGAAAAGTGATATTCTAATATTTTAAGAAGACTAGAGAATATAGGAGTGATAACTGATTTTTGAGTATGTATTTAAAAAAAAAACTGACATTCAAAAAGAAACCTTTAACCACTTTAATCACTTTTTATAAAGTGACTTCATAATGTTAATACATTATTTTAATCGAAAATATGTGAAAGCATGATTATAAAGGCTCTTTAAAAATTTATTTGGGAGAGATAAGGATTGGCTAAAATATTTTTGTGAGGGGAGTCATAAAGGTCAAGATTGTAAATGATTTTGTAATAAGGGTGATGTTTTTAAAGATTCTTGAGTGATAAGGTGCATTAAAAATTTTGTAATTCTTGGAGTGATAAGTTGAATGTTCAAGAAAATTTGTGGAATGATAAGGATTCACTTTTTTGTAATTTTGGAGTGATAAGTGTTTCAAAGGAAAGCTCATTGTTGTAGGATGTTGAGTCAGTTTTTGAAGACATTTTTCTTCCAAGAAGTTTTGGAACTTTGATTCATGAAGATGTTGTGAAGCTGAAAGATTATGTACTCCAAATTTTAATAAATCATATACCTTTTGTGGTGATTGTGTCCTATATCCGTCCGAAATTGAATAAGCGGATCTTAGGTACACGAAGAGTGTGTTGAGGATGGTGCATGATTTCTATTGTTACTTATGATTTGTGTCTAGTTTTGACACATAAATGACTCATTTAACACAAACATAAAGTTCAATGCAAGTAAGAACAACACCTGTCATGAATTAGCTGCAAGGAAAGATAATTCAACTCAACACATGCATTTGCGCCATTACAACACATAATCAAATATTGTCAACATCAACATTCTACCTCAACAAGGAAATTCACTCAATACAATCAAGTTAATGCTTTTCAAAGCATAGTCTACATCAACATAATTGCAAATAAATTTAAGAACTTGTAATCAAATTCAAATTGAATTGAATTGTAAGGGTGAATTCTAGGTTGGACCAACACCCTAGTTTTGAATTGAGACAAATCAAGTCAAAGTGAAATCATTATAGTGAGTCATTAAAATCATTAATAAATTTTGGGTGCATTTTAGACAGTGTTCAACGCCTTTCCTTCAAATCACAATAAAGTGAGTACATCAAGTGTGTGAGTTTTAACTCTAAAGCAAACAAAAAACAAGTTCACCACTCTTGTAAGCAAGCGCAAGTATTCATTCAAGCAAGTTCCATCAAGTCATTACAAATTTCACAACATCAAGTGAGCCAGTGGAAATTTCATTGTAGCAACAAACAAACAAACAAAGAGACCTCAACTCTAATGCAAGTAAATGTAATATTCAAACAAAACTCAAGAAATTTCAAATCTATAGAAAGTGAGCGTGAGTTCCAATGAACTTGAAACAAGAGAAGCAAGTTTCACCAAGATATCAAGCTATTTACACAGCAAGAGAGTGTGATAAAATCAATCAAGTGACCCAGCAGAATCAAACATGCTCTTCAAGCAACAAAGCAATCGAGTGTGTCATTAACATCAAGCGAGCACATTCAATCCAACAAATTTCAAATCAATTGGGACAGTTAAAGACAAGCGAGCCTGAATTCAAGCATGATAGTTTATATGGCACAAAACATCCAACTGTTACAATTTCTTCCCAATATGATCCTATCAAGTGTTGCAGACATTGTGCAAATCAACGAAGAAAATCTTGTGGATATTTCATGGCATCTACAATAGACAAATGAAACCGTTGATTTTCTTCAACTAGAGTTGGAACTACAAAGAAATGAGTTGGAAGAGAAGAGTGATATTTCCACGTATTTGAACTATATAGATACAAATAATTCTAAACCATTCATCCAAACAACTTCAATTGTAGAATTTGTTCAAGTTCAACTTTCTTCCAAGCCAAACATCAAGCCATGGGGAGAAATCCAAAGTAATAGAAATCGAAAAGGCTTAGGATGTTAATACAAGTTGTCATTCATGGAAACAGATTGATGAAGGAGAAGCCATACCCTATGATTGATAAGCCTAACAATGAAGATGATCTCTTGCTATCTGCACACAAATATTCAAGGACAGTTATAAAGAAAAACAATTTTCACCATCTTAGAAGAAACTTTCCTTTTTGAGACCTTCACCATCCTTTAGATCATAATTCTAGCTTTCCAACAAGCCCTTACTTTCCCTCAAACTCCCAATATTTTGTGAGATTTTTTTTTTTTTTTTAAATCATATATTCTAGTAGTTACCCTAGCCGACCTATGATTCTTTACACTAGTCGATCTCCCTCCATAAGACAGGTCTTTCATTTCAATTCAAAAGAACTCGTATTAATATAGGAGCTATTCTATTCATTTAGATGATCAATTGGAAGAGAATATATATATATACACACACACATTGCTTACCTAGTCTGGCTAACCCCCGTGAAGTAAAGAAGAAGGTGCATCATCAGTCATCAAACATAGGGATAAAGGATATATATATCCTTTATCCTACCGCATGCTTATTTGATGATCCGTCTCTCTTCTCGTTCACGAGTTGTGAACTAGATTCTTTAATATATATATATATATATATATATATATATATATATATATATATATATATATATTCTCTTCCAATTGATATAGCTGCAGATCTGTTAGTGTTTTTCTTTAACATTCCAAGAGCATCAAACGAAGAAATATCTTTTGGGATAAAGGGTCTATATATATATACCCACAGATCTGTTAGTAGGGTTTTTTAACACAACGTTAAAAGGCTCAGATCTCTTGAACAGTTGGGAATTAAAACTCGATTGATCATAGAAGCTCATCAAGAACCTCAACCTTCAGACTTGAAATAAGGGCAGCAACAAACCTTGAAAATGAAATTACAGGGCTATCTCACCCTTGGACCTATCACCCTCGGAATAGCTTGAAGAGCTTACCACAGTCAACTCGGTCACCTACAGGAAATTGCAACAATGAGCTCGGAATGATCACAGTTGTTTGGAAGTAACAAAAAGTGTAAGAAAATATCTGTGGAGAGGAGATAACTAAAACACCAAACATCGGATCTAGACACAGAGCATCTAAGGACAATACTTGGACATTCTTCAACACATTGAAACCTCTCTGCAGACTATGGTTTATATATAAATATTTTGATATCACTAGTGGACTGTGTTAAGGAGGTTTGAAGTGTAGTATCTTGATACTTGTGACATAAGCTAGTCCTTGGTGTCACTCCAGGACTATGGATTAAGATATCAGCAGACGAGTAATATGGTTAACAAAGTACAAAGAAGATATAGTGAAGCCAAAGTCAAGAAGTATTGGACAATGAAGAATTGGTTGTTGATGACAGTCAAGTAAGTACATATCACATTCTCTCTCTAAATAATTTTGAAGGATTGGTGTCCCTTGAGTAGGGGCTCCTAAACACAAGGTTGGTGCCTTGAGAAGATAGGGTCGAAGCCCTAAAGTTCAGAGCCTCATCAAAGTGCAAGTTGTTGCTTAGAAAATAGGTTGGTGCCTGTTTCATTAAAAGGGTTGGTACCCTTCTCTCATATATTGTATACTATTATTAAAAAGTGTTTAAAGTTCTCTTTAATTTTTAATATCATTATTATATATATATCTCTCTGTCTTTAATTTTGAAGAATCTAACTGGAAATAACTAACAATTGAAAATAAATATTGATTCACCCCCCTCTTAGTATTTCCAAAAAATGGTATCAGAGCTAGCTTCTTCATTATCAGCCTAACATTTGGAAGAAGGACTCTTAGGCACAATGAAGAACATGGAAGCAACAGGGAAACTCCCTATCTTTGATGAAACAAATTTTAGTTTCTGGAAAAAGAGGATGTCCTACTATCTAAGGTCTCTTGGCCTTGAAGTATGGCACTCTATTTTGGATGGATACAAAGGTCCCGCCGGTCTTCCAACTGATCTAGATGAAAGAAAAGCCTACATTTATAATGCCAAATATTTAAATTCCATCACTAGTGGAATCACCGATTCCGAATTTATGAAAGTCATGAACTGTGACTCAGCCGAAGAAATATGGGATAAATTGGTTTCGCTATATGATGGGGAATCCAAAGTTAAGAAAGAAAAGCTTCAAACCTATAGAAGAAAATTCAAGAGTCTAAAAATGGATGATGAAGAATATATTGCATCATACTTCCTAAGAGTAGCAGAAGTGGTTAACTCTCTTAAAGGACTCAGGGAAAATATTGAAGAAAGCACCATAGTTCAAAAAATCTTGAGATCACTTCCTCACAGATTCGACTCCAAAGTAAGTGCCATAGAAGAAATGAAGGACACAAATACTCTCAAAATGGATGAACTTCATAGAATTCTTATTTCCTATGAGATGAGGAAAGGAATCCCAAATTTCAAAGAAGCAACTTTCAAAGCATCAAAATCTACAAAAGAAGGAAAAGGATGGAATTACAACAACGATGAATCAAATACTGTAAAAAAGTTAGCTCAATTTGTACGAAGACTAAAAAGGGGACCTAAGCTAAAAGGTAAGTACCCTCTTATTTGTTTCAATTGTGGAAGAATAGGTCATTACGATGCAAAATGTTCTCAAAAACATGATAGTGATGATGAAAAGGACTCTAAAAGAATGATGTACAAGAAGAAAGGGTTTAATAAGAAGAGATTCTTCTCTAAACAAGATGAGTCTGATAAAGATGAATTTGTAGTCGTAAAGAGGAAATCAACTATAAATGTGCATCATTACAAAGAAAGCGATGATGAATCAGATGAGGAAAGTAATTATGTTCGAAGAAAATAAATGCTATTCATGGCATCTACAAATGGCGATGACTCGGAAAATAGAAGATGAAAGAAACATGGATATTTTGCTAATGAGTGCCATTGAAGAAAATGAGAATCTACAAAAGAAGATAATTTCTCTCAAAATAGAAACAGAGGAAGAAAAAATAAGGGAATACTTCTTGAACATCAAATTAAAAGAGAAGGATGATACCTGTGAAAAACGTGAAGCTGAAATAGTGTCCCTAAGAAAGGAATTGGAGAAAATCAAAAGGATTTGGCAAAGCTCTCTAACTCTTGACAATATTTTTGACACTCAAAGACCTCAACATGACAAGTCTGGAATTGGTTTCAAAGGAGAATCATCAAGTATGAAGAATAATACCAGAAGTTATGTTGATTTACTCTGTTACCATCCAAAAGAAGAAAAGTCATCTTAGGTAAAAGTTCACATCTCAAAACCAAGATTTGAAAGAGTAAATCCAAGGAAGAATGTTGATTCAAGCTATGGATACTACAACGTGTATCAAACTATTTTTCTTGGGCATTTTTACAGTTGTAAAAACTTTGGTCATCAAGCTAAGCATTGCAACGCTCATAAGAATGAAGCACCAAGATTGAATAATCAACCAAACCAACTGTGTGGGCCTAAAGAGCAAGAACAAATAAAAACTTACAATTATTTTGATCCTTTGGCTATGTTTGATCCATCTTTCTCATTATGTGATGATTATGATCATAATGAACAAAATTTCCCTCTCAAAAGGGAAAAATATAAAAACATAAATCACAAAACTAATAAATGTGGCCTAGTTCTATGTGCTCATAGTGAATAAAATCATTGGTTCATGGATAGTGGATGCTCAATACATATGACAGGTGACCAAAAGAAGTTTATCTCATTAAACAAGAAAAATGGAAATGTATCCTTTGGAAGTGAATCTGCTAAAATCAATGGAAAAGTGACTGCTACCCTTGTAAATGGACTAGGAAAGGCTCAAAATAACTTGCTGGTAGAAGGGCTCAAACACAATCTCTTAAGTGTCAGCTAGATTTGTGACCAAGGACATAATGTTGGCTTTAGTACAAAAATTTGTGAAATAAGAGACTCATCCTCAGGAGAGCTTGTGGCGAAAGGAGTAATAACACCAGATAATGTTTACATTCTTAGTAGAATCCAAGAAGATAAATGTTACTTAAGTGAAACAGATGAAAGTTGGTTATGGCACAAGCGATTGGGGCATACAAGTTTTCACAACCTAGTCAAAATCAACAAAAATAATGAAGTAAGGGACATTCCAAAAATGTGCAAACCAAATCAAGTTGTATGTGGCCCATGCCAACATGGAAAGCAAACCAGAACTAGCCACAAAACCAAGGAGTTCTCAACATCAGAACCTTTGGAAATCATTCATGTAGATTTGTGTGGGCCAACTAGAACTCCAGCTCTTCAAGGTGAAAGGTACTTCGCTCTATTTGTTTATGACTATACTAGAATGACGTGGATATATTTCATAAAATATAAATCTGAAGCATTTGACTGTTTTAAGAATCTTAAAGCTATCATTGAAAATGAAAAATATTCTAAGATTAAATGCCTTAGAATGAATAAAGGAGGAGAATTCACTTCGAAAGAGTTTGATAAATTCTACAAAGAACATGGAATTGAAAGAGAAATTTCTACTGCTAGGACACCCCAACAAAATGGAGTAGTTGAAATAAGGAACCGAACCATTCAAGAAATGGCTAGGACAATGCTACTAGCAGCTGATTTGCAACCAACATTCTGGAGAGAAGCAGTTGGCAGCATAGTTTATAACTTAAATGAAACTCAACTAAGACCAAAAAATGAAAAGACTCCTTATGAATTATGGAAAGTAAGACCTGCTTCAGTAAAATATTTCAGAATATTTGGAAGAAAACTTTTGATAAAAATAAATGATGACTCACAAGGTAAATTTGATTCTAGAATTGATGAAGGAATACTTCTTGGTTACTCCACTCGGAGCAAAGCTTACAAATGTTACATCAATCGTCTACAAATAATAGTGGAAAGCATTGATGTGAAGACTGATGAAGGCCTTCCAGACAAAATAATTTAAGATCATGAAGTTGAGTCTTTCTTTGAACAAAGTGAAGAAGAAGAACCTGAAAGAGAAGAGGAGAATGAAGAATCTCAACGTCAACCTCAAAATGAATCTTCACAAACTCCCTCCAAGATCAAGTTTTTTCAAAGGTATCATCTAGAAGAACAATTCATCGAAAATATAGATGAAGGAATCCAAACTCGAAGAAGAATTATAAGCACCCCAAGAAAATATGATGTGGCTCTATTATCTTTAATAGAACCTGAAAGTTTTTCTCAAGCAAGCAAAGATCCTTATTCGATAAAGGCCATGGAAGAAGAAATGTCTTAAATCGAAAAAAATGAGAGTTGGGAACTATTACCTTTCCCAAAAGATAAAATTATAATTGGAACAAAATGGGTATTCAAAAACAAGATGAATGAAGATGGACAAATCATCATAAATAAAGCCAGACTTGTCTGCAAAGGATAGTCACAAATCGAAGGAATTGACTTCGAAGAAACCTTTTCACTAGTAGCTCGAATGGAAGCCATAAGAATGTTTTTAGAATTTTCTCTCTCAAAAGGATTCAATGTTTATCAAATGGATGTAAAATCAGCACTCCTTAATGGAGATCTCAAGGAAGAAGTTTACATGGAGCAGCAAGAAGCATTTGATCTTGCTGAAGGAAAATACTTTGTATGTAAACTAAAAAAGGCCGTGTATGGATTAAAACAAGCCCCTAGAGCATGGTATGCTAAGTTAGATCACTATCTACAACAAGAAGGTTTCAAAAAGGGCATGGTAGGTAGCAATCTCTACATGAAGATGGACAAGGAGAAACTTCTGATCACTCTTGTTTACGTTGATGATCTAATCTTTGCTAGCAATGATGAAGAAATGAGCCATGAATTTGCTCTAAATATGTCCAAAAAATTTGAGATGTCAATGATCAGTGAGTTGTCTTACTTTCTTAGGCTACAAATATCTCAAAATTCTGCAATCATGTTTATATCTCAGGAAAAATATCTTAAGGACATGCTTAAAAGATATGGGATGGAAGATTGTGCACCTATGAGCACACTAATGACCATGGATTGTAAATTAAGAAAAGATGATGATACACCTCAAATAGATACAACTCTATACAGGTCAATAATTAAATCTCTCCTATACTTAACTACTACAAAACCAGATATTAAGCAAGCAGTAGGAATGGTGGCAAGATTTCAGTCAAGTCCTAAACAATCCCATCTAGCAGTTGTGAAAAGAATTCTCAAATATCTAAAAGGAACGAATATTTTTTGTCTTTGGTATCCTAAGAGTTCAACTCTTATTATGACATTTTATTCTGATATTGATTGGTCCAGAAGCATGGATGATCAAAAAATCACCAGTGGAAATGCATTCTTTATGGGAGATTGTATTGTATCATCGCTCAGCAAAAAGCAATCATCTATATCCCTTTCTATAGCTGAAGCTGAATATATAGATGTTGCTAATTGTTGTACACAAACTATGTGGATGAAGGAAGCCTTGAAGGATGTCAACATAGATACTAAGCAACCAATTACTATTTTTTGTGACAATACTAGCACAATCAGTCTTTCAAAAAATCCGGTGATGCACTCAAGGACTAAACATATTCCAATCAAATGCCACTTTCTCCGTGAACAAGTTGTTGAAAAAAATATCAAGTTGGAATATGTTAATACAAAAGAGAAAATTGCTGATATCTTTACAAAACACCTTCCATGAGAAGCATTTGAGTATCTTCACCAAAATATGGGGGTCATTGCTCTTCAATCACATTAAATCAAGTAGCATGTCAGGGGTATAGTATGTTAGGGGGAGTAGCATGACAGGGGGAGTACTTTGGTACCCCATTACCATTGATTTCAAAGGGGGAGAGAAGAAAAATATTGCCATCCAATGACAAAGGGGGATATTGTTAATCCAAGTTGTCATTGATGGAAACAGATTGATGAAGGAGAAGCCAGCCCCTATGATTGATAAGCCTAAAAATGAAGATGATCTCTTGATGTCTGCACACAAAAATTCAAGGACAGTTATAAAGAAAAATAATTTTCACCATCTTAAAAGAAACTTTTATTTGTGAGACCTTCACCATCCTTTAGAGCATAATTATAGCTTTCCAACAAGCCCTTACTTGCCCTCAGACTCCCAATATTTTGTGAGAAAATGATTTTTTTTTAAATCATATATTCCAATAGTTACCCTAGCTGACCTATGATTCTCTACACTAGTCGGTCTCCCTCCATAAGAGACTTCTTTCATTTCAATCCAAAAGGTCTCGTATTAATATAGGAGCTTTTCTATTCATTTAGATAGTCAATTGGAAGAGAATATATATATACATTGAAGTAATCTAGTTCACAACTCGTCAACCGAAGAAGGCAGATCATCAAATAACTATCTGTTGGGATAAAGGATATATATATAGCCGCAGATGTCTTAGTGTTTTTTATTTAACATTATAAAAACAGCAAATGAAGAACTATTTGTTGGGATAAATGTTCACTATATATATAGCCACAGATCTGTTAGTAAGGTTTTTTAACACAACGTTAAAAGACATATATCTCTTGAACAGTTGGGAATTAAAACTCGGTTGATCACAGAAGCTCATCAATAACCTCAACCTTCAGACCTGAAATAAAGACAGCAACAGACCTTGAAAAATAAATTACAGGGCTATCTAACCCTCGGACCTATGACCCTCAGATTAGCCTCGAGAGCTTACCACAGTCAACTCGGTCACATATAGGAAATTGCAACAATGAGCTCAGAATGATCATAGTTGTTTGGAAGTAATAAAAAGTGTAAGAAAATATCTGTGGAGAGGAGATAGTTACAAAACCAAACATCGGATCTAGACACAAAGCATCTAAGGATAAGACTCATAAATTATTCAATATGTCGAAACCTCTCTACAGACTATGGTTTATCTATAAATATTTTGATATCACTAGTGGACTGTGTCAAGGAGGTTTCAAGTGCAGTAGCTTGATACTTGTGACATAAGCTAGTCCTTTGTGTCACTCCAGGACTATGGATTAAGATAGGATCAGAGGAGTCATATGGTGAAAAAAGTACAAAGAAGATATAGTGAAGTCAAATTCAAGAACCATTGGACAATGAAGAATTGGTTGTTGATGAGAGTCAAGTAAGTACATCTCACATTATCTCTTGAAAGAATTTTGAAGATTTGTGTCCTTGGAGTAGGAGCTCCTAAACACAATGCTGGTGCCTTGAGAAGATAGGGTTGAAGCCTTAGAGGTCAGAGCCTCATGAAAGTCCAAGTTGGTGCTTGGCAAACAGGTTGGTGCCCTTCTCTTAGCTATTGTATACTATTATTAAAAAGGGTTTGAAGTTCTCTTTAATTCTTAATATCATTATTATATATATATATATCTCTCTGTCTTTAATTGTGAAGATTATAACTGGCAATAATTAACAATTGAAAAGAAATATTGATTCACCCCCCTCTCATTATTTCCAACATAGGATATGTCAAATATGACACCAAATTGAATATCCCAAATTATTCAGAGCCCATTAAGTTCGTCAGTGCATGATTTCTTGAAAAAATCACCTCAGCACGTTTTGAGAAAGTTGCAGAGAAACATAAATGTGTGCAACTCGACATTGTAGTCAAACGGAAATGCCCTCATTGTCAAAGAGCCGGTCATATGGAAGATCCGTGATTTGATCTCCATCCTTGTCACCATTTTGGAAAGCCCAATCATTCCTCAGAGAAATTCTGCAACCAACAACAATCAAGCAGATTATAGATCAAATATTAATGGATTGACCCTTGGGAATGGGCTTCGACAATCAAAATATTATGTAAGTTCTACAACCGAATACAATCACACCTAGTGTAGCCGATAGTGAAAAGGAGCTGGTACTCTCATCTAGTTGAATGGGGGAATACACCAGTGCACCACTCTTATACTTGAAGGAGGGAGTTTATGAATACTTTCTGGAGGATTGTCTCTCCTTTTTGCTAACAAAGGGAGGGAAGTTTCAATGAAATTGATGGTGGTTGTCAAACTGAAAGTCTCAACAAAACCAAAAAAAGCATCCAGTGGGCATCTTCAGCAACTAGTGGGCATCGACTAATTCGCCAGTGGGAATTCAACATCAAAGGAACAATGATCAGTTTTCAACATAACAAAAGAAACAGTGAGTTTTTTTTGACATCATCAACCATTGGGTGTTCAAAAAAAAATTTCAGTGGACAAAGGATGTTGATTTCACGAAAAGGATATATGGATCCATTTGAAACTTGGCACGTGATGGAGTTGTCAAACGGAATTCAAAGATGAATCAGACATGCAACTGACTGATGGTCTGTTTAGATTGCATTTTTTTCCACATCCAACTTTAGAGGTTTTTCAAGCAATTTTTTTGAGGATCAACATGATAACTTCGAAGATCATTCCTTGTTATTATTTTGGATTTATCATTCAAGGTGAGAATGTTAGCCTCTCTCATAAACAATTATAAGTCCAAAATAAATTAAATATTAAAAGTTAGTGATTTATGTCTAACTCTCTATATTGGGTTGTTCCTCTATGTTAGGAGTTCGTTTAGGTCTAGAGATTATCTCCACCTAACTAGGGTCCTAGATTGGTGTATGGTTGAGAAATTGTATCAACCAAGTTTCCAAGATAGGTGCACTATTTTGGGACACATTCTTCTCATCTATTTATTTTTATTTTACCATTATTTTAAAAATATGATAGTGAGTAATGTTGTGGGGCTGAGGGCTTTTCCGCCATGACCGTGTTTAAATATAAATATGTATTTTTTTATGTGTTTTAACGGTCTGTGATTATTCCATATCTTTCAGTTTATATATGCTCCTTTATGGTTTTTATGTCTATATTTATCTCTTCCTGCAAACTATGTCACTCATGTTTATGATAATGGATGGTTTCCCCTTGAAGGGTAGCCCATTTTTTGAATTTATGATCTCGTTAAGGGATGGTTTCCCCTTGAAGGGCAGCCAAATTTTTTATTTCTTGAACTGTCTTCATTCAATAGGGGTTGGATAATCCAACAACCCCTGCCCTAAAGTATGATTGTAACTTTTGTACGTTATAATAGAAATTAGCATCATTTAGAAAAAAAAAATTGCATAGTTCATATAATAACATGTAATGGTTTCGTTGAGAGGGAATATCACATTTTGACATGATTGTACAACCCTTGCCCTTTGATTTTCATAATTTACCATTCTTCTTTAATACATTTGTTATCAATAACTATAACATTTTTTTAACTTCATTTTGGTTTTGTTTTTTTTTTCAATGTTTTTTTCAACTTTAGATTTTGTTATATGTCTGTTAAGGTGTTTTTGTTTTTTTTAATATCTTACAAACATATATATATATATATATATATATATTCCTTAAATTTTAATTTATTTTATTTCATCATTGAGTATTCTTCAAATTTATATTTTTAATATATATCTTTTTCAATTTTTTTCTAAACTACATTTTAAAAAAAAAAATCTCATTTTTGAAAAACAAATTTACCTTGTTTTTCAATTTTCCCTCTGTTAAATTTTTCAAAAACAATAATAAATACAAATTATTTAAAAATGTGATTTTTTCATTTTATTGTTTTATTTTTTTATTAATTTTTTGTTGGTGAATAAGTTCTAATTTTATTATCAAAAGGAAACTGAGTACAAAATTCATCTCCCACCTTCTCTCTCATGTCGAACAAACTTGGTGAGCATAGGGCCTAGAGGAAAACAATGACACTCAGTGACAAAATTTATTTCCAAGTGGCATATTGGCCATATCATACATAAAAAAATTGAACAAAACCCAAATCAAGAGGAAATATCTTAAGGAGGCAGATTAGGGAGGAAGACAGGAGGGGAAGCAAGGAGCCCTGCAAGTTCATGCATGTGGAAGTCAATGTGTTCGACTCTCACCTCCAAAGTTTAAATTTGGTCATTTTTGCACCGATGTTTTCACCGAAGGCTTTCCAATATGTGCAACATTTCATTCTGGACATGTTGGAGATCGTTGATGTAGGCAACAAATTCATTTTGGTCCTCAAAACGTTGGTCCCTCAGCGTGTCACTATTTAATTGAATATTTTGCAACTAGCTTGCAATAGAGTCCAGGGTGGCTAGAGATAACACTTGTCCCAGAAAGCGGGCAGGAGAGATTGCAACATCCTCCACATTGTCCAATTTGGATACATTTTTAGGGGACGAGTGACTCCACTCATTCCATTTTTCATGTTCTTCTTAGTGAGGAGTTTCTCCCCCCCTTGATGAGGATGTCCCTGCTGGCACGACATTGAGGTAGGACGAGGTCGGATGGATGTACAAGAAACTGAGAATGATTTTTCAGAGGGAATGTGGAAGGACCTCCCTTTTGAAAAGAAATACCAAGCAGTACATAGATGAAAAAAGTAAAATAAATCACAAAAAAAATTATTGGACCCAATGGAACCTAGACTAGATACGATCCACCTCTTCTTCCAACTACCATTAGTTCCTCGCAAATTCAAGTCCACTCAAATTTCACCCCTCCCAACGAACAGTGGAAAAAAATCCCAACAACAGCAAGAATAGAACAAATAAATCATAGAACGGACTCTTCCAACACCAAGAGATCCATACTAAAACAATTCCCACCACATTACCAAATCAAAATCAAACCATGAGAAGAGGAAACAATAGCTCGGGTGGAGGATACTAGTCCAAGCCAGGGTAAAATGATTGCAGGAAAGAAACCCTCACCCTAAAGACAAATCCAGGCACTCAACAGACATACCAAGAAATTCTGAAAGGAAGCTCAACATTGTAGCCACCTCTATTATGCCAGGATCCCATGAACAATCCCTAGACAAGACCTATAATTCCTCCAGGCTAAACCATGTCCTACATCCCTCACTTGCCCATTTCCATGACCCCTACTGGGAAAAACATAGCTCAAACCAAAAATACTCTGCAGTCTCCCACCTCATTGGAAAAAACACCACACCAAACATCTTCAGAAGTTGGATCAAAGTTATAACATCACCATAAGTGGGAAGGTCACCTGCCTTGCAGCTCTTATTGATGGTCCTATTCATAATGATACATTCAATGGGAACGTGGTGTCCATGTGGGCTCTATATTCCACCCTATTGCCACATGTTCTACCATTCCATCACCCCCATCAAGGAATTTTATTTTTCTTACTTCAAATTTATCCAAAAAAATATTTAATTAATAATTAATTTCTAGGTGATATATTTTTTCATTTACGACCAATTTTTTGTATTCACCCATAAGACAAAATTTTGAACTAGGTCATAAATTTTACTTAAAAAAATATTGTGGTTAATATTTTCAATTTTATATTCAAAGTTTGATTTTAAGGTTTTGTTAATTTATGAAGATCATGTTTTCAAACAAGTGACGATTTCAATAAACCCTGAAAAAAGATGCTATTAGTAACATAATGTTTTGATATGGGGGTCGATTTTTGTGCTTCTTAGATTAAAAAAACCTATGGCTTTTTTGGCAAAAGACATTATTTAATCATCACAGTTCTCATTAAGTAGATATATATGTTTAGGTATGTTGTATTTTGTGCATAACTTGCAAATCAAGTTACTACATAATAGATGCATTCTACAAAATTCAAAGGAATGGTATTTTTTTTGGAATAAATGGGTTTCTGTGGAGTCCATATTTATTATATATCATATATTGAAAATGGTGTCCCATTTGCTATGGATCCTTGAGAATAAATATCTACTATAGATCCATAAACTATTAGTTTCTACAAAACTATAAGAATCACTACTTTCTATAAATTCATGAGTAGTATAATTTAATAACCATTGCAACTCCAAGACAATCTAACATGTGTGCAAATCCTCATCATTGAAATTTGTGTAGTAGATCTATGTCAGTAAGTACACCACCTATACCTTGCGATCAAGGATCATATTCGTACCATCGACTACTATGTAACCATGGACTATCCACATAAGTTTATGTGCAATTCAAAATTTTGATTGTTGGATTGTAATGATGAATACATCAAGGGAATTGTTTATGGTTATTTTGCATCCTTAGAAGATTTTATACTATCATATATTTCAACAACTAATTTAGTTATTTATTTTTCTTAAATACTTTATTTTATTATTTCTATAACTATTTATTGAATAAGATGCTCTATTTTGATTAAAACAATGTAGTAGACATCATCGCCATGTAAAGAAAAGATCATTCTTCAAGCATGTGATACATTTATTTCCATTTAAAATTTGTTAATTTATTGATACACATAGTATTTTCATGCATATCAAATATAAGAGGTTAAAGGAGAAGAATATATCAATGTTACTTGTAGAAAATGAAAGAAACAATGTATTTTTATAATTTTCATATATTTTTAATACAAATGCAATTTCTTATGGTGTGTATGATAGTTTAATTATTAAATTAAGGAAGTAACTAAGAATCCTCTTCAATGCTTCACTCAAAAAAATAAGATCTCAATCCAGTGGAAATTTGTGTCAATTCTCTTCTATATTTATTTTATTATTATTATTATTATTATTATTTATTGCTAAAAGAAGTTCATTTCATTAGAAGAATGTTAAACTATACAAATTAGTTGTCCCATTTTTTCCATGGTGTGCCACTAGGGAAACTAAGCCGGTAGTATAACGAAAGTGTTTTGGGCATAAAAATTTAACTTTTTTTTGGGAAACTAAAATTACAACATAAGAGACATCATGCCTATGGCCCACTAGAACTAGAATACATAAAATACTATAAAAGTTAAGATAAAAGAAACCAATATTGAAGTGAACAAAGTGAATCAACCAACTTTAGGAGAATGTGATTCTTCAACAAAAATGGGATATTTTTTAGTCCTAGGTGAATAAATTATATATTTTTGGACACCTAATACTCCTACGGTTCCTGTGGAAGTTGAACAATCTTAAGAAGTCAAAGAGACCTTGGAATATCGAATCCAACATTCATTATAATGTAATATAAATATGTATCATTGTGAATAATAGAGGAAATTCAATTCTTATCTTTCCTATTCCATCCATTACATGTATGTGTATAACATGGTATCGGAGCGAGCAATATCCTGCCCTATTGAAGTGTAAGACCACTTTCTATTATGGCTAGTTTTTTTTTAATCGTTGAGTTCTTTGCAATTATAAATATATGTTGGTCTAAATTGGATATTATCCTATAATTAGGGTGTGTTCTGTATATTCATGTTCTTGTTCAACCACAATAGGCGTTACTATCTCCAAGCCTGTCAAATTTTTCTATTTTGGTTTGACCATTTCATCACTATTTTTTTCCTATCAAATTTTTGTGTTTCACTTGATATTTTTTCCTATCAATTTTTCTATTTTGGTTTGATATTTGATTAATAGATAAGAACATAGGGCACCTACATTCTCGCTAATAAAAGTTTCAAGAAACCTGAATAGAAAATTTTAATAACAAACATTGGGAGACCAAGACACAAATACTCCAGTGCTAGTCATTTTCCATTATGCTTCACAAGTGAACTCTATACCTTAACCAAAACTCATGGGAGGAAGATAGCCAAATTTTGGTAATAATATTCCCACTGAGAATTGTTCAAGAACGTTAATGCATGAGGTTGTTTCTTCACAATGACATACTTTCATTGTGTATTATCACACACCATTTCCTAGTCATGCAAACTGTATTCAGTTGCAGACTGTGAATAATAAGGATTGAAAATGGACATGATGGAGAAAACAAATGGACCCCAGATTGTAGTGTAGAACGTCTCTTAGTAATGTGGGATTTTGGGATTCCCTGAGTATGCTTGTCTAAATATTTTTTCCATAGTTTTACTCTACTTCTTTACCAAATTTTCTTCTCTAGGTTCAATTGTGATTAATGTGATCTTAAATAACGCACAACACTTCTTCCACTCCTTCCATGCTATTCTTCACATATAATCTACGGATTCATCAACCCCTTCCTACAAATCAGGATTCCCAATCGAAATTCATTCATCCTTATCTCATTAGTTCCAACACCAACAAGGGATGTATCACAATATGATATCCATATAAAATCATTTAATCAACCTTCATCATAGATATCACTATCTCCTACTCTCACATGGGTTCCCATGTCGTCGCCCATTTCGATGACCTAAGTGTCACAGTGAATAGACAAGGTAATTGGCTTTTAGAAACTCAAGAGCCAACGTGTTGGAGAAGTTGCAGAAGGAACAATTCAGTCAATTTCTGGGGCTAAATTGGTTGTTCATCATTGTTGGCAAGCATGTGGAAGTTTTCAAATCTTTGTTACATGATCTCGGCCTCCACCTGTCGATGTTAAAAAAATGGTCACAATACCTCTTGGCCCAATATACAGTACTCAATAATATGCTACCTCTTTCACAGTCACCCCATACTCCTACAAATACTCGGGCATTCCACTTCTCCTCGGCTCTGCTGAACTATAAAAATAAATCACTTTTTATATATTTATCACCAGCTTTAGTTTCCAGTGACCTGTGGTATTTGATGTGGAACATGATTTAACCAAATTCTAAAGGGTTTCCTGATTTAAAATTGTGATGTGTATGTATGTTGTGTACCTTGAGAACATGTGGTATAAAATGTGGTGTTTTGTCTACTAGAGTGTGATGTTGAATGGTGTATGATGAGATTATGTGTGTAGTGAATTTATTACTTCTCAAGAGATCCAAACTATTTCATGCATAATATTGAAGAAGGACATCGGCATCACTAAATGATTTAAAGTAAATGGAATTTTTTTTGAATCTCTAGTCTGGTGTGTTTTTCTTCCAAAAGACATATGTGTCTTTATCTAGTCATATATAGTCACATTTGACTTGTTACCATATACCATAGACATTTATTTCTTCATTATATATTCAATGATGGTTTGATGCATAACTAGTATTCTTCATTTTTGAAATCTTCAATAGCTGGTATTCGTCTAGCCTTGATACAACCTCCGCTAGGATTGTCAAGCCTTTAATTTTACTGAGACAATGGCCAGAACTAATGGAATATTAGAGCTATTGAATACTCTAATACATTCCATTATTGATGGGATGGTAAAATTCAGTAAGGGAACTCTTTTTGACATTCAAACTTGCTTGAAAAATTGAAAAGAAAATATATATTTTTTGTAGTTGGAGTCTCAACTTCAACAAGAAGAATTACAACAACGGAGTCATCATTCTGAACTTGTTTCTATTTAAAACACTGTGATAGACTCCCATTTTCATCAAGTCAATAAAGTTGAGGTTGATCCTTGTCAAGTGAAAAATTTAGAATAAGACTTGAATAATGATGTAGAAATTCAACTTACACTTCCCAAGCCAATCATCATACCTTGGGAAGAGCTTTTCCATAACAAGCACATAACAAGTCTTAGATATGAAAAGGATGTGTTCTTTCATATGCCACACTAATCCAAGCCCATCAAATTTACGAGTGATGGATTTATTCATGAAAACTCACCTTCAACTGTTACAAATTATGCTCCTCTTCCACATTCACAACCAAAATGGCAACATTGTGACCGAGTTGGCCATATGAAAGCTCATTATTTTTATTTTCATCCATGTAAGCACTATCATAAAACCACTTATTATTCAAAAATATGCTTAAAAAACAAGCCTCCTGCAAGAACAAATATTCATCTTGGATGGATCGCTTCTTGGCAACTAGTATAAAAACCAGGAAGATATTTCAATCATATGTTTGAATTTCTTCTAGAATATTAAAAGGTATTGCAGTTGATTTTTCGCTATCATATCACCTTGTATCAAATAGTGGGGAAAATTAATATTCCGAATTTTCCATGAGTTAATTGGAATATCAAATTTCTTGATTTTCTTGCTTAGTAAGTAAATAAAAGGGCGGAGGGACCCATAAACCCCATAGATGAATAAAATCCACTTTTGTTGTGTGAATGTGGGTTAGTTAGATAATGGATCAACATTGTGGAGTAGTGGAGAAGCTTACTAATGAAGGAAGAGTGGAGATCATGGAGAATAATGAGGAATATGATGGAGATAGTGGATGAGTAAAAGTAAAAACATAGAGCATTAATGATCTAGTGATGGAGGAAGTGGTGCATTAAATGCACACATGATGGAGATAGTGGAGATTAATTGGAGAGATCATGAAGATCATAGACTGTGCGGTCTTCATGGAGACTAGTGGCCACCTGTGTAGCGCAGTTATGAGGTGGGCCAAGGCTAGGGAAGGCTCACAACCATAAAAGGAAGATGAGGGCAGCAAAGCAAAGCAGTCTGGAATTAGATATTGTTGTGTCATTTGACATTTCTTTGCACGCTTCAGCTATTTAGCTAATTCTGTTATGCTATCATTAGCGGTATTTTGAGTTATAATATGGGCCTCCTAAGTAAATTATAAAATAATAGTGGAAATAATAAAATAATATTATATTACGTCATCAAATTTTAAATGGAAAAAGAAAAAAACTATTTTTTTTGACTCATATTTTCAGCTTATCTCCCTATGGGTTTACTCAAATTTCAAGACGAAACACTTGTTGGATGAAGAATTTGATTCCTCATACAAGTATTACCCATGTTGCATACATTCTTTGGACCCAACTACATGAAAAATGAGAAATACATGAAAAAATGTTATTGCAATAACGATTTTCCATGTATGTCTCACTTTTCATGTAGCAAGGTCCATCGAAAGTATGCAACATGGGTACTCCTTGGATGAGTAATTAAATTTTACATCCAACTATGTAGTGTCCCTTCTTCGTGAGATAGTTTTGATGACACTTAGAGATGGGGATTTTGATATAATGATATAATATTATGTATGAAAGACCTATGTACATGGTTATATGCCATGACCTAGTTTGGGTCACTTGGTTGTGGTGTGCTTATGATAATATGTATGGTTGCATGCACAAGAATTGATTAGTGATGTTTTCTCTTTTGGTATCCTATTTTTGACATAGGTGTATGACATGAATGGTGATTCAGAATTGAGACACAGATCCATGGATGATCGTGGTTATGTGGAACATATGGTTAATTATGATTTATGGATGATACATGATTTGTATGATTATATGTGCGTAATATCATACTATGCATGATGTGGCAGGGGACTTGGTCATTGCCAATAGGGATTCTCAAGTTATAAATTACTATGGAAGTCATTTCTCCAAAACCAAAATCACCGTGGAAGTCATGCACAATATTTGGTAAAATTTGAATAAGTTAATTATGAAATTCATTTGATTTATTTGATCAATGACATTGTGATGTGTGCAAGTATTGGAAGAAGACCTTACCAACGAACCATCAGATGGGTATGAGCTCACAATCAATACCTTAAGGTGAAACATAGAGTTTCAAAGCAGAGTAGATGAGAAGCCATGAAAATTAGGGCGTGGAGTCCTAAATCCATGAAATATAAATATGTGGAGTCTTGGATATATGATAAAAGGATTAGGACGCAGAGCCCTAAATCCATGAAATATAAAGTCGTGGAGTCTTGGATATATGATAAAAATATTAGGATGTGGAATCCTAAATCCATGAGATATAAAGACATGGAGTCTTGAATCTATAATGAAACGTTTCGGGCGCAGATCCCTGAATATCTATAAAGATCAAGGTGTGGAATCTTGGATCTTTAGAGTAGGTCACGGTGTGGAGTCCTCAATCTAGTAAGGCAAAAAGATGCATACAATAGGGGTGCAGAATCCCTATTATCCGGAAGAAAAATACCACTCATGGGAAGCTCACAGATGTATTTCCTTAATAAAAGCTCATTCCTAACAATTTTGGAGTGACTTTATAAAAATAGAAAGTCATGTCTACCATTTAAAGTATGACTTTACAAAAATAGTAAATCACCTCCAATCAATGGGTAAATATGTATACTTGAAGTAAAATGACTTAACTTATGATTAATCAACCGAATATTTCAATGTCGACTTAATCCTCAATATTGTTAGTATTCTTAATATTATTATTATATTTTATGAGACTGTGATATTATTAATAAAAGGGAATTATATCTCCTCAATCACTTCACATCTCTCTCCTTGATGATTCTCATGCCTCTATCTAACTCTCTCTCTCTCTCTCTCTCTTTTAATAATACATTACCCTATATTTTATGCACTGATCAAAGAATGGAATATTCCTCTTACACTCTCTTTAATGCATATGTTACACTCTTCTTAATTGAGGCATGCATACCTCTCCTTAATGGCATGAGTTACACTCTTCTAAAAGGAATACAAGGCATGCATATTACTCCTCTTTTATGAAAATAATTTGTTGCTCCTCCTATATATGTGCCTCACATATTCTCACTTAGGGGGGTGCATGGTGATACCAAGAGTTGGAGAGATTTAAAAAAAAAAAATTATGAGAGAGAGGGATTTGGAGAGTAGCCAGTTTCCTTTGAAATGAATTTGAAATCCACAAACTAAATTACTAAGTATTTATACATGGTGCAGCTAACCACGAGTGGTATTTGGAGAAATTGAAACTTATCTTCCTCAACATGCCTTCGCTTTCTCTCTACTGCTATATTTTGGTACTGTTTGTGAGCTTTTACAACTCGGGGGTTCCAGAGGGAGTATTTATCCCTTGATATGGTTGGGTGGAAAACTAGATGGTTCAAATGAGTTGGTTAAGGGATCAAAGGTGGATCATATTCTCAATGATTAGAGCTGAATATCTCTTCAGGTATAATTTCCATTGTCATAAAATTATAGTATAGCTTTAGCATAAAATAAAAAGTAGACACTTAAATTTTTGTATGCATCTGATTTTGGTTTAGGCTTATGTTATCTAGAATATTATTGATTACTTCAAACTGAAGACTAGATCAATCTATATGTATGGATGTTTAGATATCAATATTGGAGTTATTATTGGTGTATTTTATGGTACTAATCTTGGTATTGTAGCATTTGAGAAAGGAAATCCAAATATTGTTGAAGATAATTGCAATAAATAAATTCCAAAGGACTTGGGTAAGTATTTCACGATTTATGGTTTTATTTCAAGTAATTAGATGCATGTTTTAGAAATGGTTTTAGGATAGTTTGCAAAGTGTTTGAAAAAATCCATGAATGAGTAATGTTATTTATGCATGAATAAGTGCTAACTTGCATCTTACATCTGAAGTAAGAAAATGGAAATGTACCCAAAATATACCTGGAGGAATTACAAAATCAACCCTTAAAATAAAATGAAAATTAATGGCAATTAAAATATGGTTTGGAAGATCAAGTGCTTGAGGTAAGTTGGAGATAAATTTCAGTTATCGCTTATGTTTCATATTATTATCAATAATTCAATGTTTTTTTATTCAAGTTGTTGTAATAGCACTATCAGAGTTTTGACAGAAAGACTTAATTGTTGTAGAATTCAAGGTTGCCATATGTTTGTTAAATTGAAGCAATTGGTGCAAAACGCTTGTCAAATCATGTCAAATGAATTAGCTTGTGGGTGGTAAAATGTTTCAAGAACTCATACGGTGGATCTAGAAATGTGTGATTTCAATGAGCATATCTTAGTAGCATAACTCTAGGTTGTTTTTCCTCATGTAGAGGTGCAGTTGTAAGTTTTCATTCCATATGTTTGACAAAACTCATAAATGAAACATTGAGGCTATAATTTTTTGTTGTTTTCAAGAACCGCATTCCTGGACATTTTTTATTTAGATTCAGTCCAACATCAAGGGGTATCTATGCCTAATGGACATGTAACCCCTGATTTCATTCCAACAAAATAATTTTTAGAACCCAGATCAGAAATCTGGGTGATTTGGGAGATTGCTGCTGTGAATTATGTGCACCTGTTGTTGAGTCTTTGATGAAAGACAAAGATTATTTAGTCACTGTTTTAAGATGGCAACATTTAAAGTTTCAATTTATGAATTTTATAAGATAAATAAGTTGAAGAATAATCTTAAATTCATTGTTGCCAAGTGTTTGACAAAATGCCTCAATGAATTTTAATTGCATGCTTGCAAAGTGTTTGTCATAAGGGCTCAATGAGTGTAGAGTGCACGTCTGCAAAGTGTTTTTCAAAAGTCTTGAATGGCTGTAGCTTTTTTGCATATAAATTGTTAGTGTAAAAGTCTTAGTTACTGTTGTTTTTATGTTACTATAAATTATAAATAAAATATTTAATGGGTGTAGCTTCCTATGTCTGCAAGTTTTTGGTATGAATGTGAAAATGAATTTAATAATTTGCTGAAGTGTGAATAAGACAGTTGTTTCTTGTATTATCTAAAGCTTTCATAAAAAAAGGGCTTGTTGTTGGAAACAATTTTACAGTGACTAATTCTTTAGGTTTTTGTGGAAATGAGTATTAGTGTTTATGTGACATCTACTTATCTATCTTATTGATGGTGGGTAAGGTGGGAACTTAAATATGGTATCAGAGCCAAGTTACAACAGTAGGCCTAATGGACCAACATGCTTATTTTTAATTTGATGATGTATGAATGTTGATTTTGCATGCAAGTTGAGTTCTTGCATATCTTGACTTAGAAGCATATTATTTATTCTTACTATGTCATTTAGAAACTCATGAAAGAAAAAGAAAAAAATACTTTCTTATATTCCTTTATATTTTTTTTAAGACATATTATTAGCAATATGTTAAAATGCTTAAAGACATGCTGGGAAATGATGTGCTTGAGAAAGTTTGGGTTAAACCCAAGTATGTGAATGCCTTGATTGTCAATTGATGAGTGAGATAGTTGGACTGCATGCATGGTTGAATATATGTTTAATGCATCAGTTTCAATGTGATATGGGCTTAGTAGCCATCCTTACTAGCTGAAATCATATCTACCAAGATAAATATTGGCGTAATCTGGACTATAGTATGATGACCTTAGTGTATATGCTTTGGGAATGAGTAACAAGTGTAAGGTTGAGATTCAATTAACATGATGATTGCATTCATCATGTTAATTTTGAGTCTTTTCATACCTACACTAGTGAAAACTTAACAAAAAGATACCTTGAAGGATGTCACTTTTAACGGTGAATGTAGATTCAAGAGTAATGTATCTGCATTAATTAGATGTGTTTAAATATGATTTGGGAATACATTCTTAATGAGTGAGAATTAAATGGCCTTTGATTTCTTTGACATGATTTTTGTGTATTTTGGGTTGACATTATGCATCAAATAAATTTAAATTACTCAAATACTAGGTTGAGGTATGATCTTCCTAATAAACAATAGGTTTAAATGACTAGTGCATGAAGGGTTGTGGAAGTCATTTTAAGGAACATTTGAAGGTTATGTTTTACTTAAGCTAATGTATGGGTGTGGAATCCATACTAGCATATATCTATGAGAAAATGTATGGGTGTGGAATCCATACCAGTATATATCTATGAGATAAGTAATGAGGTAAGTTATGGGTGTGGAATCCATACTAAAATATATCTATGAGGTAAGTAATTCTTTTGGTTAGATGGAATGACATAGACATGATTAAGGAGTGATATGTGTAATTTAAATGTATAGAGATTTGCAACATGAACTTGATTGAGCTTTAAATCCATTATTTTATTTTTATTACGAATCATTACAAATCAAGATACTAAGATTGGTATATTGAACACGAATAGGTGGTTTAGAATGTTCAGAATAATATATTTTGATATATGGAGTCAAGTGGGAACTGGATATGTATCATTTAGTATTGTAATCCTTTTGTATGTGTTGAATTTAGGTAGAACTAAAATGACTTTCAAATTCTTGAAATGTAGAAAAATATTATTGTGATAAGTTGATGAAATAACTTTTCTATTGGCTTAATACAAATTAGGTCTAGGAAATCCATAATAGTCTCTTTAATGATTTTATCATTTGAATATCGGTTGCATTCTATTTAACCAAATTAATTAGAAAAATTATGAGGATTGAACTCATGTATTTCTCTAAACTATTTTTAGTTAGGAGATCATGTCAAAATTCAAATTGTTTATTAATTTTGAAGAGAATCACATGTTTAGAAGGTAAATGTTTTATATGGTGAGAACTTGTTTTATTTGAAATTAAAGAAAAAAAACATGTGATTAATAAAAAGCTTAGTTGAGTTCTTGTTTTACAAGAATATGTGCTTGCGATATTTTTTTGAGGGAGAAATTGAAGGAGAGTGAGATCACATTTTGATGAATTGGAATTCTTGCATGATTTAGAAGCCTAAGATGAGTGTATTTTATGTGGAATAGAAGAGATTGTTGGATTTAGGAATTTTTTGTTGGGATGTATAGTTGTATGAGTATTTATTAGTTGTATAAAATGTTGTAATAATTTGAGAGGGTGGTAATTATCCTTATAAAAAAAAGGGTTTAACTTTAGGATAGAAATTCGCTTCTGATATTCTAAATGTTATTTAAATTTAACAAGATTCATCATATTTTTGGAAATGTATAGTTTTCATAGCTTGTTGTTGTGTACATATTAATAGTGAGGAATAAGACATGAAATCAAATGAATTGATTAATTACTGAATAGAAATCATGAGTGATTTCATAGTTGGAAAACAAATTGACTTAGAGTTATCAAGGTAGATTCAATAATATAGATACCATATTTGCATAACTATGGGATTTGTTCTTGATTACAAGCTGCTTTCAAAAAGAGATCATTAATCTACTTTCAAAATGAAGACCTTCTAACCTATTCATTCATAATTCATTCTCAAGTTAGAGAAGTGAATAATAATGAAGATTATGCAAACTAAAGCAATGATATATAAACATAAGTGGGTTAATGAGGCTTGTATTTAATCTTGGCTTGTTAGTTAAAAAACAAAAAAACAAAAAAAAAATGCTGCCTTGAACCTCAAATTATATTTTTTCCTTAAGAGTAAACGTTTAGTAAAAACTAAATATAGATCCTAAATATTTCGATTGCAAGGATGTCTTATGGAATGAAAAGATGAAAATTGGATTGATAAGACATAAATCAAGTGGGATGTAAGAGTGTGTTTTATATATAACGTCACGTTTTGTTGCGTAAGAGTGGGTTTTATATATAAAATCATGTTTTGTTGCGTAATTTCATTGAAAATTGTATGTGGATTATTTTATGATTATTGTATGCCAATTTGATTGTGATATGGGATGGACCATCATTGTTGTGTATGCAACCAATATGTGTTCTCTTTATAGCTTGGCAAGCTCAACAGACCATAGAACCAACAAGATGACACATGTAGGATTCATATAGACTATGACAAAGAAAAACATGTAGAATATGAAATTATTATAGATAAATTAATTAGATATCATATCAATTACATACAATAGTATTTTTATATGGTACCATAAATTGTATAACTGGTTTTGATATAGAATTCTTCGGTATTTTATATCAAAGCAGTCTAATATGGCATGGATATATTTTCTACTTGATTAAGAATGGTATGTTTAGTTTTCATAGAGTTTCTTCCAATTTAGAAAAAATTAAACTATGGATTGGCATGAAGAAAAAAATATATCAAATACATATATATAAGGTTAACAACTTATTGATAGGAGAATCTAAGAGAATTAAGTATCTTATAACCGTAGGAAAAAATTCGGGCCAAGTAGCCCAAGAGGGGGAGTATGTAGTGTCCCTTCTTAGTGAGGTAGCTTTGATGACACTTAGAGATGGTGATTTTGATATAATGATATAATATTATGTATGAAATACTTATGCACATGCTTATATGATATGACCTAGTTTGGGTCACTTGGTTGTTGTGCGCTTATGATAATATCTATGGTTGCATGCACAAGTATTGATTAGCGATGTTTTCTCTTTTGGTATCATATTTTGGACATAGGTGTATGACATGAATGGTGATTCAGAATTGAGACACAGATTCATGGATGATCATGGTTATGTGGAACATATGGTTAATTATGATATATGGATGATACATGATTTGTATTATTATATGTGCTTAATATCGTACTAAGCATGATGTGGCAGGGGACTTGGTCATTTCCAACACGGATGCTTAAGTTATAACTGACTGTGGAAGTCATGCACAGTATTTGGTAAAATTTGAATAAGTTAATTATGAAATTCATTTGATTTATTTGATCAATGAGATTGTGATGTGTGCAGGTCTTGCAAGAAGACCTTACCAATGAACCATCAGATGGGTATGAGCTCACAATCAGTACCTTAAGGTGAAATGCGGAGTTTCAAAGCAGAGTAGATGAGAAGCCATGGAAATTAGGGCGCGGAGTCCTAAATCCATGAAATATAAATATGTGGAGTCTTGGATATATGGTAAAAGGATTAGGACACGGAGCCCTAAATCCATGAAATATAAAGACATGGAGTCTTGGATATATGATAAAATGATTAGGACACGGAGTCCTAAATCCATGAAATATAAAGACGTGGAGTGTTGAATCTATAATGAAATGTTTGGGGCACATAGTCCTGAATATTTAAAAGGATCAAGGTGTGGAATCTTGGATCTTTAGAGTAGATCAAGGCATGGAGTCATGAATCTATTAAGGCACAAAGATGCATACAATAGGGGTGCTGAATCCCTATTATCCAGAAGAAAAATACAACTCATGGGCAGCTCACAAATGTATTTCCTTAATAAAAGCTCATTCCTAAAAATTTTGGAGTGACATTCTAAAAATAGAAAGTCGTGTCTACCATTTCAAGTATGACTTTCCAAAAATAGTAAATCACCTCCAATCAATGGGTAAACAAGTATACTTGAAGGAAAATGATATAAATTATGATTAATCAACCATAATAGTTCAATCTTGACTTAATCCTCAATATTATTAATATTATTAATATTATTATTATATTTTATGAGACTATGATATTATTATTAAAAGGGAATTATATCTCCTCAATCACTTCACATCTCTCTCCCTGATGATTCTCATGGCTCTATGTAACTCTCTCTCTCTCTCTTTTAATACTACATTACACTCTCTTTTATGCACTCATCAAAGAATGGCATATTCCTCTTACACTCATTAAAGACATGTCATAAAAGATTCCTCTTACACTTATTAAATACATGTCATAAAAGTTTCCTCTTACACTCTCTTTAATGCATATGTTACAATCTCCTTAATTGAGGCATGCATATCTCTCCTTAATGGCATGAGTTACACTCTTCTAAGAGGAATACAAGGAATGCATATTAGTCCTCTTTTATGAAAAGAATTGTTTGCTCCTCCTATATATGTGTCTGATGTATTCTCACTTAGGGGGCTGCATGGTGATACCAAGAGCTGGAGAGATTTAAAAAAAAAATTATGAGAGAGAGGGACCTGGAGAGTAGCCAATTTCTTTTGAAAATAATTTGAAATCCCCAAAATAAATTACTAAGTATTTATACATGGTGCAACTGACAATAAGCGGTATTTGGAGGAATTGAAACTTATCTTCCTCAACTTTCCTTCGCTTTCTCTCTACTGCTATATTTTGGTATTGTTTGTGAGATTTTATAGCTCAGGGGTTCAGAGGGAGTAGTTCTTCCTTGATATGGTTGGGTGGAAAGCTGGATGGTTCAAATGAGTTGGTTAAGGGATCAAAGGTGGATCATATTCTCAATGACTGGAGCTGAATATCTCTTTAGGTATAATTTCCATTGTCATAAAATTATAGTATAGCTTTAGTATAAAATAAAAAGTAGACATTTAAATTGTTGTAAGCATCTAATTTTGGTTTAGGCTTATGTTATCTAGAATATTATTGATTAGTTAAAACTAAATACTAGATCAATCTATATGTATGGATGTTTAGATCTCAATATTGGAGTTATTATTGGTGTAGTTTATGGTAATAATATTGTTATTGTAGCATTTGAGAAAGGAAAGCCAAATATTGTTGAATGTAATTGCAATAAATAAATTCTGAAGGACTTGGGTAAGTATTTCACAATTTATGGTTTTGTTTCTAGTAATTAGATACATATTTTAGAAATGGTTTTAGGATAGTTTGCAAAGTGTTTGACAAAATCCTTGAATGAGTAATGTTATTTATGCATGAATAAGTGCTAACTTGCACCTTACATCAGAAGTAAGAAAATGGACATGTACCCAAAATATACTTGGAGAAATTACAGAATCAACCCTTAAAAGAAAATGAAAATTAATGGAAACTAAAATATGGTTTGGAAGAGAAAATGCTTGAGGTAAGTTAGAGATAAATTTCAGTTATGGCTTATGTTTCATATTCTTATCAATAATTCAATGTTTTTTTATTCAAGTTGTTGTAATATTACTATCAGAATTTTGACAGAAAGCCTTAATGGTTGTAGCATTTAGGGCTACCATATGTTTGTTAAATTGTAGCGATTGGTGCAAAAAGCTTGTCAAATCATGTCAAATGAATTAGCTTGTGGGTGGTAAAATGTTTCAAGAACTCATATGGTGGATTTAGAAATGTGTGATTTCATTGAGCATATCTTACTAGCATAACTCTGGGTTGTTTTTCCTCATGTAGAGGTGTAGTTGTAAGTTTTAATTCCATAAGCTTGAAAAAAGTCATAAATGAAACATTTAAGCTATAAATTTTTGTTGTTTTCAAGAATTGCATTCCTGGGCATTTTTAATTCGATTCAGCCAAACATTAGGGCGTATCCGTGCCTAATGGACATGTAACCCCTGATTGGATTCCAAAAAAATACTTTTTAGAACCCTGATAAGAAATCTGGGCGATTTGGCAGATTGTTGCTGTGAGTTATGTGCACCTGTTGTTCAGTCTTTGATGAAAGACAAAAATTATTTAGTCACTGTTTTAAGATGGCAACATTTAAAGTTTAAATTTATGAATTTTATAAGATAAATAAGTTGAAGAATAATCTTAAATTCATTGTTGCCAATTGTTTGAAAAAATGCCCCAATGACTTTTAATTTCATGCTTGCAAAGTGTTTGTCATAAGGGCTCAATGATTGTAGAGTCCATGTCTACAAAGTGTTTGTCAAAAGTCTTGAATCGTTGTAGCTTTTGTGCATATAAATTTTTAGTGTAAAAGTCTTAGTTACTGTTGTCTTTATGTTACTATAAATTATAAATAAACTATTTAATGGGTGTAGCTTCTTATGTCTGCAATTTTTTGGTATGAATGTGAAAATGAATTTAATAATTTGCTAAAGTGTGAATAAGACAATTGTTTCTTGTATTAGTTAAAGCTTTCATAAAAAAAAGGGCTTCTTGTTGGAAACAATTTTACAGTGACTAATTCTTTAGGATTTTGTGCAAATGAGTATTAGGGTTAATGTTACATCTAATTCTCTATCTTATTGATGGTGGGTAAGGTGTGACCTTACAAACGATTACTCCTTCTCGAAATTTGAGTAAAAGATTAGGGAGATAAGTTGAAAATACAAGTTGAAAAAGTTATTTTATTATTTTATAATATTTTATCTTTGTACCCCAAAAATGGCGAATCATCCCGCATGGTTGAAATCATCAACTTGAATCTTATATGTTCCTATAAATTCTACTTTTGTTGTACATTTTTCTTAGGAGGCCCATTTTAGACCTCAAAAGTTCTCTAATGTTAGCACACGGGTGTTCTCGAGCGAGAATCCCACTGTTAGCCACTAGGGACTTTGAGTGCCTACTCTCAGAAGGTTATTTTGAATAGCGATTCATTATCTGGCATTGGCTCCAAATTCATCCCCTCTCTTCTACATATACAACTTCATGAATCACACATTCTTGTCTTAGGGTTTGAGAGGAGGAAGGTAGTTCTTAGAATTTTAGCTAAGAAACTGATGGAGGGTTCATCATTTCATATTTTGCTTCCATTTCAGTCTTCTAGGAGAAGCATTGTGATATCCGACATTAGGCCATCAGTTTATACCTCCATGCAGCAGCAGTTCCTCCAGCAATTGCGTAGTCCAGCCAGGTAGATCTAGTGGAGGAAGAAAGTTCCAAGTATTTTATCTTGGAATCCTATGAGGGATCATTCCCTCACTTTGGAGAGATTATTTCCGTAATTCATGAGATATATTCCATCACCTAGTAGTAGTCTACAACTTCAACCCTCTTGATAGCGCAATTCATTCCAACTGTTGTGCAGTGTGCAGCTGCAACTTGAGCAGAAGAAGGATGAGCTAGGTCTCAATCTTCTAGCTTGGAGATCAAAATAAGGGATGAACCCTTCATTTATTGAGATTATTGGGTGATATTTCAGTATTTATATCATAAATTCCATCCCATCTCAGTATTTACCCAGGAGGAATGTGTAAGTCAACCAGCCGAGGTGTAGTTGGCAACACAAAAAGGGTCAAATATCCAAAGCTAAAATCTGGACAAGCCATTTCTGGATGTTTTTGGGACTTCTGAATAGAATCTATAGTTAAAATACCAAATCTTTCTGAGCACTCTAGCACCCTCCCGCACATGTTTCTTCTTCACGGTAGCATCAATTTCCAACGACAGCACTAGTACGAGCACAACATTTCCAGTGCTAGTTTTCATTAGTGTATTTCAACCACTTCTTGTTAGCTTGAGTGCATCTTCTTTGGAGTATTGTGTAATTTATATTTGATGTTGTTTATAATGATATGACTCAGCTATTTCTTCTCATGGTTATAATATCTTGATGTAACTTCTAGTTGCAGCGTATTTTCAACATTTTCTAGATTTTAGTGTTATATTATTGTTTTTCTTTATTTGGAACATTGTAGATGCTCTATATTCTTGTCTTTTCGTTTTTCAAATATTAAAGTGGTGTCACATCATGATATTTGACTCATCTTGTGGGCACTTCATGACATCAAAACAATAAAAAGAAGAAGTAGAGAAAGAAGAAGTCTTCAATGGCGGAAGGATTAAATTTTGCCACACTTCTCTTTAGATATATGCAGGATCTACCCAAAGATATTAATGAAATCAGAAAGGTAAGGAAAAAATAAACCTCAAGAGGGTTTTAGAATGCGGAAGGTCTAAGCACTTCCTATCATCAGCATAAAAAACTGGCAATGCAAAGAGCTCAAAAACACTTTTCTATGTCCAATTTCATTGTAGAAGGAGATGAATGGCATGGATATGGAGGATACTTAGAGCATGAGACTCTAAGAGATTATCTTGTAGAGTGAAAATCTCAGTCTAGAGCATTCAAGGAGAATATTACCCTCCAACAATTTTTCCAGCTTAAAGAGAACCAGAGACCCTGCAGCTGCAATAGAAGAAAAAGGAAAATAAAAAATAGATTCTTCTTGCCTACTTTTGATTGGTCATCCAAAAGCACAACAAAAAATTGGAGGAAGAAGTTATATGAATTTTTCCAGCTACATCCAGTAGCAGAAAGATAACTTGTTGAGATTGTAGTGCCGCACCTTCATGGTACAGAAAAGGATTGATGGTTCACCAATTTGAAACATGTAAGATTGATTGCTTATGCAAAATTCACTCAAAGGCTGATAAAGACGTTTGATAGAAGAAAACTGGATACACTTTCCATAAAGACATTTCCTGTCATTAATGAAAAGGTACATGAGAGGAAAAAGGAAGATGTGAGAACCATCACTCCGGAAAGGGAGAAACTACCACCACCACTAGCTGCAGAAGTAATTTCATCAAGAGAAAGAGAACTTGAATCTTTGAAATATGGTCTTGAGCTCCTTACATTGGGAGTCCCATGCACAATTCATGAGATGCATGAGGAAGAATAGGGATATGTTAGCGTTGGTGTAACAGTAGTGGAGAAGCCATCACCAGCAGTTGGAGAAGCCATTGTCCTGGTTGGAGGAACTCTTGTAGCTTTGCAAGATGTTTCCAAGTACCAACTAGTCCAAGGTTTGTACACATTTCCATTCCCTATTATTTTAGCATGTCATCTTGAGATTTGTGGGCTCATGCCATCAGGGAAATCTCATAACCAAGGATTAGAGAACCTTGCTGATTTGGAGCAACAAACTATCACTGCACAATGGACCCTTGACTTGCTCAAGCAGGAGATGTATAGCCATCCTAGTTATTCAATGTTGAACTACACACAACACTTTGAGTTGAAGTGTGGAGTTCAGGAGATAGGAAGAGCATATTCCTAATGAATACAATGCCCGAGTATGAGTTCAGCATTATGCATGGTCATGAGACAACATATGCACCATCATGGAGATCAAAAACATTGTCACTGAGGAGCAATGACAAGTTGGGGGCCCAAATATTCTTGGAGAATTCTGATTATGGCTTCAATTGTGAAGCATTTGAGGGATAGATGATAGTTGGTAGACATCTTATGATGGATATAATTCTCCTTTATCAGGATGAATCATTCTTGATAAGCATCTCAGATCTCAAAGAGAAGTTTCTACCTATAGCACATTCAAAATCTTATGGATTCTACCAGGGCATCGATGATAGGTTCTCATGGAGTAACCTCAAGGAGGATGTAATTAAACATATCATGGAGTGCAAAGATCATCATATTGGGGAGGATGGTATTCTTCATTGGGTGGATACCAAGTTGGAGCATGATATGAGTCATCACCCACAGTTGGATGGATGGTTGAGGATGATGAGAAAGTGGTTGGTGAGCTACTTGCAGATCTATGACATGGGGAAGCAATAAGAATGGTTGTGTTGGTTGCTTTTGGGTGAGTATGGTTACTACCCAACATCTCACATTTTTATAATCCATGCCTTGTATATTACTAGTGTGATGCAGTAACAGGAGGCATTTCTACGCTGGTTATGCTTGAGAGAGTTTGACCATCACATGACATATCCTATGTCAATGGGTGTGTTATTGATTGGGACATTGCATGGCACTTAGATGATGTGACAACATGGAGCTTGGTTATGTTGGGATGATATGAGATTTTACATGACAATCAGTATGTTGTTACTCCATGGCTTGCATGATGATGATGTGAGGTGGTAGCAAGAGTCATTGTTTCTTTGATTACTCTTGGGAGAGTACGGGTTGAATTTCTCCCATACCTTTCATGATGAGGAGGGGGGATGGAAACAAGAGGCCTTACTTAGTTGAATTTTGTTAGGAGAGTATGGTGACCATAATTGGTATGATGATGGGGTGGTATGGAAGAAATAGGTGTTGTTGTGGTGGGTGTTATTGAGAGGGTATAGTTCAACATTTCACACGTCAACCCATATGTCTTTGTTTCCTATTTTACACAGTGTTGAGATGATTGTTGGAGAAATCAGGGCCAACAAGGCCAATGATGGGAGCATGGAGAGGTACATCCTACTTCATGTAGCATGGGTCAGAGAGATATTTCATGAGTTGGGACTTTACTTTGGGGGGAGGAACCACTTCACTTCATATGTCTCATGTAGAGAAGAGGCACTAGAACAACATATAGTTGCCAGTTGGAGGTTCATTGATGAGGAGAAGCATCTAGCTATACAGTTGGAAGACATTATAGACATTCTAGAGAGGCAACTATGGAGTTGGGCATTCATTACCAATTGGAGAAAATGGGGAGACCTTCCATATGAATATGTCATTTGGAGGGATGAGGATTGTTGTAGCATTCACTTTTGCAGTTGCTTGAGGACATGAAACATTTTAGCGGGGAGGACTATAATATTCCCAAATTTCCAATAGTTAATTGGAATATTAGAGTTCTTATTTTTCTTTGTTAGTAAGTAAATAAAACAATGGAGAGACCCATAAGCCCCATATATGAATAAAATACACTTTTTTGTGTGAATGTGGGTTAGTTAGATAATGGATCAACATTATGGAGTAGTGGAAAAACTTATTAATGGAGGAAGAGTGGAGATCATGGAGAATAATGAGGAAGATGATGGAGTTAGTGGAGGAGTAAAAGTAAAATCATGGAGCATTAATGATGCAATGATGGAGGAAGTGGTGCTCTAAATGCACACATGGTGGAGAGAGTGGAGATTAATTGCAGAGATCATGGAGATCATGGAGAGATAGTGTAGTCTTCATGGAGACTAGTGGCCACATGTGCAGCATAGTTATGAGGTTTTCCAAGTCTAGGGAAGGCTCAAAACCATATATGGAAGATGAGGGCAGAAAAGCAAAGTAATTTGGAATTTTATATTGTTGTGTCGTTTGACATTTCTTTGCAAGCTTCAGCTATTTAGCTAAGTCTATTGTGCTCTTTAGCACACGAGTGTTCCCAAGAAGGAATCCCACCCTTACCCACAGGTCACTTTGAGTTCCTACTCTGGGAAGTTTACTTAGAGCTGCAATTCACCGTCCAGCATTGGTGCCACATTCATCCCCTCTCTTCTGCATATATGAATTCAGTAATTACACATTCCTGTCTTAGGGTTTGAGAGGAGGAAGGTAGTTAGCATTTCAGCTAAGAAACTGATGGAGGGTACATCCTTTCATATTGTGATTACATTTCAATCTTCCAGGAGAATTATTGTGATATCTGACATCAAGCCGTTGGTTTATACCTCCATGTAGTAGCAATTCCTCTAGGAATTTCGCAGTCCATCCAGGTAGACCTAGTGGAGGAAGGAAGTTCCAAGTATTTCAGCTTGGAATTCTGTGAGGGATCATTCCCTCACTTTGGAGAGATTATTTCCATCAGCTATGAGATATATTCCATCACCTCGAAATAGGCTACAATTTCAACCCTCTTGACAGCAAAATTCATTCTAGCAGTTGTGCAGTGTGCAGCTGCAACTTGAGCAGAGGAAGAAGGGGCTAGATCTCAAGCTGCTAGCTTGGACTTCAAGATAAGGGACTAACCCTTCATGTATTGAGTTGATTGGATGCTATTGCAGTATTTATATCATCAATTAAGCAACATCTCAGCAGCTACACAGGAGGAATGCATAAGCCAGCCTTCAGGGGTGTAGTTGGAAACCTAAAAAGGGCCGAAAATCAAAAGTTACAAATCTGTCCAAAACATTTGTATATTTTTCTGGGTGTTTTGAGTGGAATCTGTGGTTAAAATCCTGAATCTTTTTGAGAAATCTAGCGACATCCCACACATGTTTCTTCTTCCCAGTGACAAAAGTTTTCGGAAGCAGCACCAGTAGCAACACAAGATTTCCAGTGCTAGTTTTCATTAGTGTATTTCAACAACTTCTTGTTGGCTTTAGTGCATCTTCTTCGGAGCACTGCGTAATTTATATTTTCTGTTGTTTATAATGATATGACTAATTTTTTTCTGCTCATGGTTATAATGTCTTGATGTAATTTCTAGTTACAACATATTTCTGACATTTTCCATATTTTAGTGCTATATTCATGTTTTTCTTTATTTGGAATGTTGTAGATGTTCTATATTCCTATCCTTTCCATTTTGTAACATTAAAAGAAATAATGGTCATATAAAAACTTCAAAGCCACATCAAGCGAGCCTAAGCCATAAACTACCATAGTAGATTCAGACTTGTAGTGAGATACAAAGATGCCACTGAGCATGCCCTTGGTTGGTGGTCAGCCTTAAACCATATATGCGGGGTTGAGCTTCTCCCTATTCAAATAATTTGGGACACTTAATCTAGTAGAAGACTTCATATTATTTCCATTTTATGACACGTTACAGGAATTTCATTAAGAATTCCAAATTTGGTGGTTTTCCTTAAACCACTATAGGATGAGACCTACCTTTTCATGTTGAGGTTCTCCTTTTTATGTAGGTTGGAGACCTCCCTTTTCCAAGTTGAAGGTATCCCTCTTCAAATAATTAGGATCACTTCCTCTAGCATAATACCTCAACTTATAGCAAAATTTGGAAGAGTTCCGATAACTATACAAGGCCTTCCAGTGTTGGTGGTGATCCTTAAACCACTTACTTATGTGAACATTTCAGAGAGCACATCCAACCTAGTAATTCCATGAATATTTTGCAAATTTTTATTAAATTTTTATTATTGGACTCATACATACCGCTTCGGATTAATGGGGGAATTTTAGACACCTAATCCTCCTAGGGTTAGTGTGGAAGCTGAAAAGTCTTAGGAAGTCTAAGAGATGTCGGAATACGGAATCCAACGGTCGGTCCAATGTAAGATAAATGTGTATCATTGTGAATAATATAGGAAATACAATGTTTATATTTCCTATTTCTTCTATTTAATGTATTTTTGTAACATATATAGAGGGAGGGCTTAGGTGGCCTTAAATTATTTGTAGATTTTGATCTATTCCTTGGCCTATAAGTTGCATTTGATAGAACATAATTATTATATATTCCCAAGTTTCATTTTTATCTAGAAGGACTCTGTTTGAAAACATTTTCAATTTATAATAGATATCAATGGTGTAACTATACTAATTGTTTCTTCCCCTTGTGTTCCCAACATTTTAAATCAATTCTATGAAGTTATTTTCAATTTCCACATCAGATGGACATTCCCACTCAACTATTATACATCATGCCAACTCAAAATTTTCTTCTTAAATTTGAGGTGGAGTATGATCTCTATAGTGCCTTGTTAAGGTGTATACATGTTGTTGGGATCAAGAGATAAAATTGTGGTATTAGGTGATATGAAAATGGGTGGATAACTTGAAACTCTTATGCGCAAGCACCTCCCACTCAGTTAAAGAAATAAATTATGGTGCTTATACATGACTGTGCAGAATTTTATGCTTGAAAATAAGTGTATGTTTTTCAAATATTTAAGTGCTTTAAGAAAATTTGTTTTTTCTGATATTAAACATGTGCAACATCCATATAATCTGTCAAATAAGCATCAAAACATAACATGAAATTTAATATAGGATTTCACTCGAATATCGTGGGCTACGTCTCCTTGAGCTTATGTTAACTGACTTGGCTCTTTGGGATTATGATGAAAATATTATTTTACAAGTTACAAAATCAAATCCAATGTTTATATGAACTGAAACAATGGGTTTATCATACCATCATTCCCCTGTCATGTTTTTCATAACTCTGAAGAAAGAACTAGGCTTCCTTTGATGTGATTTGTGTTGTTGGTGCCTTAAGCTTCCCTGTGCTTATTTGTGGCACTAAATCCTTAATAAATCCTTTTCTATCCTTGAAACCTGACCTAATTTCTATAGCATATATTAGATCTCCAAAATAGACTGATATTTTGCCCAAAATTGGCACTACATCCCCAATCTAGGCCTCCATCCACTGTTGGCCCTAGGCTGCTTGAGAATTCCATGTGGGTTCTAGACCTTCAAAATTCTCCAAATGACTCTTTAATTCCCTTAATTGGATTCAAAATGTCAAAAATAGTTATAATAGATAATTCATTTGTATAAATGGGCCTCTGTTTGCTCTTGTTACGCCTCCAACACCTGGTGGCACCACTAGCTCTAGGTTCATTGAAAACTTCTTTGGAGCATATCAGCCTTTAGAAGTACTAAGAAGCTTCTAAAAAACCATCCATTGGATTCATAATTCTTGTTAGATTCATAAATGACTACTGGTTTGATGAGAATGGATATTGGTTGCTCTGGATAGGCCTTATTCTCCTGGTGGCACCTAGTGGCCCTAGTGGCTTTTGCAACTTCTATGAAGCATCTCCGACCTCAAAATTCCTCTAGAGGCTTTGAAAACCACACCACTAGTACGATAATGCCTAAAAAATCCAAAATTGACTATTGGATTCTTGAATAAGGCCTCTAGTCTTCCTGGATATGCCACAAGCTGCTGATAGCCCCTAGTTGCCCTAGTGGCCTCTAGAATTTCTCTGAAGAAAAAGCCAGATGGAAATTCCTTTGATGGCTCTGCAATCCTCACCAATGAGTTTGGACTATCCAAGAAAGTCGAAATTGACTTTTCACACCCTGAGAATTGTTGAATCTAGCTCAAGATAGAGCCTAAATAGTTTTTACCCAGTGACCCCTAAAAATCCTCCACTAAATGTGGAGAACTACACTTATCTGTAGTTAAATTTGGAAAAATTCTAAAATATTTGGATGCACGCCAATTTTTTCCACCAATTCTAATCAAGCATTCAAACCTGACCGTGACGTTGGACACATGTCCGATAATACCTGCAATTAAATTAAATATTAGAGAAACAATCTCCAAAACTGTCACATAAAACATTACACCTCGTCGTGTGACAACAATTCTAGACCCGATGGCTGGTGGTTAAGTCAGACGTTAAGTGCTTGGGCTCATGGTCATGGGCCGACGGTCACGTGGGGAGGGGTTGGCCCCTCCAAACACCAAATTTCATTTTCTTTAAACTATAAATTAAACTCGAAAGCTTATAGGTTTAGAAACATGGTTGGAGGAGACGATAAGAACATTCGCGTGTAGGCGAGAGGTCTCGGGGTCGACTCCCGGAAACCCAAACTAAATTTCACACCACCACTCAGGGGACACATGGCCGCTTGAGGGCTTACCACGTGTCGCCCTATAATTTGTCCACCAATTAACGTGCAGTCCACCAACAAACAATACCCTGCCACGTGTCCTCCATTCAATAGCCTGGAAGGAATATTTTTGGGAATATTCCCTCGAATATTTTTTTTTAATTTCCAAAAACCCAGTCAAACTTGGTCAAAAGATAGAGATTACAGTTTACTACACTTTTCAAACCCCAATAAGTTCTTCCTATGGTGTCATATTTTCAAACTGTTCATGGCACCAGAATGAAGAAGACGATATCTATCTGATCACTTAGGTTAGACACACTTTACAACACTTTGAAATTTGAGCTATCCCTTAAGTCCCTTATCCAAATCTGATCACACCTCCCCACTTAGAATTTTTTGGAACCAAAAATATTGATTACCTGATCTGTTCAGTAGATGAGAGTACATCACCCTCACTTTTCAGCTTCCATACACTTTTCCTTGCATGGCTAGTACCGTTGAACCACAACTTGAAGGTAGTCAACACTTCCCTTCGTTAGATGCTCTTTTCCTCCTATCAAGAATTGTCTTCCTCGAAATCACTCAGAAATTTCTCGCGAGAAATTTATAGAAGGTAGTTGAACATCATGTCCTTGATCATCCATCCAAGGTGGCTCAAACAAATGTAAGTTTCCAAAAAAATTCATGCATACATAACTGGAATTTTCATATGTACAAATGAATGTATGTCTTAGTGAGTTAAGAATTCAAACCACTTCTTACCAAGCCACTTCCATGGTGATTTTTGCTGCTGAAATTCTTCTTCTTATGAAGCATTTTTTCTCACACCAATGATGGAATCTTTGGTTCAAAATTTTCCAGTCTTTCTATCCTCTTGCCTCATGTGCTCGGGATGATTAGTTGGATGAAATTTCCAACATTGGGAAACAACATGTCCCCTCTTCTGGCAATGTGTGCAAGTCTTTTGCACCCTTTGAGCAAGTTTCCTTTGATTCAATTTTTTCATGTATGCATTCAATCTCTTCTAGCATCTTGACACATCATGGTTACACAAACCAAAATATGCACAAAAACTCTTTCTTCCTTTAATGCATGTAGAATTTTCATGCTTTACAAAAACATAATCAACTTGACAATGGGAAAAATTATACCTAAAATTCTACTTTGCATGTCCATATTTTTTTCCTTCTTGAGGAGATGAACTTGTAAAGGTTCTAGCTTTACTTTGAAGACTAAAATTAGTGTTTATGTCTTGATAGCTATCCGAAAACTCATGCTCGCTATAAGCTTCATGTCTACACACACCTTGCTGCAACATAGTCTTCAAACAATGGAAATAAACATTAAAAGAAACTTTACATGTTTGTAGCTTAGAACTTGGAACAAAATTTATTTTTGAAGTTGTCTCAAATGCCTTCATGGCTGTAGAGTTTTCACAATTAGATTGAACATAACCAAGACCAAATTTCTTAGGTCTTTCCTCAACCAAAATAGGATCAATCATGTCTTGTGCATTTTTTCCTAAACCCTTGCCTTCATAGCCCATTTTTAGCATCAACTTGCACCCTATACCTTTAGTTTTCTTTTCAAATTAACCTACACATATTTCTGAATAGGAAATTGAAGACAAATTTGAGTGTTTTACCTCTTCTTCAAGCCTGTTCTTGGTTAAGGCCTCTTGGGCTTGATGGAGCTGCATCTCCATCTCATGCAATATTTGTATAATTCCTTATTTCTCTTTATTCATAGCAACCAATTTCTCATGAAGTCCAGTTCCTTCTCTTCTATCATCAAACATAATTTGCACCATATCCTTCAGGATGTAGAAGTCTAGCTTCATCTCTTCATTGAAGAATCTTGTGAAGGAGGAGGATTTTGAAACCTCACTTGGAGAAGTTTTCATCTTATGAAAACGAACTAAATAACTTCAAAAATAATTCTCAAAGCTTTAAAAAAAAATTGACAAATATTCTAAACTAAATGGTTGTAGAGTCAAGCTCTTCTTCAAGCAATTTTTTGCGAACAAACCCTCTTGTGCTTCAAGGATTTCCTTGAGGTCCTTTGGGTAAGGAATATGCCTTCATCCCTTCTTCCTTCTTATCCTCTCTTGTACTTAGCTAAAGATATCTTCCCTTCACCTCCCACAAACTCAAACTTGTCAGCATTAGTCCATTTGAAAATAGTCATATTCTTTGCACTGTTAAACACCTTTCAAGTCAAAAAACGCAAAATTGTGCTCTATCAAGCAAGAAAATTAATCTCTGTCAATTAATAAACCATATGGTTTGATACCAACCTGATCTGAGAATTGGTGGATAACTTGAAATTATTATGCGCAAGCACCTCCCACTCATTTAAACAAGTAAATGATCATGCTTATACATGACTGTGCAAAATTTTATACTTGAAAACAAGTGTATTTATTTCAATTGTTTAATTTCATTAAGAAAAAATATTTTTTTTGATATTAAAATGTGCAACGTCCATATAAGGTATAAAATAAGCATCAACGAATAACAACCAATTTAATATAGGAGTTTACCCGAATATTGTGGGCGACATCTCCTTGAGCTTATTTCAACTTACTTCGCTCTTTGAGATTATGATGAAAATATTCCTTTAAAAGTTACAAAATAAACTCAAATGGTTATATGAACTAAACCAATGTGTTTAAACTACCATCATACCCCTGTAATGGTTGTCATCACTCTGAAGAAATAACTAGGCTTACTTTGACATGATTTCTGATTTCAGTGCCTTAAGCTTCCCTGAGATTCTCTGTGACACTAACCCTTTAGGAAATAAATTTCTCTCCTTTAAACCTCACCTACTATCTCCAGCACATATCAGACCTCCAAAATAGACTGATCATTTGCTGAAAATGAGCACAGGATCCCCAATCTAGGCCTTCATCCACTGTTGGCCCTAGGCTGCCAGAAACTTCCTTACGGTATCTAGACATTAAGAAGTATAAAAATGACTCTGAAAATCCATTCATTGGATTAATAATTTCAAAAATATTCAGAATATACTATTCATTTTCATAAATTGGCCTCCAGATACTCTGGTTACGGCTCCAACGCCTGGTGGCACCCCTTGGCTCTAGGTTCACTGAAAATTTGCCTTAAGAATATCGGCCTTCAGAATTCCTAAAAATATTCTGAAAATACCTCCATTGGATTCATAATTCCCATTAAAGCTATAAATGACTATTGTTTTGCTGAGAATCGATACTGGCTTCTCTGGATAGGCCTCATTCTCCTCTTGGCTCCTGGTGGCCCTGATCACCCTTGGAACTTCTCTTAACCATATCAGCCTTAAAAATTCCTCTAAATTTTCTATAAACCACACCATTAGTTCTAAAATTTCTGAAATATCAAAAATTGACTATTGGATTCCTGAATAAGGCCTCCAGCTGCCTTTGCTAACCCTCAAACTCCTGCTAGCCCTAGTGGCCCCTAGAACGTCTATGAAGCAAAAACCTACTCAAAATACTCTGATGGCTCTGAAACCCTCACCAATGAGTCTGGAGTGTCGAAGAAAGTTGAAATTGACTATTCAAACCCTCAGAATGGTCGAATCTAGCTCAAGATAGAGGATAAACAGATTTTTCCCAGTGACCCCTAAAAATACTCCACTAAATGTGGAGAACTGCACTTATCTATAGTTAAATTTGGAAAAATTCCAAAATATTTGAAAGCCCGCCAATTTTTTCCACCAGTTCTAACCACACATTTAAATCTAACAATGACATTGGACACATGTCTCGGAATACCCGCAATTAAATTAAATGTTGGAGCAACAAACTTAGAAACTGTCACATAAAACATTACACCTCACCATGTGACAACAATTCCAGACCTGATGGATGGCAGTTAAGTGATATGTTAAGCCCGGAGGGGCTAGCCCTTGGGGCTGGCCCCTCCGAACCCCAAATTTCATTTTCATTAAACTATAAAATAAACTCAAAAGCTTATAGGTTAAGAAACATGGTTGGCAGATATGGTAGGAACATGCACGTGTAGGTGAGAGGTCTTCAGGTTGACTCCTAGCAACACATACCAAATTTTATACCACCACTAAGGGTACACGTGGCAACCTCAGGGCTGGCCACGTGTCACCCTAAAATTGGTCCACCAATTAACGTACTATCCACCAGCAAAAATTACCCTACCACGTGTCCTCCATTGACTGGCACGGAAGGAATATTTTGGGGAATATTCCAAGGAATATTCTAGGAATGTATTTCCAAAAATGAAGTCAAACTTGGTCAAAAGCCAGAAATTGCAGTTAACTAGACTTTTCAAACTGCAATAACTTGTTCATACGATGTCGGTTTTTCAAACTATTTGCAGTGCCAGAATTAGGAAGACGAGATCTATGCAGTCATAATGTTTGACATAGTTTTTAACACTTTTAAATTTGAGCTATTACTTAATTCGTTGATCCAAATCTGATCAGTAGGGCACATGTCGATGTGATCTAAATAATTTTGACGCATTTTTATCACCCTAAGAATGCTTTTAAAAACTTATTTGAGAGAGACTAAATCCATGTGGGTGTATAGGTCATGGGGGATTAGATAAAAGAGCCAAAAATATATGGATTGTGAAAATAATGGAGCTAGGGAGGTGGTTGATAAAATTAAAAGTGGACTTGGTAAAAAGACTGATGGTGAGTTTTAAACTAGGCTTTCATAACTGAACCTAATTCAATTTTAGAATTAAGGCATAGAAAATTGGGGGACGATGGATATCAATTGTAGAAGGAAGATACCAAATAGAAAGGGGAGAGAAAATGTCAAGCGATAGAAAGAGCCATGTGAGTATCCAAGATCTTGGCCTAGAAAGAAAAACAAAGAGATGCAGAAGAAAGTTACGGTGGAGATCGTGTTTAAATAGAAACAATATATGATATAGAAAATACACATTGGGTTGGTTATTCAAACCAAAATTTCATTCCACCCTGCATTTCTGTTTATATTATTAAGAAATTATTTATATTTTCCATCTGATTTTTCTTAAATGTTTACAAAGTTAAATTTTTTACGTAGTAATCCTTATATCCTAAATAGTATGTCTCTTACCAAGCATTGATTTCATTATTTATTAGTTTATGGTGCATTTCTACATTATTCATATCTATTTTAATATCTTACAAAAGTCATGAACATAAATCCTCAGCTACATTTTCCTCTTATTCTTTCTTTATATTAGTTAAATTAAATTTCATACTTAAATAGTTTCTAACAATTAAGTGTCTAATTAATCCGTTATCCTCAAGCCTTTGATACACTTGGCATCACACCTCTTAAACTCTACAGGGCCTAATTTGACATTTAATTATGCTAGTATATGATATTCCCTACTATGAAAAGATAGGATATGTAGCAGAAATGTCACCTACTCTATTGTTACATATAGAACATTTCCTTGCATCTCTATCATGAAAACCACCAAAAAATGTCACATTAATCATATCATTACCTCCTTCTGAATCACGATATATACTTCCAAATATTTGACACCATCTTGTGATGATGCATATCCCATCAGAAGTTTGAGTAGGGTTACAACATTTATCTCAAAAAAATTTATGGCGGCGACTTGTCTAGAGTTTCCACTATACATTAATTCCTCTATGTGGTCTATTTCTAGTAATCCCTTTTCCATAATTTCATTCATCTAGCCATATTCTTGCTTCCAATTCCTAAGTTTCACCTATTCCTCTACATCCAATCATCAATATTATTTCATTTTTTAAATTGGGGGTTAATTTCATGGAATGTTTCTCTACATTAACAATGATTATAAATAAATTATTATGTTCATTCTTACCTTTGATAATACGTCCAACATGAGAATGTTGTTATGGTCCTATTCATAATCATCTTTATTACATTAATTATAGACAAGGCATCCTAAAATTCAACAAAAATAATTTCCTCTCTATATTATATTTATGAATAAAGGATATTCATTTGAATAATAAACTTCTTATTGCTTATTAATATAACTTATATATATATACTTAATACTTGAAATAATTGTATTAAATTCTAAGCATGACATGACTAAAAGTGGCTTGAATACCATATTTTAACTCTCAAATAACTTGATATTTTTTAAAAAAGTTTAAGTGAATGGTTTAATAAACCCTCAATAAGGAGGAAACCTTCCATTATAAAATACCCAAATGTAGTATATGACATTATTTTTCAATTCAATATCATTGTTTTAAAAGTAGGAGATAAATTTTTCATGATGTATGCTACACTCTATGCCAACTTGGTGATAGCTAATACAATAATAATGAAATAGGTTTAATACATAATGAAAATATCTTATATTTTAACCATGTCATCACTAGATTCAATTTACACAAGCAATTGGTTTCTATTAATTATGAACACTTTAGGAATTAATCTTTCCAAGTAATACCTTTATAGTTTAAGTTCAAAAATAAATTAGCAATTCCATATTATTTATAACAGAACTTTCAACTTGAGGATGTTAGTACAATATTTGAAACAATGTTTTAACAAATATATAATAAACAGAAACCCATGTTGAAATTAATTTTACTCACATGCTAATGGGGCTATTAAAAGTACATTACTCTACCTTTGGATTCTTCTTTTTCATCTCATTTATGGCGTCAATGTAGTTATTTAAATTTAATTCAAGATACCCCTTTCCAGTTAGAAATAAAACATCACAATAATTCCATTAAAATGGAACAATAATTAGTAGAATTAGAACTACCTAATGAGGAATATTGTATCTCCTTTACACCCAATAAGGCTACAAAAATGTGCATTGAGACCCAATATGATTGAGAAGGTCAACCTTAAACCATCTATTTGGAATTGAGCTTTTCCCTCTTCAAATAATTTGGGACGCTTCCTCTAGAAGAAGACTTCATCTTCTTTCCATTTTTTCGTAGAGTTCCGTAATTTTCATTAAGCATTCCGGAGTTGGTTGTCATCCTTAAACCACCGCAGGATGAGACCTCCCTTTACATATTGAGGTTCTCCTTTTTATATAGGTTGTAGACATTCCTTTTCCAATTTGAAGGTATCCATCTTCAAAGCATTAGGGTCACTTCCTCTAGCATAATACCTCAACTTATTCCCATATTTGGAAGAATCTTTCGAATTTCACTAAGCCTTAAAGTGTTGGTGGTCATCCTTAAACCACCTCCTTATGTCAACATTTCAGAGAGCACATCTAACCTAGCATTGCCATCGATATATTGCACATTTTGTATTACAATTTTTTTCTTGGACTCATACATACCCCCTTCAGATTAAGGGGGGAATTTAGGACACCTAATCCTTGTAGGGTTAAAGCAGACACTGAAGAGTCTTAGGAAGTCTAAGAGACATTGGAATATGGAATCCAACGGTCACTCAAATGTAATATAAATAGGTATCATTGTGAATAATGAATGAAATAAAATGTTTTTCTTTCCTATTCCACCCATTACATGTATGTGTCTAACATATGTAGAGGGAGGTCTTAGGTGGACTTAAATTCTTTGTATATTTTGATATAGTCCTTGGCATATAAGCTTCATTTGATATAACATAATAATTATTGATTCCCAAGCTTCATTGTTATCTACAAGGACTGTCTTCGACAAAATTTTCAATTTATAATAGATATAAATGTTGTAAATGTACTGGTTTTTTCTTCCCCTTATGTTACCAACATTTTAAATCCATTCTATGAATTTATTTCCAATTTCCACATCAGATATACATTCCCACTCAAGTATTATGCTTCATGCCACCTCAACAATTTCTTCCTAAATTTTAGGTGTGGTATGATCTCTATAGTTGATGCAGGAGCATGAGGCTTAGAGACAAAAGGCTTCATTAATTATTCCAAAAATCCAAAAAAGTTACAAGAAAAGGTGTTGGTACCTTTAGCTGTCAATTTACAGTTTTACTAGATAGGGTTGAACTAGTATCTAGGAAGATTGAACTGTTTTAGATTAGATTCAATATATTTAGTCTTTAGTTGATAGATTTAGGGAAGATATTATGTAATTAGGATTTTATCTAAGTTAGGAGAATTCGATCCTCAAGAAGAGGTCCAGTGTTATGTAAAACACTATAAAATGTAACATCTGAGAAGGAGAAAATCGAATTAGGTTGTAGAATAATTGATTGAAAGGATTTTGCCTCTGATTTAATAAAATTACAGAATTTAATTATCTATTGTATTCTTGGAAAATTTCTGGAGGGTTTCATCTCTTCGAAAATCCATTGGATTTATGTTTTTCTGTGTAGAAATTAAGTGTAATTAACTTCTATGTGAAGGATTCAGAGGAATTTGAAGGAATTATGGTTTCTTTTCTTGAGATCGGATAGTCGATAATTGATCTATACTTGTTGAGTTACACAATGGGAAAGGAGGTTTCCAGAGAAACTGAAGGGATAATGGTAAACTAGTGGAAATCCCTGTTCAAACATGATTGAAAATGAAAATTTGCAGACTAACAGTTTTTGAAAAACCAGCCACTATGGTCGCACCTCTTTTGGGAGTGTGAGTGGTTTCTTTCAATTGAATGCGATCAAATAGAAAGGTGACACGTCACGGTGGAAATACCACCAATCTCGCATTACTTTGGAGCCATAAAGTGTCAGGGCTATTTTTACGTGATAACCGTCTGATCACAAGCGTTGGAGATCTGACAGTATTCGCATCAGAAGTTGTGTGGAGTTTAACAAAAGGTATGGACCCGATGGTTTATTTAATGCAGCTTTATTAAAGTATTTGAAATCCAAAACCCATTCTGAAAGTTTTAAACATTGTTTAAAAATTAATTATTATGTTTTCGAAGGGTAAGGGGAATTTAGCTTCCGTAAGTCATTCTATTAAATTAATCAATCAGATTTAATAAATTTTGATGACCGAGAGTGGAAATAAGGATCAAGAACAAATTCATTCTGAATTAGAAAACATAGTTACAAAATTTGAACAACTCTCCTTAACACCTGCACCCACACTGCCATCATTTTTGGTATCAAAGCCAACTTTAAAGAAGCCATCAAAGAAGTATTTAGAGAATTTTTTAGACACTGAACAAGCTTCCAAAATTTAGAAAAATAAACCAAACATGGCTGTCAGACTTGGTAGAGGAGGTGGTAGAAGAAGAGGTATACCAGTTGCAAATGCTAAAGTACTAGAGACTATGCAGGAGATTCAAGCTAGATTGGAAACAATGGAAACTGGAAAATAAAGAGATCCTGAACATGTCAGTGAACTTGAAGCTGAAGAAGAAGAAGGAGGAAATGTTGACCTTAATCCTGAGATGATATTCCTTAAATTAGTTTTAGGATCTACATCCAAATCGAGACTTGAAGTTTTAGTTTTTGCAAGAGGATTGAATCTAGAATAGTTGATAGACTGGATCAATGAAACGAATAAATGCTTTGATTATGAAGATATGGGTGAAAAAAACAAAGCTATTTTTTTTGTCACAAGGTTGAAAGGACATGCGACACTTTTGTGGGATGGAGTGTAAGAAGAAAGAAGGAGTGTTGGTAAGAAGCCAATCAAGAATTGGAACAGAATGGTAGCAAAGTTGAGAGGTAAGTTTTTTGCTAGTGATTTTTAGCTTTCATTATTTAGAAAAATGTAGAATCTTAGGTAGAGATTAATCATAGTAAAATAATACACGGGAGAATTTTACAAAGTGAGCATAAGAGTGGGAAAAATTCAAGATATAGTAGAGAATATTTCTAGGTACTTAAATGGTCTCAGAATAGAGACTCAATATGAGATAAGTATATTGTCTCCTAAAACAGTAGAAGAGGCTTACCAGATGGCCTTAAAAGCTGAAGAAAAACACATAAGGAAGAAATCTTCCAAAGGAAGAGGTACTTTCCAAGGAAGAGGAATTCAAGGTGGTAGAGGAAGATCTACAACAGCAAGATATGGAGCTAGCAGTAGCTCACCTCAGTATGCACCCACAGAAGGTGATACAAGTGGCAGAAGGAGTCCTTACAGAGGAAGAGGAAGCAGAAACAAAGGAAGAGAAGTCAGATGTTACAAATGTAACAAATTAGGACACAGAGCCTATGAATTTCCAGAGAATGTGGGGACAAACCAGAGAAATGTAATTGTTGCTCAGACTGAAGAAGAAGCTACAAAGTTGCATGTAACAGAGAAAGAAATTGTACCAGAGAAAGGAGAATCTTTGGCGGTTAACAAAGTTCTGTTAAAACAAACAGAGGAAGTTACTGAACCAACACAGACAAAGAATTTGTTTAGAAGTGTGTGAAAAGTTCAAGGGAAATGCTGTCAATTGGTAATTGATAGTGGCAGTACAGATAAATTGTTCTCTACAAAGGTGATAGAGAAGTTGAAATTGAAGACAAGCGAAAATCCAACACGCTACAAGGTTTCATGGCTTCAGAAGGGACATCAACTGATAGTAAAGGAACAATGTGAAATATAATTGCAAATGGGCAGTTACAAAGATAAAATCATGAGTGATGTGATGCCTATGGATGTGTGTCACATATTGCTGGGTAGAACTTGGCAGTATGACAGAGCAGCAGCACATGATGGAAAGAGAAACACTTACAAGTTTTTCAAAGATGGTATGAATCAAACATTGTTACGTATGGAAGAAGAAGATGAATCAAGTAAAAATTCTGATCCAAAGGCTTTATTGTTGAGTGGAAAAGAATACTCCCGGCGGATTGAAGATGATGAGGTAAATTTTTCTTTAGTTTGCAAAGCTAAGGTAGTATTTACTTCTACTAAAATTTCTTATTTTCCAATTGAAATTCAAGAAATGTTGGAGAAATATTGTGATCTTATTGTGGATGATTTTCCTGATGAATCACCATCTGTGAGTAAAATCATCCATCAGATAGATTTGATTCCAGGATCAAATTTTCCAAACAAAGCAGCATAGAGAATGACTCCTACAGAAAATGAAGAAATCAGAAAGCAAGTATAGGAATTGGTTGACAAAGGTTTGGTCAGAGAAAGTTTGAGTCCTTGTGCATTACCTACAGTATTAAGTCCAAAGAAATATGGAGGTTGGAGAATGTGCACTGATTCAAGAACAACTAACAAGATAACAATTAGGTATAGATTTCCTTTACCTAGAATTGAAGATTTGATGGATTGTCTAAGTGGAGCAAGATATTTTTCAAAACTAGATTCGAAAATTGGGTATCATCAAATTAGGATAAGGGAAGGAGATGAATGGAAAACAACCTTTAAAACAAATGAGGGATTGTATGAATGGATGGTAATGCCTTTTGGTTTATAAAATGCACCTAGTGCATTTATGAGACTTATGAATGAAGTATTGAAGGAATTTATTGGAAAATTTGCAATAGTATATCTGGATGATATATTAATTTACAACAAAACAAAAGAAGAACAACTGAGACATCTTAATTATGTCTTAAGAAAGTTACATCAAGAGAAGTTACTGGTAAATTTAAAGAAATGTTCATTCATGAAAGAAGAATTGGTATATCTAGGTTTTGTTGTTTTTGTTGAAGGATTAAAAATGGATCCATAGAAGATAAAGGAAATTGTGGAGTGGCCTTCACCTAAAAGTGTTTTTGAGGTAAGAAGTTTTCATGGTATTGCTAGTTTTTATAGGAAATTTATAAGGAATTTTAGTAAGAACAATGCACCTATTATTGAAACCATAAATAAGGACAAACAAACATTTAAGTGGACTACTGAAGCTGAAAGGAATTTTCATTTCTTAAAGAAAAAGATAACTGAGAAACCTGTCTCAGTTTTGCCTGATTTTAATAAACCATTTCAAGTAAAATATGATGCCAGTGGGGAAGTTATTGGAGATGTATTAAGTCAAGAAGATAGACTTGTAGCATATTTCAGTGACAAGATGAATGAGACAAGAAGGAAGTACTCTTCTTATGACAAGGAATTTTATGAAATTGTACAATCATTAAAGAGGTGGAGACATTATTTAATGTCTAAAGAATTTGTGCTATATTCAGATAATCATGTTTTACAGTATATTATGAAACAACCTAAATTGAATCAAAAACATGCAAAATGGGTTGAATATCTTCAAAGTTTTAACTTTGTATTGAAGCATATAAGTGGTCAAGAAAACAAAGTAGTAGATGCCTTGAGTAGAAAAAGCATTCTTGTTCAAGAAAGTCAAATTCAATTGTTAGGTTTTGAATTTCTTAAAGAACTCTATAAGACAGATTTGGATTTCAAAGAAGCATTTGAAGCATGTTGTAATTCTATTTTGAGAGACATAATTCAGTGGTTAGATTATTTCTTGCAAGAGAGTTTATTGTTCAAAATAAATCAGTTGTACATACCAAATTGTTCTATGAGAGAAAAATTAATCAGGGAGAAACATAGTGGTGGACTTGCTAGACATTTTAGTGTTGATACGATTTATGAGCAACTAATTCATTTTTATTTTTTGCCAAAGATGAGATCTGAAGTGGAAAAGTATGTGAAGAATTGTAAAATTTGTCAATATGCAAAAGGAAAAAGTCAAAATACAGGTCTGTACATTTCATTACCTATTCCAGACAGACCTTGGGATATGGTAAATATGGATGTTGTTTTAGGATTGCCTAAGACATAGAGAGGGAATGATGCAATTTATGTTGTAGTTGACATATTTTCAAAAATGGCACATTTTATTCCATGTTATAAAACCAATGATGCTACTCATGTTGCCAATTTGTTTTTCAAGGAGATTGTCACATTACATGGGTTACCTAAAAGTATTTTCTCTGATAGAGACACCAGATTTGTTGGTAATTTTTGGAGGACACTGTGGAAGAAGCTTGGTACTAAACTAATTTTCAGCTCAACTTATCACCCTCAGACTGATGGGCAGACTGAAGTAGTGAACAGGAGTTTGGGTAATCTTATGAGAAGTCTTGGAGGAGAACATCCTAAAAATTGGGATCATATTTTACCACAGGTAGAGTATGCATATAATGATTCACCTAACAGAAGTATAGCACAGAGTCCATTCCATATAGTTTATGGAATGCACCCAAGAGGAGTATCTGAATTGAGGAACTTGAGGAGAGAAGAAATGAGAAGTGCTGAAGGAGAAGAGCTTGCTTCAGAAATTCAAGAAATACATGAACAGGTAAAGAAATAGCTACAGGACAGTAGCATCAAGTACAAAAAAAGAGCATATTTGAGAAAAAGAGAAGTTAATTTTGAAGTCGGTGATTTGGTTTTAGCACACTTAAGAAAAGAAAGATTTCCAAAGATGAAGTATAACAAGTTAAATTCAAAAAGATAGGACCATGCAGGATATTGAGAAATTTTTCCGTAAATGCTTATGAAATTGAATTACCATATGATATTGAAATATCTCCAATATTCAATGTTGCTGATTTGTACAAATATGAATATAGTGGCACAGATGACACACCAAAAGACGGAGGAAATATTGACTGGGTAAAATAGTTAACCATAGCAAAGACATTACAACCAAAGAGGATCTTGGACAATAAAGTGTTTAAGAATACCAGAGGACAGGAATATTTTCAATATTTGATCAGGTGGAGGGATCAGCCAATTGAAGATGCTACCTAGATGATAGAAACCATGCTACAGAAATTGGGCAGTTCTATGGAGGAGCTCATGGATAGGAGCCCATGAAGATTTTTGTCCTCAAGAGTATGATGTAGGAGCATGAAGCTTAGAGACAAAAGGATTCATTAATTACTCCAAAAATCCAAAAAATTTACAAGCAAAGGTGTTGGTACCTTTAGTTGTCAATTTACAATTTTACTAGATAGGGTTGAACTAGTATCTAGGAAGATTGAACTGTTTTAGATTAGACTCAGTATATTTAGTCTTCAGTTGATAGATTTAGGGAAGATATTATGTAATTATGATTTTATCTAAGTTATGAGAATTCGATCCTCAAGAAGAGGTCAAATGTTATGTAAAACACTATAAAATGTAACCTATGAGAAGAAGAAAATCGAATTGGGCCGTAGAAGAACTGATTGAGAGGATTTTTCCACTGATTTAATAAAAATACATAATTTAATTATCTGTTATATGCTTGGAAAATTTCCGAAGGGTTTCATCTCTTCGAAAATCCATTGGATTTATGTTTTTCTCTGTAGAAATTAAGTGTAATTCACTTTTGTCTGAATGATTCATAGGAATTTGAAGGAATTTTGGTTTCTTTGCTTGAGATCAGATAGTCAATAATTGATCTATTCTTGTTGAGTTACAGAGTGGGCAAGGAGTTTTTCAGAGAAACTAAAGGGAGAATGGTAAACAAACGGAAATCTGTGTTCAAATGCGATTGAAAATGAAAATTTGCAGACTAAGTGGTTTTTGAAAAACCAGCCACTCTGGTTGCACCACTTTTGGGCGTGTGAGTGGTTTTTTTCAATTAAACACAATAAAATAGAAAGGTGACACGTCATGGTGGCAATACCACTGATTTCGCATTACTTTGGAGCCATAAAGTGTCGAGGCTATTTTTACACGATATCCGTCCGATCATAAGTGTTGGAGATCTCACGGTATTCGCGTCAGAAGTTGCGCGGAGTTTAACAAAAGGTATGGACCCGACGATTTATTTAATGGAGCTTTATTAAAGTATTTGAAATCTGAAACCCATTCCGAAAGTTTTAAACATTGTTTAAAAATTAATTATTATGTTTTCAAAGGATAAGGGGACTTTAGCTTCCGTAAGTCATTTTATTAAATTAATCAATCAAACTTAATAAAGTTTGATGACCAAGAGTGGAAATAAGGATCGGGAACAAATTCCTCCTGAATTAGAAAACATAGTTACAAAATTTAAACAGCTCTCCTTAACACCTACACCCACGCTGCCATCAATAGTGCCTTGTTAGGGCATCTACATGTTTTTGGGCCCAGGAGCTCAAACCTTCGTAGTAGGGCACATGTTGATGTGATCTAAATATTTTTGACAAGGTTTTATCAACCTAAGAACTCTACGGTCAAAACGTAGCTAAGGGAGACCAAAGCCATGTGGGGGTGGAGGTCAAGGGTGATTAGATATAAGACCCAAAAAGATATGGATTGTGAACATAATGGAGCTAGGGAGGTGGTTGAAAATTTTAAAAGTGGAATTGGTAAAAAGACTAATAAGTGAAATTTAAACTAGGCTTTCATAACTCAACCTAATTCAATTTCAGAATTAAGGCATAGAAAATTGGGGGACACTGGATATCAATTGCAGAAGGAAGATACCAAATAGAAATGGGAGAAAAAATGTCAAGTGATAGAAGGAGCCATGTGAGTATCCAAGATATTTGCCTAGAAAGAAAAACAAAGAGATGGAGAAGAAATTTAGGGTGGAGATCAGGTCCAAATAGAAACAATATATGATAGGGAAAATACACATTGTGTTGGTGATTCAAACCAAAATTTCATGCCACCCTTCTATTTATATTATTATGCAATTCTTTATATTTTCCATCTTATTTCGCTTAAATGTTTACAAAGTTAATTTTCTACTTAGTAATATTTATAACCTAAGAGTATGTCTCTTAACAAGGATTGATTTCATTATTTATTAGTTTATGGTGCATTTCTACACGTTTCATCTCTAGTCGAAGATCACACAAAAGTCGTGAACATAAATCCTCTCCTACATTTTCCTCTTATGCTTTCTTTATATTAGTTAAATTAAATTTCATACTTAAATAGTTTCTAATAATTAAGTGTCTAATTAGTCCATTACCCTCAAGCCTTTGATACACTTGGCATCATACCTCATAAACTCTACACGACGTAGTTTTACAATTAATTATGCTAGTATATGAGATTTCCTACTAGGAAAAATTAGGGTATGTAGTAGACATGTAACATACTCTATTGTTAAATATAGAACATTTATTTGCATCTGTCTCATGAAAACCACCAAAAATGTGACATTAAGCATATGATTACCTCCTTCTGCATCACGATATATAGTTCCAAATAGTTGACACCATCTTGTGATGATGCATATCCCATGAGAATTTTGGGTAGGGTTACAACATTTATTTCAACAATTGTTATGGCGACGACCTATCTAGAGTTTCAAATATACATTAATTCCTCTATGTGGGCTATTTATAGTCATCCATTTTCCATCTAGCCATATTCTTGATTGCAATTCCTAAGTTTCAACTATTCCTCTACATCCAATCATCAATACTATTTCATTTTTTAAATGGGGGATTAATTTCATCGAATGTTTCTCTACATTAGCAATGATTATTAATAAATTATTATGTTCATTCTTTCCTTTGATAATACACCCAACATGAGAAAATTTTTATGGTCCTATTCCTAAGCATCTTTATTACATTAATTTTAGCCAAGGAATCCTAAAATGCAACAAAAATAAGGTCATCTCTATATTATATCTATGAATAAAGGAGATTCATTTGAATAATAAACTTCTTATTGCTTATTAATATAGCTTATAAATATATACTTAATATGTGAAATAATTTTATTAACTTATAAGCATCACATGACTAAAAGTGGTTGGAATACGTTATTTTAACTATCAAACAAGGTTGGTTGTATGGTAGCTAGTCCCTGCCCAAAGCGAAGAGCGAAGAACGGTGGTAATGAGCCAATCTAATTTTCAGATTTTGAGTCCATTTTGAGTCCAGTTCCTAATCAAAGTCCTTCTTGATCAAAGCCATGCAACTTCTTCTACAAGTTCCCAGTTAGCATAGATATTGAATACTTCCCCATCAGCCTGTGGAGTGACTTCAAATAAGAGGGAAGAAATATCCTGCCATCATTTTGTAGAACCACCTTGCTCACTTTTGGGTCTATTGATATGTGATCGTGGGGTTCCCAAAGAGGTGTGATTTACAAACATTCTGTATCTGATCATAGAAAAAGAAAAGAGTTATGCCTTCATAAGGAAACAACACACTGAATCTCTCTGTCTCAAATTACACTTTTGACCATTTATATCAGTTATTAAAAAACCAGGGAAAAAAATTTCATTTCAATTAAAAAACTAGGAAAAAATATTTCATTTGTGATTACTATTTTCAAATTGAGTGAAAATCATGTATTTCCTTCAAAGTATTTTACAGTTACAGAAGTTAATCTAAAATTATGGACACACAGAAATAAATAAACCGTGACCATACATGTACATGATACTGATAAATTTCCATGGAAAATGAAAAATACTTGTGTGTTTTTTACCACGGAAAATGCCAAAAGCACTAAATGTAAATATTTTGGATGGTAAATCCACAATTTTTAGTAGTGTATGTTCAACAAAATTTCAAGGTAAACAAATCCATTTTCCGCGGTTTACAGGGTTCTAGGTTTATAGGTGGGAAAATCAAACTATATTGAAACCATTTTTATCTTATATGCGGATTCAACTCTATAAAGATGGATTTTTCCTTCTCCGAAAAAAAATAGTTTGGCCAAGTAACAAAAATACACTGTTAAAAAACATATCTGTTTTTTACTTTAAAATTGTACTTGTAATTTCTTGAGCATTTTTTTCAATTGTTACCACATGCTTGAAATTACAATTTTAAACATGCAAAATTAGAATATCATAGTGTACACCTAAATTAAATTACAGTGATAGATAATCTGACCTGGAAATTCCAAGCTTCACGTGGAGAGAATTTACACTACTCTGGAACTGGAGGTCAGTGAATTTGGCTCTCTAATCAATCATACATTGAAAAAACCTACAGAAAGAAATAAAAAATAAAATAAAAATCAATGATAGTAATATTGATAGTAAAAACTTAAATAATTGAAAAAATTTAAATAGTAATATTGATAATAAAATATTAAAAATTTGAAAAAATAAATAAATAAGTGAAGTTTTGGGTCCATAAGTCATGATGAATTCAATCCATGTTCCCACTACCACGTGCCCCCACCTACATATGGTTGTTTTAAATTTTATAAACAAAGTTCCGCCACGTACCCCCACCTACATATGGTTGTTTTAAATTTTATAAACAAATTTCTGCCACGTATAGACCATTGTTATACAATTTGAAGCCTAATTTTGGCTTTGTCAATTATGGTGCTAAAACTTGGAAAAAGGTATGGCTTCGAATCAATTTGGTCAACTGTCACTTTAACGGGCTCTCGATATGGAATTTTAGCTAGGTGATCTCAATCTAGAATTTGTTATGGATATGTGCTTCACAGTGAGTCAATTGATCCTCTTTCTTTCTCCTATGACACCGAACAGGGCTAACATGTGTACCTAATCCTAATACCGAATGAAGGGTTTCATAAGGAGCTCAATACCTCACAGTTTCCATTCAGTGCCAGGAATTATTGTATAAGGTGAGCACTTTCACATTCACTGGGATTTTCTCCCCGTTAATAACCCTACCCTCTGTGCTTGCTAAAAAATTGAGGGGATTTATGTATAAAAAACTTCTATTTTTTTATTTTTTTTCAAATAATTTTGCAGAGGTGGTCAACCAAACTCAAACCTGAGAGTAGGTAAATTAAAAGAATGACAGGAAATACACGTATCATTATTTTCAATACATTCGGTCTTCAATCTACAGGTGTCTACTTTCATACTCAATTATTTAAATCAAAAAAACTTGAAACACAGGAAGCATTATTCAGTAATTAGCTAAGAAACTGTGTTTTCAATACATTCTGTCTTCTGTTGGAATTTATGAAAATTCCAGAACAAAAATGGAGAGAATAATACTCTCCTATTTTAACACAGAGAAATAAAATTTCACTCACATGAGACAGAGTTTCAACACTATAAAAATTCTATTCCTTTAAAACAAGTTGTTACAAAAATTACTGGACTGCTGCAAGACACAGTGCCAACAAAATACTTCTCTATCTCAACAAAAATACACATTGTCTGTGTATGTTTCAACACTCTGTCACTCATAGAATAACACTGTTGTGTATACAATATTTTTCACTGTTGTGCTTATTAAAATAAAACATAACACTCTGTTGATTGCACTAGCCATACGAGCTTTACACTTTATAAATGTCACGCATATATTAAAACAAATATAAAACAAAACTATATGAAATTAAATCTATTTAAAAACTGAAATTAAATCTGTTTAAAAGTTGTTGGGGCCCACCAGGCTTCATTACACAATGTGCAATGTTAAAAACATTTAAATGTTATAAAATTTCCCTTTATAACAAAGAACTTCATAAAACCTTTGATTGCGCGATGAACGTGGACTTGAAAGAACTATGAACCAAATCACAATAACCTTTTCGCGTAAAAAAATCGTTGACATCACAAGAACTTTTGTGCACACGATGCAAATTCAAATCCACCTCATAAACTTTTCAGGTCCGATTCTGGCCTGCTGACATAAGCGCAAAATGTAACGCAAAATGCGTTTATTAAATCTGTTGTATAAAGCCATCAGGTCCGTGGCTTGAACATAACAAATGAAACTTTACAAAATTTTGATTTTCAATTGGGAACCGAATGTGATGAACCATATTTTAATCTGCCATATATATGGCGTTGGGTCCGAAGCTTGACTTCTCCATCGGACCATACAACAAAAGACTCCCGATCCCGATTATAAACGCGGATGTGATGGGAATTATTAACTCCGCTATATAATAGTGGATCAGGTCTGGTTTTTTACTCTGTTCAATTGACCCTTATAACATAATCACTCCGATGACGATCATACCATTGGAACATAATCATAAAGGGTTGTGTATTATATGTGATCGTTCCGCTTGCGTAACTCGCGACATCAACAAGACACTTGCGTGGGGACCATCGAGGTTAAATAAAAACGCCCCACGTACATATAAAATATCTGCTCACTATTTTTAAAACAAAGGTACTCTGTTTTTCCCAAAACAAAGACTGTCCTCGATCAAAATAAAAAGACTCTTTTTTTCAAAAACGCAGAGGACTGCGCCAATTAAAAAAAAACTAAACTGACTATTCACTGCATTTGGAAAGCGGCTGGGACATAAACCTGGTAATAAAAATTGTAAAGTGGCTCCGCACATCCACTGTTGAAAGTAACATTTCAACACTCCCCCTTACTTTCAACTGTTGGTTTATCAGTCATGCCCAGGAATTTTCGCAAAAACTCAAAACTCTTTTGTCCCAATGGCTTCGTCAGAATGTTTGCAAACTACTCCTGAGTTCTGCAATGTTCCAAAAAAATTTCTCCATTGTTTACCAATTCCATGATGTAATTAAACTTTGTGTCAATTTGTTTCATCCTCTTGTGAAACACAAAATTCTTAGATAATGCAATAGCTGAGCTATTGTCACAAAAAATCACAGGTCCTTTTGCCTGCTCTTGGCACAAACTTCTCAACATACTCCTCATCCAAATTTCTTGACACGCTGCTACTGTAGCTACCACATATTATGCCTCTGCTGTAGACAATGCTACAATAGGTTGCTTCTTAGAAGCCCATGAAATGGCTCCTGAACCCATGTGAAAAACATAACCGGAAGTGCTCTTCCGATCATCTACACTTCTAGCCCAATCACTGTCAATGTATCCAACTAAATTTGAACATTCTAAAGCAGTATATGAAACGACATACCTTTTGGTTCCTTTAACATACCTCATAATTCTCTTCGCCGTCTGCCAATGTGCATCCTTTAGCTTCTTCATGAATCTGGAAATCAAATTGACAGCATGCATTATATCGGACCTAGTTGCAGTCAAATACATGAGGCTGCCAACTATGCTCTTGTACAAACTAGGATCAAAATCCCTGCTGCTGTCCTCTCTGCTGAGTTTTAATCCCATCACTATGGGAGTGATTACTGCTTTTCTCTCCTGCATATTAACTCTTTCAAGCACTCCATTAACATATTTTTCCTGTGAGATAAAAATCCCATTTTCATGTTGTTCTACTTCTATTCCTAAGAAGTATTTCAACAAACCCATGTCAGTCATTTCAAATTCTTCTTTCATGACTTTTTTAAAATTTTCAATAAGGTAATCATCATTACCTATGAAAATAACATCATCAACATATAAAACCACTATCAACATTTTACCATCCTTTTCTTTGATGTAGAGGGTGGGTTCTCCCTCACACTTTCCAAATCCATTTTCTAGTAGATAGGAATCTATTCTACTGTACCATGCTCTTGGCGCTTGCTTTATCCCATAAAGAGCTTTCTTCAACTTGCACACTTTGTGCTCTTGGCCTTTCTTTTCGTAGCTGAGAGGTTGTTCAATGTAAACCTCTTCCATTAACAATCCATTTAGGAATGCTAACTTCATGTCCATTTGGTAAACCTTCCACTTATTTTGTGCTGCTATGGACAACACTGCTCTCACAGTTTCCATTTTGGCAACCGATGCGAATGTTTCCTCATAGTCTATCCCATGCTTTTGCTTATATCCTTCGACAAAAAGTCTGGCATTGTGTCTCTCTATTTTTCCTTCAGAATTACTCTTGGTCTTGTAGACCCATTTAACTCCAATGACATCTTTACCTTTTGGGAGTTCAACCAAATCCCAAGTCTTGTTTCTTTCTATGGCATTAATCTCCTCATTCATAGCTTCTATCCATTTCTTATCCTTAATAGCTTCTTCAAAGTGGATAGGGTCATCAACATGAAAATATAAAGCAAACAAAGAATTCATACCTTCATTTACTTTCTCTTGTTCATAAATTTCATTCAAATTTCTGAAATTCTTACCTCTTTCATTAGGTGTACAAGTGCTTGAAGAAGCACTCGAATTTCCTCCTTATGGTGTTCTTGGAGAAGCACTTTATTTTCTCCTCAAGGGTGTCTCTTGCTTCCCTTGTGTTGGTGCTACTATTTGGGGATGTATTTCAGCCAACTCATCATTATCTCCATCATCAGAAAAACAATGTTTAACATTCACTTTTTTCTCTATGCTTCCATCCCAAGCTTCCTCCTCAATGAACTGAACATCTCTGCTCACAATAAACTTCTTGGTGGATGGGTTGTACAACCTATAGGCTTTGGATTCCTCACTGTATCCAATGAAAATGCATTTCTCACCCTTGTTGTCCAACTTATTCCTTAGCTGATGCGGAATGTGTGCATAAGCCACACATCCAAAAACCTTCATGTGTGTGACACCTTGCTTTGTGCCACTCCATGCCTCTTCTGGCACTTTGTTCATAACTGCTTTTGTAGGGCATCTATTCAAAATTTACGCTGTACAATGTACAGCTTAAACCCAATAATCATTAGGCAAATGCTTTTCCTTTAACATACTCCTTACCATGTCCATTATGGTTCTGTTGTTCCTTTCGGCAACTCCATTTTTCTGCGGAGTATATCTAGTTGTAAACTGCTTACGAATCCCATTTTCTCTACAAAAACATAGAAAATATTTAGAGATATACTCACCTCCTCTATCAGTCCTTAGGAATTTGATATGCAACCCACTTTGGTTTTCCACAAGTGCTTTGAAATTGCAGAATCTTTCAAACACTTCACTTTTGTTTTTCAAAAATTAAACCCAAGTTTTTCTAGTAAAATCATCAATAAATGTTAGCATATAATGGCTGCCAGCAAGTGATGGAGTTTGCATCGGTCCACACAAATCTGAGTGGACAATCTCTAAGGGTGCCTTTGCCCTTATTCTCTTCCCGAAAGGAAAACTTTCTCTGTGTTGTTTCCCCAAGATACAACCTTCAGAAAGGCTGTCAAGTTTCTCTATCAATGTTAAACCTCTTACCATTCCTTTTCTATTCAAGAAGTTAAGACCTCCAAAGTTGAGATGTCCAAATCTCAAGTGCCACAACCAATTGTCATCGTTTGGTTTGCTTTGGAAAGCCTCTTGTGTCACTGCTTCTATTTCTTCTTCATTTTTCAAATCCTCTCTCATTCTGAGAGGGAACATCCTGTTCCTTGTAATCTTCACTTCAGCAATACATTGTTTGTTGGGTGGTTTATCCATGATGGTACAAACATCATCCTCAAAGAAAACATTATACCCCTTTTGAACAAGTTGTCCAATACTTAAGAGGTTACATTTCATTCCTGGAACATAATAGACATCTGCTATGGATTTATTTTCACCTTTCCTTGTTAAAACATTTACATCTCCTTTTCCCATAACATAAACTTTACTATCAGTCTCTAGTGTGACTTGTGACTTCACACTCTCATCTAGCATAGAAAACATTTCTATGTTTCCTGTCATATGGTTACTATAACTGGAGTCTAGAAACCATAAATTTTGATTCTTTTCTTTAGCCATATTACAAGCTAAAAATAATTTGTCTTGGCTGATATTTTCTCTAGTAAAATTTGCATTTTTTCTATTTCCCATATCATGCTGCTGCTTTCTACATTCATTAGCATAATGTCCATATTTTTTACAATAGTGACATTGGACATTGGATTTATCATACCTTTGTCCTTGACCATTCTGCTGACCATTTTGCTGGCTACTGCCTTAGCCTTGATGCTGATTTGGATTGCTGCCCCTTCCTTGAGCATTTTCTGGACTGCTTCTCCCACCTCTGTTTTGGCTTCTGCCTCTTCCTCTCTTGTTTCCTCTGCCTTGCCCTCTTCCTCTTCTGAAAGACATCTGGGTCTTAAAGGCATGTTCCAGAGATGATTTTTCACTTCTACCCAATCTCTGCTCATGGGTCATCAGTGATGCATGTAGCTCATCCACTAAAACATTTGTGAGATCCTTAGTGTCCTCAATGGTGGTGACAATCACATCGAATGTTGAGGGTAGACTCCTCAAGATTTTTTCCACAATCCTATTTTCTTCAAGAGTCTCTCCATGAGAATTTATTTGTGTGACCATTCCAATCACATGAGTTAAGAATGAGTCAATGTTATCTCACTCCTTCATACATAGAGTCTCAAAGTCTCTCCTTAGCAACTGAAGTTTTGTTGTCTTCACTTTTTCCATGCCTTGATAGGTCTTCTTGAGAGTTGTCCATGATTCTTTGGATCTCTTGGCTGCTGCTATCCTTGGAAACACACTCTCATGCACTTCTTGATACAAAAAGTAGAGGGCTCTTGAATCCTTCTTCTTATTTCTCTTCAATAGTTCCTTCTCTGCTTGTGTTAAATCATCAAGCTCATTTTCATCTACTGGCTCATAAAATCTATCCTCAACAAGTTATCATAAATCTTGGGAAGCGAATAAAGCTCTCATAGTTATTGACTAGTAGTCATAATTTTTCCCATTAAATTGTGGGAGCTAGGTATTTCCAATACCCATGCTAGTGCTGGCTCCAACCATTATTGCACTCTTAACTATGTTTCAAAAACACTTGACTGTGTATTTAAAATAACTGATTGTTCTACAACAGTAACACAATAAATCTGTATAGAGAAATACCTTGGATTCTTTTTGGCTGAGACTTCACTCTGCTGGAGAAGCTGCTGCAACAAGTAACTCCTTCCTTCAACTTCTTTGACCTTCAAAGAGCCTGGACTAGCTCTGATACCATGCTGGAATTTATGAAAATTCTAGAACAACAATGGAGAGAGTAATACTCTCCTCTTTTAACAAAAAAAAATAAAATTTCACTGACAAGAGACAAAGTTTCAACACTATAAAACTTCTATTCCTTTAAAAAAAACTATTACAAAAATTATTGGACTACTGCAAGACGCAATGCCAATAAAAGACTTCTTTGTCTCAACAAAAACACACACTGTCTGTGTATGTTTCAACACTCTGTCACTCACAAAATAACACTATTGTGTATACAATATCTCGCACTGTTATGCTTGTTAAAATAAAACATAACACTCTATTGATTGCACTAGCCATACAGGCTTTATACTTTATATATGCTACCCATATATTAAAACAAATATAAAAAAAACTATATGAAATGAAATCTATTTAAAAACTTAAATTAAATCTATTTAAAAGTTGTCGAGGCCCACCGGGCTTCATTACATAATGCGCAATGTTAAAAACATATAAATTTTATAACGTTTCCCTTTATAACAAAGGGCTTCATAAAACCTTTGATCGCACGATGAATCGGGACTTGAAAGAACTATGAACCAAATCACAATAACCTTTTCACATAACAAAATCGCTGACATCGCAAGAACTTTTGTGTGCGCGATGTAAATTCAAATCCACCTCATAAACTTTTCGGGTCCGATTCTGGCTTGCTGACGTAGGTGCAAAATGTAACGCGAAATGCGTTTATTAAATCTACTGTATAAAGCCATCGGGTCCGTGGCTTGAACATAACAAACGAACCTTTACAAAATTCTGATTTCCAATTGGGAGTCGAATGTAATGAACCATATTTAAATCCGCCATATAAATGGCATCGTGTCCAAATCTTGACTTTGCCATCGGACCATACAACAAAAGACTCCTGATCCCGATTATAAACGTGGATGTGATGGGCATTATTAACTCCACTATATAATAGTGGATTGGGTCCAGTTTTATACTCCATTCAATCGGGCCTTATCACATAATCGCTCTGATGCCGATCATACCATCGAAACATAATCATAAAGGGTTGTGTATTATATGTGATCGTTCCGCTTGTGAAACTCGCCACATCAACAAGACACTTGCATGGGGACCACTGGGGTAAAATAAAAATGCCCCACGTACATATAAAATATCTGCTCACTATTTTTAAAATAAAAGTACACTGTTTTGCCCAAAACAGAGACTGTCCCAACTCAAAATAAAAAGACTTTTTATTTTTTCAAAAATGTAGAGGACTGCACCAATTTAAACAAAATTGAACTAAATATTCACTGCATTTGGAAAGCGGATGGAGGGCATAAACCTAGTAATCAAAATTGGAAAGAGGCTCTGCACAGACACTGTTGAAAGTAAAATTTCAACATCTTCAATCTACAGGTGTCGACTTTCATACTCAATTATTTAAATCAACAAAATTTGAAGCACAGGAAGCATTATTCAGTAATTAGCTAAGAAACTGAAATTACATTAGATGACCATTTCTACTAAGAATGACTTGAAGAGGCAAACTTAAAACAAGGCCTTATGAATTCCAACACTAACAGGTAGTTCAATATATGTACAAGGCAATTATTAGAGATATGTGGAATCATGAGTATCTAGGCACTATGCCAAATATTTTATATATTTTACTGGTAAACCATTATGATACAGAAATTATGTAAACCTGAGCATTTCTTTAGAATAGCACACAATGCCACACTATTGTTAAGAGTGCCTAATAGGACACACAGTGGGTTGGCCCCAAGTTCTTTTCTAAGAAACCGTTCTTAACATGAAGAGTTGGAAGAACTTTGGTTACAATAAAATATACATCCAAAAATGTTTTTCATTAATTTGTTTGACAAGATTTTTGAAATTTTTTATAATGAGAATATTAAAATGGAATGTTGTTGATTTACCACCACTGTTCAGTTCTCCTCTGTTAGGTTTAGTTTGGTCAAAGAGGAGGGCCACCATGGCTAATTAAACACAGTAGGCTTAACGTTTGCCACAAAGTGCTATAAATAATGAAACACAGGTTTAGTTCAGTCAAAGAGGACGGCCACCATGGACAATTAAGTGCAGTAGGCTTGGAAAATGTGTTTTCCACAAAGCACTATAAAGAATGAAACATAGTTTCCATTGTTTGGATTTTCGAGGGACCGTATTTTTTCGAATTTGTCCTGTGAAGATATATTTTTGGATTGGGAGTTTTATATTTCATTATGAATTTTAACAAAATCTTGCAGTGTCATTTATTATACTATCAACATTCTTGACATATCAACTAACAATAGAATTATCTCACAACAAGCATTCTATTGATAATTATAAATAATAATGGAATTGGCATCAATATTTACTCTGATCCTCATTTCAGAAGGAAGTTAAATATCTCGCAAAGAGAGTATCGAAATATATATAGAAATTTTCTCGATAAAGAGTTACATTCATAGGAATTCTATAGGGATAGAGAAAGAGCAAAATCAGTTGTACTCTTATTAGCCCCAAACTCCTTATGTGAAAGAAATATTAGTCTATTTAGGGATTTGAAACAAGAGCTAGGTATGAGCGTACATATTGAACATTAATTATGAAACTAGGTCTCATATAAACCTTTCTGCAGTTAGGAGATCACCGACATGTACAAAGGAGCGACCATTAGACATGAGTTAGATAATGGGTTGAATGAAAAATAATCCAGGGTAAATGTTGTCAGTTTCATTGGCACACACATAGAGAGGCAAGCTTGAATAATTGAAGTAACTCACCACGAGAGAGGAAATCACAATTGTCGATTTGGTGTAACCAAGATTGCAGTATTTTAGTTACACAAGAAACATAGAACATAAGTTTCCAGAATATTAGGAAAAAAATTATGACTAATAAAACCCATGAAGCCGATACAAAATGTTGGACAACCGGAGTATTACATGAAGGTAACATAAGGCCTACCAGAGGGTGTTCTTCAGTTTCGACAGGTTTTAGGCCTACCAAAGGTTTTTCTTCAGTTCTGACAGGTTCCAAGGAAACCCAAGAAGGTTTTCTCCCTCAGGTACAATCCTCCAACCACATGTTTCGGACATAGTCGCAGAGGTGAGACTGTGAGAGAAAAATTCAAAGAGGTGAGAGAGTCAGAGGAAAATTAGAGGCAAGAGCAAGCTAATTACAGTTAGCACTATAATCTGTAATACTAATTAGAGTAGGCACTATAATCTGTCATAGAATGTTGCTAGACAAGTGGAATGTTGCTAGACACGTATCATTCATTTTTCGAACCTTGGCAACCAAAAAAATATTCTCTAAGATCGTAAAAATTTTATGTTTACCAATTAATGTCAGCATTAATTTCACAGTTCTTAAAATTGGGATATCATTTAGAATTTAAATTAAGTCATTTTATGTTTACCAATTAATGTTGGCATTAATTTCACAGTTCTTAAAATCAGGATATCATTTAGAATTTAAGGTAATTTTTATAACACTTTGCCTCGATACGAGGCCAAATAAGACTTCTAAATTCCCTATTTGTTGAAATAACGGTAAGACTAAGCTCATAGGTTAACCAAAAAGTATACTAAAATATAAAATTATAAACCTTGGTTTAAATTCATTTATAAACTTAGGTTAGTGTGCAGTGAGTAATAAAAACCTCGTTGGTGATTACAATAGTCCCTGCAGCCCTAAAGGGGCAGGCACTAATAACATGATATATATTAAAATTTGTTAAGTGAATGGGTTAATAAACCATCAATGAGGAGGAAACATTCAATTATAAAATACCCAAATGAAGTATATCATATTATTATTCAAATCAATATCATTGTTGTAAAAGTAGGAGATAAATTTGGCACGATGTATGCTACACTCTATTCCAACTTGGTGATAGCTAATACAATAATAATGAAAGAGGTTTAAGACCTAATGAAAATTTCATATATTTTAACCATGTCATCACTAGATTCGATTTACACAAGAAATTGGTTTCTATTAATAATGAACACTTTGGGAATGAATCTTTCCAAGTAATATCTTTATAGTTTAAATTGAAAAAGAAAGTAGCAATTCCATATTATTTATAAGATAACTATCAAGTTGATGATGGTAGTAAAATATTTGAAACAATGTTATAACAAATTTATAATAAACAAAAGCCCATGTTGAAACTAATTTTACTCTCATGCTAATGGGGCTATCAAAATTCCATCACTCTACATTTAGATTTTACTTTGTCATCTCATTTATGGTGTCAATGTAGTTATTTAAATTTAATTCAAGAGACCCCTTTCCATTTCGCAATCAAACATCACAATAATGCCATTAACATGGCACAAGCACTAGTAGATTTAGAGCTACTCGATGAGGAATATTGTATTTCCTTTACACCCAATGAGGCTACAAAAAGGTGCATTGAAACCCATTATAGTTGACAGGGTTAGCCTTAAATTATCTATGCAGGGTTGAGCTTCTCGCTCTTCAAATAATTGGGACACTTCTTGTAGAGGAAGAATTCATCTTATTTCCATTTTTTCATATAATTCCAGGAATTTCATCAAGCAGTCAAAAGTTGGTGGTCATTCTTAAACCTATGTAGGACGAGACCTCCCTTTTCACATTGAAGCTACCTTTTTATATAGGTTGTATACATCCCTTTTCCAGGTTTAAGGTATCCATCTTCAAAGCATTAGGATCGCTTCGTCTAGCAATATCCCTCAAGTTATTCCCATATTTGGAAGAGCTCCAGGAACTTCACTAAGCGTTTGAGTGTCCGTGGGCATCCTTAAATCACCTCTTTATGCCAACATTTCAGAGAGCACATCCAGCCTAGTCTTTCCATGAATATTTTGCACATTTTGTATTGCAACTTTCTCCTTGGACTCATACATACCCCTTCAAATTAAGGGGGGTAATTTTGGACACCTAATTCTCCTAGGGTTAAAGTGGAAGTTGAAGAGTCTTAGGAAGTCTAAGAAATGTTGGAATATGGAATGAAACGATCACTTGAATGTAATATAATTTTTTTTCATTGTGAATAATAGAGGAAATACAATGTTTATCTTTCCTATTCCATCCATTTGATTTATGTCTCTAACATATATAGATGGATGTCTTAGGTGGCCTTCAATTCTTTGTATATGTTGATTTAGTCCTTGGTCTATAAGTTGCATTTGATATAACATAATAATTTTTTATTCCCAAGCTTCATTGTTATCTACAAGGACTCTCTTTGACATCAATTTCAATTTATAATAGATATCAATGTTGTGAAAGTACTAGTTTTTTCTTCCCCTTGTGTTCCCAACATTTTAAATCCATTCTGTGAAATTATTTCCAATTTCCACATTAGATATACATTCCCACTCAATTATTATACTTCATGCCACCTCAACAATTTCTTCCTAAATTTTAGGTGGAGTGTCATCTCTAGAGTGCCTTGTTAAGGCCTCTACATGTTCTTTGGACTAGGAGCTCAAATCATGGTTGTAGGGCACATGCCCATGCGATATAAAAAATTTTGACACATTTTTATCACTCTAATAATTCTAGGGTCAAAACTTAGCTGAGGGAGACTAAATCTAAGTGGGGGTTGTAGGTCATGGGGGATTAGATAAAATACCCAAAAATATAGGGATTCTGAACATAATGGAGCTACGGAGGTGGTTGAAAAAATGAAAAGTGGACTTGGTACAAAGACTAATAGGTGAGCTTTAAACTAGGTTATCACAACACAACCTAATCCAATTTTAGAATTAAGCCATAGAAAATTGGGCGGCAATGGATATCAATTTCATAAGGAAGATACCCAATAGAAAGGGGAGAAAAAATTTCAAGTGATAGATGAAACCCAGTAAGTTTCCAAGATCTTTGCCTAGAAATAAAAACAAAGAGATGGAGAAGAAAGTTAGGATGGAGCTTGAGTCAGAATAGAAACAATATATGATAGATTAAATACAAACTAGGTTGGTGAATTAAACCAAATTTCATGCCACCCTTCATTTCTATTTATATTATTAGAAAATTCTTTATATTTTCCATCTCATTTTTCTTAAATTTTTACAAAGTTAATTTTTTTACTCAGTAATATTTATAACCTGAAGAGTATGTCTCTAACTCAACATTGATTTCATTATTTATCAGTTTATGGTGCATTTCTACACGTTTCATCTTTAGTTGAAAATCTTACAAAAGTTGTGAACAAAATCCTCACCTACATTTTCCTCGTATGCTTTCTTGCTTTTAGTTAAATTAAATTTCATAATTAAATAGTTTCTAAAAATTAAGTGTCTAATTAGTCCATTAACCCGAAGCCTTTGATACAGTTGGCATCACAACTCTTAAACATTATAGGGCCTAGTTTGACAATTAATTATGCTACTATAGGAGATTTCCAACTAGAAATAAATAGGGTATGTAGTAGACATGTCACCTACTCTATTGTTACATATAGAACATTTCGTTGCATCTATCTCATGAAAACCACCAAAAAATGTGACATTAATAATCTCATTACCTCCTTCTGAATCACGATATATACTTCCAAAAATTTGACACCATCTTGTGATGATCCATATCCCAATCGAAGTTTGAGTAGGGTTAAAACATTTATTTCAACAATTGTTATGGCAGCGACTTGTTTAGAGTATCCACTATACATAAATACCTCTATGTGGGCTATTTCTAGTCATCCCTTTTCCTTAATTTCATCTAGCCATATTCGTGCTTGCAATTCCTAAGTTTCACCTATTCATCTACATTCAATCATCAATATTATGTCCTTTTTTAAATGGGGGATTAATTTCATGGAATGTTTCTCTACGTTAGCAATGATTATAAATAAATTATTATGTTCATTCTTACATTTGATAATACGTCCAACATGAGAATGTTGTTATGGTCCTATTCCTAATCATATTTATTACATTAATTATAGCCAAGCCATCCTAAAATGCAACAAAAATAATGTCCTCTCGATATCATATTTATAAATATAGGAGATTCATTTCAATAATAAAATTTTTATTGCTAATTAATATAATTTATAAATATATACTTAATCCTTGAGATAATTTTATTTCTAAGCATGCCATGACTAAAAGTGGCTTGAATACCATATTTTGATTGTCAACTAACTTGATATAGATTAAAAAATTTTAAGTGAATGTGTTAATAAACCATCAATGAGGAGGAAACCTTCAATTATAAAATATCGAAATGCACTATATCATATGATTATTCAAAACAATATCATTGATTTAAAAATAGGAGATAAATATGGCATGATGTATGCTACAATCTATGCCAACTTGGTGATAGATAATACAATAATAATGAAAGTGGTTTAATACCTTAAGAAAATATTTTATATTTTAACCATGTCATTCCATTTTCACAAGCAATTGGTTTCTATTAATAATGAATGCTTTAGGAATGAATATTTCCATGTAATATATTTATAGTTTAAATTGGAAAAGAAATTAGCATACTATATTATTTATAAGAAAGCTATCAACTTGAGATTGTTAGTAAAATATTTGAAACATTTTTTTAACAAATCTATAATAAAAATAAACTAATGTTGAAATTAATTTTTCTTTGAGGGGCTATCAAAAGTCCATCACTCTACCTTGGGATTCTTCTTTTTCATATCATTTATGGTGTCAATGTAGCTGTTTAAAATGAATGCAAGAGACCCCTTTCCATTTAGCAATCGAACATCACAATAATGTCACTAACATGCCATAATTATTAGTAGAATTAGATTTACCTAATGAGGAATATTGCATTTCATTTACATCCATTGAGGCTACAAACAGGTGCATTGAGACCCAATATGATTTACAAGGCCTCCCTAGTGAAAGGGTTGAGAGTAACCATATCCTTGTCATTGGTCATTACAAAAAGAAGATATGCTTTAAGAAATATGGTTTTTTTCTGGCGTAATGGTTATATTGTCGAAAATTTTCAATAGAAGGGGGCATATGAATTTTATAGTAATGAATATATAGCTTTGAAGGAGCCACTCCACAAGATCTAATTTAATATGTTTTAAGAAAGTATTATAATCATTGAAAAGATGGTTTTATCTTTTTCCATTTCCAAATTTTTTCTTATTTTCAGGTATTCATTTTATTTTGTACATCATGTTTTATTTTTGTAATGCATTTTATGAAGGTCTAAGTCCCTATTATGAAATTAGTTTTTTCAATGGTGATAGTCATTAGATGCACCAATAATCTGTAACCATGTGGGTCATTTACTCACCATCTAAATTCAAATACTTGGTCTTATAAACAATAATCAAATTGAATATGTTGTAATATCTGACTTACTCCCCCATAGAAATTCCTTTTAAACTTTCACATTTTCAAGCTCACCTAAATTACTTAATTATCACATAACATTTTAAACATAAAACATCAAGGAAAATCAAATTTTTAAAAATATGCATTTACTATTTTTTGTGATACCAATTTAATATCTATATTTAAACATATTCTTAAAAAATAATAATTATATAAATAATTTAGCAAACAAATACATTTGATATTGAATATAAATATGATAACAAAGTAACTATTTTGAAATCATAATATTATATAAAATCACACCAACAACTCATGTGACCTAATAATCCTACTTTAAATCACCACCACCAATACTTTGTGTATAGTGACACTCCTAATAATACATTCAAGGATGGATACCTTCTTCATTGTTAGCATCTCTATCAAAAATATTATTACAAACATTAAAAATATTATTACCAATATCATTGAGAAGAAATGAATAGCATCATAAAAGCTTATTCAAATTATTATGACTAATATTCTTGTTATTTTTTTTAAATATAAAATATTTTTTTAATAATATTTTAAAATATAATTTTTTTTAATTATAAAGTTTAGATTCTCTAATAATTTGTAATTAAGAATATGCATTTCTTTCTTAAAAAATCATATATTCAAAACCATAAAAATAAAATATGTATGTCTATCTGTTAAAACCATAAAAAAAAAATATGTATGTCTATATAAACTTAACATGGTTGCGCTGTTAAATGTTAAAAAGCCGCAATACTTGCACTCAACTTTCTAACATGCAGATATTGTTTTTTAAGCGAACCGCGTCACCATAGAGATATCACGAGCGCCCCCCAAAAGTAGTTCTTTTAAAGCGAACCGCGTGTCGATAGAAATATCACGAGGGCCTCACAAACAGTCCATGTTCTCCGCTCACGAAGATTTCCCCGTTAATCTGGCATCCACAGAATATATTCCAGTCATTTAACCAGCTTTACAAAGATAAAGCGTATGTTAATTATATTTTTTTTCAAGGGAATGAAATTCGCAACCTACCATCATTTGTAATTCCGTAGCTGAATCTTTGTTAAAGTCGACCTGTATCCTTCACTTGGTGTATAATTGAGAAAAATTAAGGAATTCTTGGGCTTCCGGTAGCTCCGTGTCCCAATTGTTGTCATAATTATCGCAAAAAAACGTTTTGAGTCGTAATCAATTCTGTTAGCACACTTGTATTATATGAATTCAAAACATGTGCACAGTTTCATATAAATGAAGGACGTTATGTCTAAATAACATGGCACTGTTTATTCTAGACTGCATTTAAAGACTTGTTCAAAACACCTAAATCTTTTATAATGATATGTGCATTTTCGTTTTCAATCCAATACAACATATTTTATCAAATATAAACGTGACATATTTTACTATCTCATCACAGTTAATTTTATAGGTTTATGAATCAAATCAATATAGTGATTATTGTTGGAATTTTCTGGATAATTCCTGAACTTTTTAAAAAACACAGAATTTCAAATAAAAATGAAATTCAAACAGACACAGAGATGAAATACCAATTCTATTTCATAAAAATAAACTGCTGTTACAAGATGGAACTCCTTATAATAAGGTTCTGGATTCATTGGTTGGAAAAAATTCAATCAGCTACTACAAACGCAGTGCTGTAATATTCTCTGTCGCTCTGTGTCAATTCTTTGTTTTCAGTCTTCCGGTAGTTACAAAAAATATATTACATAGCTCTTCTCTCTGTATATTGCAATGTACAACACATTTATTTTTAATGCTCACAGCATTTTTATATGAAATATTACATAATATATATATTATAAATATCATATATTTATAATATATATTAAACAAAGTAAAAAAAACCTTAAACGTAAACTGTTGTAAATAAAATTAACACACGTTAAAATTTAATACAAACATTCCCGTGAATAAAACAATTTAAGTCAAAAACTATAACATAATGTTAAAACATTATTTCCCTTTTATGCATTCCGGGGGCTTCGTGGAGTGGTGGGACCAGCTGCATGTGACATCAGCTATTCTGGGGGTTGCTTCCCCCTTTGCTGCTTGAGCTCTTCAAACCTGCCGGAATGGCTAGCCACCTCAACTCTTAAGTGCATTAAAATCTGTTGGTGGAGTTTTAATGTGTTCGGTGGGGTTTCAATGCAGGTTGGTCCTGCTGATAAAATTTGTGCCGCCTTCATTCTCCCATCAGTCTTAACTCTGTCGTTATGTTGTCTCTTCATTCCCTTCTCAATCAATTCTGCCGTCTGCTGAGTTATGTGGGTAGTTGGAATTAATTTCCAACACTCCAACTTAATTTCAACTGCTGGGTTTTTCTGCATACCCAGGCATTTCCTGAAATAATTAAAAAATTTCTGAGCTAATGGTTTTGGGAGGATATCAGCAACCTGATCCTCTATTCTGCAGTGCTGCAAAACAATCTTACCAGTGTTAACCAATTCAAGTATGAAGTGAAACTTGGTGTCTATGTGCTTTGTCCTTTTATGAAAAACATAATTTTTAGATAAAGCTATCGCCGAGTTATTATCACAGTAAATGGTTGTGCCATGTTTCTGTTCTTGACACAAATCTCTAAGAACTCTTCTCAGCCATACTGCTTGGCATGCTGCTGCTGTTGCTGCCACATATTCCGCTTCTGCTGTAGATAAAACAACTACTGGTTGCTTCTTGGAAGCCCATGAAATTGCTCCCGATCCAAAATGAAACACATATCCTGATGTGCTCTTCCTATCATCAACACTTGCAGCCCAATCACTGTCGGTGTAACCTGTCAACACGAAATTTTCAGAAAATGAGTATAAAATATCATACCCCTTCGTTCCATTCACATCCCTTAGAATCCTCTTGGCTGCCTGCCAATAAACTTCTTTCATTCTTTCCATGAATATGGAGATTAAGCTAACAACGTGCATAATGTCCGACCTAGTTGCAGTCAAATACATAAGGCTGCCAACTATGCTTTTATACAATCTTGGATCAAAATCTTTGCTGTTGTCTTCTTTACACAATTTCAACCCCATCAACGTTAGAGTCATAACTGCTTTGCTGTTCTGCATGTTGAATCTTTTCAACACTTCATCAACATATTTTGAATCTTGGGAAATGAAAATACCATTTTCATTCTGCTCTACTTCAATTCCAAGAAAATATCTTAAGAAACCCAAATCAGTCATTTCAAATTCACTTTTCATGACTTCTTTAAAATCAGTAATGAGAGAAGCATCATTGCCAATAAAAATTAAATCATCTACATATAATACAACGATAAGAATCTTATCGTCATTCTCCTTTATGTATAGTGTGGGTTCTCCATCACATTTCTCAAACCCATTTTCGATCAGGTAAGCATCTATTCTGTTGTACCATGCTCTTGGAGCTTGCTTCAGCGCATAAAGAGCTTTCTTCAGCTTGCATACTTTATGCTCTTGGCCTTCAACTTCATAGCCTAGAGGTTGTTCAACATAAACCCTTTCTTTCAACACTCCATTCAGGAATGCAGATTTTACATCCATCTGATAAATCTTCCATTTGTGTTGTGCTGCAATAGACAACACAGTTCTCACTGTTTCCATCCTTGCCACTGGTGCAAAGGTTTCATCATAGTCTCTGCCTTGTTGCTGCTTATAGCCTTTGACAACAAGTCTTGCTTTATGCCTTTCAATCTTGCCTTCAACATTGCTTTTGGTATTGTAGACCCATTTAACTCCAATGACTTATTTATCTTTAGGGAGATCCACTAACTCCCATGTCTTACTCTTCTCAATTGCACCAATTTCTTCATTCATTGCTCCAATCCATTTATTTTCATTTATAGCATCTTCAAAATGAATTGGGTCATCAACATGACAATATAAAGTGAATAAAGAATTCAAACCGGTATTGTTACTTACCTCTCCTTGTTCATAAATCTCATTCAGATTTCTGAATCTTGCTCTTCTTGGTGTGCTTGGAGTTCCATTTGAACTTGAGGGTGTTTCAGATCCCTGCGGTGTGCTTGGAGAAGCACTTCCTTGACTTCTCAAGGATGTTCGAATTCCAGCTTGTGGTGTGGTTTGTTGTGCTTGTGGTGGTGGAGGAGGAGCCACCGAAGAAGGGTTATTAGTTGTTGTTCCTTCTTCTTCTTCTTTGTGAGAGAGAGTTGTCTTCACATTCAGAGTCTTTTCTAGACTTCCATCCCAAGCTTCTTCTTCACAGAACTGCACATCTCTGCTTACTATCAATTTATTGGTGGATGGATTATAAATTTTGTACGCTTTTGACTCATCAATGTAGCCAATAAAGACACAATTATCCCCCTTACTATCAAGCTTCTTCCTTAGCAGATCCAGCACATGTGCATATGCTACACAGCCAAATACTCTCATGTGAGTGACAGTTTGCTTTTGTGCACTCCATGCTTCTTCTGGCATTTTGTTCATGACAACTTTAGTCGGGCATCTGTTCAAGATGTAAACTATGCAAGTGACATCTTCTGCCTAATACTCATGCAAAAAAAAAATTTCCTTCGACATACTTCTGACCATATCCAGAATGGTCCTATTCTTCCTTTCTGCAACATCGTTTTGCTGAGGTGTATACCTCGCGATAAATTGCTTTTGTATGCCATTCTCTCTGCAAAAATGCAGAAAGTCCTTAGAGATGTACTCTCCACCTCTATCTGTTTTGAGCACTTTGATATAATGCCCACACTGTTTCTGAACAAGAGTCTTGAAGTGGTGGAATTTCTCAAACACTTCACTCTTCTGTTTTAACACATACACCCATGTATTTTTGGTGTAATCATCGATGAAAGTTAAAAAATATTTATTTCCAGCAAATGATGGTATTTGCATCGGTCCACACACATCAGAGTGAACAATTTTCAAGGGTGCTTTTACCCTTATACATTTTCCTGCTGGCAAGCTTTCTCTATGTTGTTTGCCTAAGATGCAGCCTTCACAAAGGCTATCTGGCTTCTCAATCAATGGCAATCCTTTTACCATTTCATTTCTGTGCAACAGATTCAAGCCTCCGAAATTGAAATGTTCGAATCTCAAGTGCCACAACCAATTTTCATCTTTAACTTCCTCTTGAAATACTTCTTGTGTTACAACTACAATATTTCTTCCTTCCTTCAAATCTTCCCTGAGTTTGAAAGGAAACATTCTATTGCCGGTCATCTTCACCTCTACAATGATCTTCTTACTTGGAGGTATGTCTCTGATTGTACACACATCATCTTTGAAGAACACTTTGTAACCTTTGTCAATGAGTTTTCCAATGCTCAAAAGATTATATTTCAGACCAGGTACATAGTATACGTCTGGCACAATCATTTGTTATCCATTTCTTGCTAGGATACTGACTCCGCCTTTACCCTTGAAAGATATCTTACTATCAGTTCCTGTTGTTACCTCAGATTTCACATTTTCATCCAGATTGGTAAACATTGCAATGTGTCCAATGATGTGATTACTACAACCTGAGCCTAAGAACCAAAAATCTTCTTGTTTGTATTGTGCGATGTTACATGTTAACAACACAATCTTTGGATTCTTATCTTCTTCATTTGCAAAATTAGCATTTTGCTTATTATTCATGTCATTTTGCTTTTTCCTACATTCATTGGCATAATGGCCTAATTTCTTGCAATAATGACATTGGACTTGGGATTTGTCATACCTTTGTCCATGAGCTTCCTGTTCGCTTGAACCTTCATCTTCGTTCTGATTGCAACTCCTTTCGCTTGTGCTAGCAGGATTATTTCTACCTCTGTTTTGGCTTCTTCCTCGACCTTTGTTATTTTCTCTGCCTCGACCTCTACCTCGGTCGAATGACATCTGAGTCTTGAATGCTTGCTCCAAAGAGGAATCTATTCCTATACTCAGTTTGTGTTCATGAGACATATGAGAAGCACTCAGTTCATCTATTGTGACCTATGAGAGATCCTTTGTTTCTTCTACTGCTACCACAATAGATTCAAACCTTGAGGGTAAACTTCTCAAGATCTTCTCTACAATCCTTATTTCTTCAAGAGTTTCACCATGAGATCTTATCTGAGTTATCAACCCAATAACATTAGTGAAGAATGAATCTATTGTATCACATTCCTTCATGCTGAGTGTTTCAAAGCCTCTCCTCAACATCTGCCACTTTGCAGTCTTCACCTTATCCATGCCTTGATAAGCAATTTTGAGAATATACCATGCTTCTTTGGACTTTGTTGTTGCTGCAATCTATGGGAAAACACTCTCATATACTGATTCAAAAAGATAAAAGAGGGATTTGGAGTCCTTCTTCCTATCGCTTTTCAACAAGTCTCTTTCTGCTACTGTCAAAGCAGCGAACGTTGTTGCATCTGTAAGTTCAGGGTAGCCATTTTCAACTAGCTCCTATAATCCCTGAGAAGCTCTCATAGTTATGGACCAATAACTATGATTCTTCCCATTAAACTGTGGAAGTTGGGAATTTTTCAAACCAGTTCCGGCATCTGCCATCTTGACTGTGCAAATCAAACAATTTCTTTGAGTGCGTAGATTAAAAAAAAAAAAAATTTAAAAATCTCTCTCTGTTGGAGAAATCTTCTTCAAACAAGTCTTTCAGCTCCTGTAGTGAACAAAGAAACTCTATTTTGTCTCACTGAGTGCCTAGACTAGCTTTGATACCATGTTGAAATTTTCTGGGTAATTCCTGAACCTTTTAAAGAACACAGAACTTCAAATAAAAATGAAATTCAAACAGACACAAAGATGAAATACCAATTCTACTTCATAAAAATAAACTGTTGTTACAAGATGAAACTCCTTAGAACAAGGTTTTGGATTCACTGGTTCGAAAAACTTCAATCGGCTGCTACAAACGCAGTGCTGTAATATTCTCTCTGTCTCTCTGTGTCAATTATCTGTTTTTGGCCTTCGGGCAATTACAAAAAAAATATTACACAACTCTTTTGTTTGTACATTACAATGTACAACATACTTTTTTTATAATGCTCATGACATTCCCTTTTATATGAAACATTACATAATATATATATTATAAATATCATATATTCATAATATATATTAACCAAAGTAAAAAAAAACTAAATGTAAACTACTATAAATAAAATTAACACACGTTAAAAGTTAATACAAGCATTGCCATGAATAAAACAATTTAAGTCAAAAACTATAACATAATGTTAAAACATTATTTCTCTTTTATGCATTCTGGGGGCTTCGTGGAGTTCATCTCCGTGAGTTCTCATACACCCCTCGGAAATGTTTTGGCTTGGTGAAGTGGTGGGACCAGCTGCATGTGACATCAGCTATTCCTGGGGTTGCTTCCCTCTTTGCTGCTCGAGCTCTTCATACCCGCCCAAATGGCTTGCCACCTCAACTCTTAAGTGCATTAAAATCTGCTGGTGGAGCTTTAATGTGTTCGATGGGGTTTCAGTGCAGGTTGGTGCTGCCGATAAAATCTGTGCTTCCACCGCCTTCATTCCCCCATCAGTCTTAACTCCGTCGTTCTGCTGTCTCTTCATTCCCTTCTCAACTAATTCTTCCATCTGCTGAGTTATGTGGGAAGTTGGAATTAATTTCCAACAATTATTTATGATACTTGTTATAGTACCTTGATTTTCTAAAATTGTTTAGATATTATGATTATTATTTTACTGAACATTTATTTAAAGGTATAGAAATTATGGTAAATTTTATGAATTATTAAAATATAAAATGTTTGTTTATGTTTTTATCAAAATACTTAAATTTCTATTAATTTTATATAGTTTTTATAATATATTGATGATTTTCAAAGAAAAATAATTTTACCATAAATGAATAAATTCTAGAAAAATGAAAAAATCATTAAAAATTAGCCCTGAAATATATATGAATTTTCTTGTTAGATCTAAGACTTTAGTTATCCATAATGTAGATAGAAGTCTTTTTGTTTAATCACATCATTAAAATTTTCTTATAAACCAAATCATTAATAAAAATATAAACATTTGATTCATTAATACTACACCTAAATCAAGTTGAAAAACAAATGCATAAAAATGTCACTTTGAGGGGAAATGCTCATTTTGATTCTAGGTTTATAAATAACTTTTCATGATTTTTAAAATTAAATCTTTTTGATATAAATAGGAGACAAGAGGCATAATATTAACTATATAATATGAGAACAAAAATAATATAGCAATAACAATGTACTAGCTACAAATAAATAGATTTCATATATTTATAAATCTCACTCCATCTCCTTCTCTATGACTCTACGATTAACTAGAAACAATTTCACTAAACTTCTAGCCCTCAATTTTCTTTTTCCACTTTGTACAAGGAACATCAATGACCTTCATGTTTATGGAGACATGTACTTGTTCATACATGGGATTACTGGATTATATATTGTTCTCCATGTTTATGGAGACATGTACTTGGTCATACATGGGATTAATGGATTATGTATTGTTCAAAATATATTCTTTTAGGTCTTTTCCATAATATAATGTTCAATATTTCAAATTTCTCTTATATCTCATTTGATCATGTGATCACAGAGAGGAACCTAAAATAAGATAAGGTCTCCAAAAGTAGACAAAAAATCAGTGGAAGTATATAGATGATCAAAGAAAAATTCTAGGGCATCTCCATAGGATATTTCCATGCATATTGAATCCAATGAGTGTCATTTGAATACGCATAAGACCTCTTCCTTTTTTTTCATTTTTTCAAGACTCATACATATGAATCTTCATAGTGGGACTAAACATAAGCTTTAAATATAGATAACTTCATATACATTGATCATTTCAATATAGCATATGTCGAAATTGTAGTAAGGAATCGATTCGTTAACTTGTGCCTTAGTCAAAGATTGTAATTTGAATTCAATCTCATATATATTTGAGTTAGTTTTCAGTGTTATGTGAACTATCATTGACTTATTGTGAGTTAATTCGAGTTAGAAGTATTCCAATTAATTTTTCTCTAGTTGATAGCTAAAATTTAGCTATCTAGTGGAGTTAAACTGTAGTGCTTGTGAGTTAAGTCATCTCTATTTCTCTAATAGATATATACATGAGTCCTTGAGTTTATTTGAGTAGTTTTAATTCTTTAAACTCAAGTGGCTATTAGTTAACTTGTTGCAGCTACTAAATTTAGGCCGAGTAGTTCATGTAGTTTGAATTTCCTATTGAGATTGAATGAAGGAAAATGTATTTATTCAGTGTACACAATATTTTGTGTAGAGGCTTGTGCAACAGCGAAAGCAATCTGTTTTTGGAATTGCACAAGGAAATAGGAGAAATTCCTATATTTTAGGGGGATATTTGTGCTAGGAAATATGTGCTCCGAGTAGGCCTTATTTCCCTAAGTGTTGGGAAAGTCTTGAGTTGTGGATTGATCAGTATTGCAACATAGCTTCATGCTTGAAGCAATTTCTATGTAATAGATCAGATTGCTTAGTTGATTCAATACATGAAAGAGGGGATTTTCCCAGGTGGGTTCCGGTGATAGATTTTTTGTACCATATGTGTTTTTGTTTCTATTCATTGTTTTCTTTGTACAAAAAATTGGTAGAGAAATATCGTTTTTTTCATATCAATTGGCTCTCATTAGAAATTACAATATTTAAAGGATTTTATACATGGTATCAGAGCTGCAAACAAGATAGATGTTATGTTCCTTGATCAAATTCAAAACACATTAGAGAGAATATCAATTACTGGATTAATTCTACAAGTGCAGGAATCATGGCATCCTATGGTGTGAGGATAGAGCATGCCCTAGAATGGACCTCAAGCTTGTGTGCATGGAAGGAAAAAAACTGAGGTTGTGTTAGACGATAATGGGGCTTTGGAAGACTTCAAGACTGATATTCCTAAACCTCTTGCATCATATGCATAGCAACTAACTCAATGGAAGAAGGCCATTGGAAAAGCTAGGAGGATGATCCTAGAAGGATTTAGAAACCATATTGTTCCAAATTTGCATGGAAAGGAAACACCATTCCAAATGTGGAAGGCCCTTACTGATCTATTTGAAAGAAATAGTCATTCCATAAAACTTTATTTAAACAACAAATTGAGGAACATTTCAATGGGAAAGGATGAGCCCATTAGTACAAATGTATCTAGGTTTAGTCAAGGGAGTGATGAGCTTGTAAGTGATGGAGAGATAGTTCCAACAATAGAGCTTTCGAGCCTTACTCTTCTTAGGCTTCACAAATATCTGCATAGTTTGAAAGATAGAGTGAATGGTAGATATAATCCCCCTGATTGGGAGAGATTGTTGTCATATCTTCTATGGGAAGAGATATAGAAGAACACAAGGGATGGAATCTCATTTGGGATAGAATATTAGGAGAAATTTTATTTAGCTGGAAAAGGGAAGAAAGCGAATGGACAGAAGGTCCAAGGAAAAACTAAGTCTTATCAAAATGTAGTCAAGGAAAAGCAATATGTTAGCAAGATCAAGTGTTTTCGTGAATTTCCATCCAAGACAAAAATCATGTTGCAGTAAGAGCAGGAGGAGAAGCACTCTCTTCTCAATTAGAATTGGATTTCTCCTTGGTATCTCACATGAAAAGCTCAACATGAGGTAATGTGTGGTACATTGACTCAAGGGATTCATTCCACATGATAGGGAATACAAATTTCTTCAAAAATTTGGAGGAAGAAGATATGTAATCACATATTTAGGTTGGACACAATGACAGATATATGACCAAAGGTGTTAGCACAATAAGCTTTAAAAGGGAGCATGGTTCCCCTCTCCATCTCAATAATGTGATTTGGAATCGAAGATTGAGGAAAAACCTTGTCTTAGTAGTAGTCATTAAAGAAAAAGAGTATGATGCAGTATTCAACAAAGGAAAATCCTACCTCAAACATTATTCTTCATACACGTCAAGGAGATTGGTGTCAAGCTCAATAATGCCTACAAATTTGAGGTTGATGTATGCATATCGTTGAGCAACAATGTAGAGAGTTCCCAGAGTTGAGATGTGGTGGTTGAGTGAGAGCAAGATAGAGCTCTCAAGATGGATCCCCAACCAATATCTCAGTTTTAGTCTAAGCTAGTTGGAATTTTGGTTGACAAACAGGATGATGATGATAAGGACCATAGCCTAGGGTGAGTGGAAGAAACCACTCATTGAAATACTTCCAGTATAGTGAAATTTCAAGCCAAGTGAAATCAGGACTTCATTAAGGAAGATCACAACATAGTTGATTCTTTGAGCTTCAAGAAACAAAGCATGATGAGAAAGAATGGATCTTCAAAATAGGTTCTACAAAATAAAGCAAAGAAGTCTTCTAGCTCAAAGGGAGCAACCACAATAGCAGAGAACTTGGTACAGTTTAATACAGATCCACATGGACGAGTTTCTTCCAAGAAGCCCATCCTTGCTAAGAGGGAATGTTGAAATTGTAGCATGGATTGACTTCTTTGTGCCTTATTCAAAGATGCTAATTTTAATTAAGTCTAATAAATATTTGAATTAGATGTCAATTGACATGTGTGATGTAGCCTATCATTGAATTATTGTTAGTTAATTATAGTTAGATGGATTTCAATGAGTTGTGTACTAGTTATAAAATTTAGCTATCTAGTGGAGTTAAAATATAGTGTCTATTAGTTAACTCATCTATACCTCTAGAATAGAGATAGACTTGAGTTCTTGAGTTTAGTTGAGTATTTTTACTTTTGTTAACTCAACTAACTCTTAGTTAACCAATAAAAATGCTATATTTAGCCATAGTAGGTCCTGCAATTCTATTTGTATATTGAGATTGAATGAACGCATAAATTCATTTATTAATTGATCATAGGTTTTTGTGTAGAGGCTTGCTAAGCAAGTAGAGAAATTTGACTTGGGAATTGCATAAGGAAATAGGAGCTCGTAGAAGGCCTTATTTTCCTATGTGTTGGGAAAGTCTTAGGTTGTGGGTTGATCAATATTGGAGTAGAGCTTCACACTTGAAGCCATTTCTATGTAATAGATCAAATTTCTTGGAAGATTCAATACAAGCAAGAGAGGTTTTTCCTAATTAAGTTCCCCAATATATTTGGTGTTCTATGTGTGATTGTATTTCTATTAATTTTTTTCCTTTCACAAAATTTTATTAGAGAAATCTTGTTTCCTTTGTAAATCAATTTTCTCATATTAACAATTACAAGATTTCAATAATTTTCTAAAACATAATTAATTTTTTTAAGATGTTTTTTTGGATTTTTAGATTTCACTTTCAATAGTTGCCGACAATTTCACTAGTTTTTCTACTTCAACGATAAGTTAAATAAAATATTTAAAAACATTTAAAAACATTTATATTGAAATTTAAATATTAATAACATTAATGAATTTCCGAATATTCATCAACAAAGTAATTATTTTTATTGTAAAAGTTCATGATCTAATTACATGATTGAATACCATTCAAAATTAAAATATGAAATAAATTTAGATACCTAGATAGAGATATTGGTTTTATTATATATTTATTATTTTAATATATTATTAAATTATTATTATAATGGTTGGAAAAAATATTAAAAGTTTTATACGAAGAATATATAGTGAATATATTATTTGTGTTAATTAAATTTGGATACACATATTTCTATTTTTTCATTGGATTATCTAAGATAATTTTAATTCATATATGTTATATTAAATATAATTTATATATAAGTATAAATAATAAATTAATATATTTATTTTATTATTATTATTATTATAAAATTTGATATATTGTAGATTAAAAATTATGAAGAATTGTTTAGATTTTATTTTTATTTTTATGATTATGAAATTTTAAAATAAAAATAATAAGTATTAGGTTTAAAATTATTTCTTTTTTTCTGAAGATATATGTTTGAAATTAGTCATAAATCAAAGATTAATGTTTATCTTAAAAATAACTATTATTTACCTAAATTTATAATTAAATTAATTAATTAAAAAATATTACAAATATATGTTTTATGGACATGAATATCAACATGAACATGAATCTTTAATAATATTGTTATATACTTTTCTAAATGTGTGTATATATGTTTAATTCATATATTAATTTCTTTTATATTTATCCTAATATGCATGTTTATGTATAAATAGGACTTTCAAAATTTTAATTTAATTATCAATATTTATTTACTGGGTAATAAAGTAGTATACAAAAATTAAAAATTAATATTTTTTTCTCTTTTATTTTTTAATTAATTAAAAAAAATTCATATGAAGAAGTTTCAGTTGAAAAAAGTTATGTTTTTTTAGGCATGTGGTATTTATAAGCCATGGTATTGGCTATAGTATTTTTATTTTATTTTATTTATTTTTTTCTTCTGAATACGCTTAATCTATTAATATACAAAAAAGTTATAGTTACATGGAAGCCAAAGCCTCATAGTTTCTGGCTCGAAAGATGAGCATTCTGATGCAACCAATTCTGAAGTTCAAAATATCAGCATACAATTCCAGGAGGTAGTTCAAAATATCAGCATACAGTGCTAGGAGGCAGTTACAACAATGGAGCATGGACTGACATCTAAGGACAAAAACACCGTTCACACAACATACCAAACCACCACAGTAAGCTACAGATTTGTAGACATGAACGGACTTATACATGACATACTGCCACCCTTTTAGGGGAAACCGGCTTTCAAAAAAACAACGGAAGTAGAACCAGCTTAACTGAAACAGCAAATAATTTCCAGTACTAAACCTGGCACCGTGAACAACCAAAAACAAACCAGTGCGATGAGAGACCATTAATCACCTTGAGTGGAAGGAGGAGATTCGATCACACGGAACACATAAGCATCTGGAGCATCCTCGTCCTGCACAACAGCAATAGCTTCCAGATTTTCCTGTATGAGAGTGATCTCATGCTTCTCGTCAAACGAGGCCAGAGTACCACCATTCTTGAAGCCATCCTCCGCAGAATTCGAATTGGGAATCAGCAAGGAGCAACCCTCATCCGGCTTCCACTTCTGGCCAGCAGTTGAAGGAGAATAGGGCCTATCAATTGCCAAATGCCCTAGAGGAGAGTCAAAAAGCTCGGCATTCACATCTGGTGGTGCTTCTTTGAAGTTAATCGTGAGAGTCGCTATGACCGTTGGCATGTTGAGCAGACAGGGGAAACGGAATTGCGCCCTGTGCTGCTGACTCGGGAGGAGATTGGACAGTCTATGAGCGGGCAAAGCAGTCCAATGGCCAGCTAAAGCGCCCCTACCGCTACGGGTCTCAGGATACCACCCCCTCATAGAATTAGACTGCGGAGAAGAGGAGTTGGGTGAAGAGGGAGGAGGGTGTCGAGAGAGATCACCACGGCTCGAGCCACACCTGCTCCTCATTCTATGGCGCAAACGAGGCATGATAGTCAAGTGCTGAGAGTTGAACTCGAAGGTGCTGGGAGTAGCAGAGTGAGTCAGGTCAGGCGTGCCCAAACTAAAGACCAAATGCGGATGAGTATGAATTTCTTCAGCGCTAAAGCCCAAACTCTGAAAGCAAAGGGAGGTTTGCAAAATATGCAGCCCAGGAGCCAGATTGATGCAGCAGGAGAGCAAACACCTTTGACCAGTGATAGTCCTAGTGCTAGTCTCAAAATCCGCCAAGGAGCAGCAGGAACGAAAGGGCAATGGAGCCGAAGTGAAGCGTTCCGGAGAATCCATAATGCTGCTAATCGAGCTGGTGTATGGGCAATTGTGCAGAGTAAATTTCCAGAACAGAGGATCATTAATGCGATTAATTGTATACAGGACGCAAAGGAGGGTGGCGGTGGTAAAACCCCACGCACCAACACCACGCCTTTGCCACCTATTCAGCTTGCCGACCACCTACATCCGGGAGTATTGGCTATAGTATTTAAATAAAGTCTATTTATAAATTAATAATCTCTGTGATAAAGTGATAAAATCTCCATGAATAAAAATAATTTTCCATACTTTTTCAAATATATATGTTTAAAGTATATATTAATCTTTTTATAATAACAATAATAATAACTTAAAATAAAGTTATAATATAAAATAAATATTATTGGTATTTTATATGATTATATAAAATAATAAAATATAATATTATTTGAAATTTTATATGAAGTAAATTTTTTTTTCTAATTCAGTCTACTTCTATTACATTATACACGACAAAACATTATAATGCTTGTCCTCTGGATTTGGCAAGTCAATTCCAGAGCGAAGTGTCTAGAGTTTGATAACAAAATAAGGAATGCCCCGGGTGGGGAAACCAGTACACAAGTAGAAAAAATTAAGAGCTGCCAAAGATGGGAAACCAGCATAAATAGTTTTGAAACTGAAACTGAAACATAACAGAGAAAGCTTCCAAAAAAGATTTAAACTAGAGAACACCATGAGATAATTGGAGTGAGAGAAGAGAACCTAGCAATTGGAGTTAGGGTGGACCTTCATTCTTCTTAGGAGGGTTGGGATCTTCTTCCACAATCCTGCAAACATAAAAAGACTCATCATCCTCCTTGCTCGGCGCATGGGCAGAAGTCGAAGGCAGAGGTGACACCTGAGCATCCGGCTGATTGGAGGTGGATAAAAGTGCACTGGTGTCTTCATTCTAGCCTCCCTCGTCCTGCAAGAACCTCGACTGCCATTGGAACTCGAGCCAGTGTTGGTGCAATGGGTACTGCTGGAAGCGCTCTGCATAGGCATTGCTTTCATCTTGTAATGAATGAAGATAGGCTCGGACTGAAGAGTGGACTTACGTGAGCACTTCTTGGGATGAATGCCAGGGGATTCGTGCTAGGAAACAGGGAGTTGAAGGGACAATTGAGTAGAGAGGTTGACAGGGTCGAGCCTGCTTAGCTCTTCCCAACCCACAGAGATATTCAATTCTCTACCCATGGCCAACGACAGAGGAGGTCTAGAGGGGAGGCCCTACCCACTAGCCCGCCAACATCACATTCTGTGGTGCCTTTGCATGACGGGCGAGGGAGCAGAAGCGCAAGACAAGGAGGGAGCGCTCTTCAGAGCAAGAGAGGAGCTCCCACCACCGGAATTATTCGAGGGAAAGTTGCACCAAGACTAAGCAGGGCCAAGAGTGGAGGGTTGAAATGAGATGCAGTAGGAAAACACAAAGAGCTAGATGGAGAGCCGAATGGAGGCCTGAGGAGCGCGGCGGGCTGAATTAATAGCCATAGGAGCAGGACAAAGAGTCGTTAATGCTCTACAACAGAAAGACGCCTCGAAAAAGCTAGTGGAGAAAGGGGTAATGGTTGGCATGCTTCCGCATTTAACAACAAGCAGACAGCCATGTGCGGGCACATGGGGCTGATAGGTGCCCTACCATATGGCATCCAAGTGACCCAAACTCTTACAGCGAGGCGCCCACATCCAGGATATATAAAGTATTTAATGTTTATTATGAAATGATGTTTATTCACATTTATAAACTCTTTTAATTTATATAAATATTCTCATTAATTATAATTTAAAATAAATTAAAATATAACTAATCATATATTTGTTTATAAAAAAAAAATATTTTATAAAATAATAATTTCTTTATTGATTAAAATCCAAAAAAACAAATATATTTGTTTATCCTATATATTTCTATATTCCTATCCCACCTTGAACATTATATTATTTAAAAACGCCACGTTATTATAGCTATCTCATTGCTGGTTAAGAAATCCAAACTATACTATAGAGATTGATTTGTTTTTATTATTATTATTGCTTTTCTTTTAACTCATATAACATCTACTACTTATCTTTCAAACCTATAATCTGATTTGTGAATAAATTAAAAGTATTATTGTCGTTTTCTCAACTATGTATATTGAAAACACTTACCAGTTTCCAGTTGAGAACACTTCCGAGTTTCCATTTCATTTCAATTTCTACGCTCACATTTTTAATACATTTTAATATTTATATAATAATTTTTGAATATTTTTGTGAATTAATATTTTTAATTAAAAAAATTTAATAATTTGTGTTTTTTTAATACATTTTAATATTTATATAATAATTTTTTAATGTTTGTGAATTAATATTTTTAATTATAATAATTTATTTTTTAAATATTAATTAATTAATTATTATTATTTAATTAAAGTATCATAAAATATTTCTAATTGATTATAATTATTTCAATATAAGTTGATTTTAAATATTAAAAATTTTATTATTTTATTATTATCTTTATTTTATATAAAATTTATGAAAAATTATATCACTTTTGATATATAATTTGAAAAATATTCATTTAAAGTATTTAAACTATTAAAACCACTTGAAAATAGTACTCGACCTAAGCCACACAGCACAACAACCTCTCATCACGAGTGGCCCTTCCATTTTGAGAAAATCTATGCTCAACCATTTTAAAACTTCACATGAACTTATTTTTTATTACACCTTATAAAAATTAACATACTAATTCCACTAAAATATTGATTTTTCTTTACTCTTCCATAATTGCGTTTCTAATTTTGAATGAATTATATATATATATATATATATATATATATATATATATATATATATATATAAAGCCCCCCCATCCAAACGTGTCGTCTTTGCACATTCAATCCGAAACCGCTTTAACCTCCTCGCAGTCTTACAAAATGATAATAAGGTGTATTGGTTTCAGCCGAGGAGATTGAAATGGAGTTGTATCATTGCTCAAAATATTTTCAATCCCAGCTGCCTGTAAATGCTTACTTCATTAATTTTCATCACATGGGGGCTGCCATGATGCTGCTTACAACCCGGGAAAGCCTATTCCATAGCAAAATCTGCAGATTCAAAGCAGCACACTTTAAACATGATAACTTTTTACAAAAGCATAAAATTTGCAGGTTGAAATCCATACATTTTAAACATTACAACTTTTTATAAAATTGTAGTGATAATTCGTGTTCGACGGATCCACGCAAATCAGCGTAGTACCGAACCCACTATCAACACATCAAAAGGCGTGCGAATCTCCTCCGAAATGTTTAATAATTCATTACAAGAAAGTGCGCTGGAAATGCCAACGATCAATATAGATCAATGAAGTGTACTCCACCGGAAACAGCCCGGCACTGATGTTTACAGCGTACTTTGTTATTACATGGGATGCCCATTATCTCTCTCTCTCATATATATATATAAGAGACACAATTGTTCATTTGCGTTCAACTTTAAGTTTTAAACTTTCCTGTGAATTTATTTATTTTACTTTCATTGATAATTTTTCTCTTTAGCATTTTAATTTGTGAGAGAAATCCTCACAAATTAGTTTCTTCTCACAATTACGCTGTCTGTATTATCTTCTAGTTTCCTTCTTTTAACCTGAAGCCAGTTCTAATCAGTAATTCATAATTGAATACATCTATTTTATTATCTTGTAAGATGGATGGAAAGTGGTTATTTAAACTGATACATGGATGTATCCCAAATAAGTCTGTGAAGTCAAAGAAGAATCGACACCGGGGTCAATCGACGTCCATGGTGAAGCCAGTGGAGGATAAGCTGCCAAAACCTGTTTATGATTCCTCTTCTAATTTGCAATCAGCTTCGCAACTCATGCAAATAAGTTTCAAAGTGGCATTTTTGCAGAGGATGAAGACCGCGATGTGGACCGGGCTGCAGGAGTTTTCATCGACAAGTTTCACAGGGACTTGAAATTGCAGCGAACGCCGTAGCTCGATATTATGACTACCTGGCAAGATCTACATGAATAATTACAGTTGCATAGGCCCCGAGTTTGCAGCTATTATTAAATACTATGTCCGTGGTGATAGAGATAATAGATTCCTTTGCAGGTCCAGGGTAGTAAACTGTTCTGAATATCTTATTTACTGTTGTTGCTCAACAGAATATAAGAAAGTGGATGGCATATTGTTATGAAATATCAATTGTTGTGTCCGCTATGACCATTTATTTGTGTACGGTTGTCCTCGAGAGAAAATCCTATATCTTCGCCAAATTCTTCATTTATAATTAAGTTATTAAATAACTTTTCGAAGATATCTTCGCGAAATTCTCTATTTATTATTCAGTTATTATTGCGAGTGAAAAGCAGCCAAATTCTTCATTTATAATTAAGTTATTAAATAACTTTTCAAAGATATGTGCGCGAATTTCTCTATTTCTAATTCAGTTGTTATTGCGAGTGAAAAGCTCTAAAAATTGTATGCCAGAGTAATCTTTGGACTTATTGTGTGGTGCTAAATTGTTAAAAAGGCATAGGGGTAAAGTCACAAAAATAAAATAAATATGAGTTGCTACTCTTTTATTGATTATATAAATTTGATTGATTAATGTATTTGACTTAACACTCAGTGAACTGACTCTTTAATATTAGCCAACTGGTAACGCCGGAGTAATTAGTTTATTTCAATGTTGCCCCTTAATTATGACCGCTAAGACATTACTCATGACAACTCAAACATACATGTTGGTCTATGTCTCAGCGAGGCTTACAACACCCATGTTTCTTTTGTGAAACTCAAAGACATCTTTTGATAATGACTTGGTAAATATATTAGCCAATGTCTCAGCGAGGCTTACAACAACCATGTTTCTTTTGTGAAACTCAAACACATCTTTTGATAATTACTGGGTAAATATATCAACCAATTGATCACTCGATTTAAAAGGCTTCAAGTGAACTTCTCCATTGCTCACAAGTTGTCTAATAAAACGATATCTAGTATCGATATGCTTTCTCTTTTCATGAAACACACTATTATTAGATAGTGCAATCACTGAGGTGTAGTCAAAATATATTGTTGTTTCTTCTTGTGTCCATCAAATACTCTTCTTAACCACACTGCTTTCCATGTTGCTAATGTTGTTGCTACATATTCTGCTTCTGCTGACGAAAGTGTCACAATAGGTTGATTCTTAGATGCCCATGAAATCACACTTGAACCAAGATGGAAGGCATAACCATAAGTGTTTTTCCTATCATCCAAACTAACTGCAAAAATCACTATCTTTATATCCAATCAAATGCTTATATTCTGTACTTCCATACATTATGCCACAATCTCTATTTCCCAATATGTATCTCAAAATTCTTTTTCATGATCTCCAATGTGTGTCTTTTGGTGTCTCCAAAAATCTAGAAATCAAATTCACTCATTGCATAATATTTGGTCTCGTAGTCATGAGAAACATGAGGTTTCCAACCACTCTTTTAAATAGAGTTGGATTTACATATGACCCTTCATGAACCTTACTTAACTTTGTACTTGTTGCAACTAGTGTAGGGACAAGTTTGCAATTTTCCATCCAAAATATTTTCAGCGAATCTGTAGCATATTTATTTTGACAAATAAATTTTTTTTTTAGACCGAGATCTGTCATCTCAAATTCCTTCTTCATACCTACTTTAAATTCATGTAACTCAAAATAAATTGTAAAAATCATGTCATCAACTTATAAGCGAAGAATCAAAATATGTCCATGCTCATTTACCTTTGTGTACAAGGTAGGCTTAATGTTGCTTCTGCAAAATCCATTGTTGATAATGTAGCTGTTGATTCTACTATACCAAGATCTAGCTTGTTGCTTCAATCCATATAATGTTTTTTTTTTTTAATTATAATTTTTTTTCTTTACCTTCAAATTCAGAACGTGGTGATTGTTGCACATAAAATTATTCTTCTAGAATCATGTTGTAGCCCCTAGAGACAACCTTGAGTTGTAAAAGAACAGTGCCTAGGACATCTTAAAATCAGAGGTTAAATGTATACAATTATATGGATGCCTCTGACAGAATATGAATTAAGAGAAGTGATGGTTTTGGTGGTTCAGTAATGGAGAATATCTGTGAGTCTGATCTTGTGAATTACCCTATACTGCAAGAGGGCTCAAGAGCCTGAATGGTTGGATGGCTTTCAAATGGGCCAAGTATGAAACAATGAGTAGAGGCTTTCAAATTATGCAGAGGTGTTGAGGAAGAATGGAGGAGGAACCCGCAAAAGACAGGATTAATATCCTTAAGAATCTATCTCTCGTGAACTCAGAGGAAATGGATGTAAGTGGAATATGACTAAAAATATAGATTTATGTAGCACGAATTAAGGAAGTGCAACAAATTTGATACATGAGCGTTACACATAAACGGATTCTTAGATAAATATGCATGCTACCGGCAACTACATTACACAAATCAACAAAGCAACAAAACATAGAAAGATGATTACACATAAACAGGAGATTACCAATAAACAAAGAGAAATAGATACATACTACTCATTCCTCCATCTGGAATCCAAGTAATAGTGTTGTATCATATGAAGCTAAAAAAAACTCTCCCAAATATGTATCTTAGAGAATAAGAGCACAAATATACAAAACTACAACAAAAATTTCGAGAAATTGAGAACCTTTCTTACATCTTTGAACTTCCTACATATGGCATTCCTATTGAGGGCTCCCCGTCGAATAATGAGTCATTATCGGCCCGCGCATGTGAAAACCAGAATATCCTAACAAACTAAATGAATGTTCATCAAGCAATCACTCCTGTAATAGAAAACCAAGGCAGAATCAGGTGAAATCGAGATTTCACCAGCAAAACATTTTAATCAGGAAGTAAAATAATAAAAATTATCGGCCGCATAGGCCAAGTCCTGGAATCTTCTATGGGGATGACGAGGAGTGACCGTGAACAGGTGGGTAGTCTAGTTTCCACCACTTGATTTCATATACTAGTGAAAGGCCTCCACTCCCTTGTTCTCATGATTCACATTAACCGTAATAAAATGGCCAGTTGTGATGCGCATGCTCCACTCTTTAGCAGAGGTTTCCTATATCAACTGAATAAACTATAGCTATGTTATTCCGCCAAAAACCATTGCTTGTGCTAGAGATGAAGGGAAGATGGTGGAAGTAATGGTGAGGCTATTCAGATAATTAGCACAGAACAAAGAGGGGAAAATGCCACGGGAGGGTTATTGATGACGTGGTCTGAAGGTCAGTCCCGAACTGATATCTCAAATAGTAGAGCGAAGGTTTTACATATGAGCAACGATAATTAAAAGTTAAAACTTGCGGGGAGGGATGTGCGGTGAGCGGGGAAAGTGGTGTGGAAAATAGAGGTGGGACCACCCATAGATCGCAAATCGCAAGATTTGAAAATGAGCAGCAAAGGTTAATGGTTATAAAATGCAATGTGAGAAACTCGATGGGCAGAGGACGTGACGTGGTTGGACGGAGGTGGGGCTACCCGCACATTGCAGATCAAAGATCGAAAGGTTTATCAGTGAGCAGTGCAAGGTTAGGGGTATATATCGCATGGAGCGATGTGTGGTGAGCGGGGATGGATGATGTGATATGGAGGTGGGGCCACCCGTAGATCGCAGACTACGGGTTTTATGTGTGAACAACGGAAGGTAAGAGTTAAGATTTGTGGAGAGCGAAGTGCGATGAGTGAAGAGGTGTTAAGAGTGATAAATGATATGACACATATTATATGTAATATATAGTATATGTAACGGTTTGTGGGATGTGGCAATTAACACAACTTTTGATAATATTTCCTTGATCAAGACACTTTTCCCTTTTGACTACGGAGTTTTCTGCCCGACCTCCACTTGAATTGCTTGTGCTTCCCCTTAAACATTCATGTCTCTGCCCTGTGATTTCCTTATAGGGACTATTTCTCCATGTTGAGTGCAGTCATAGGCCAACATTGGCTCCATATGGGGTCAACTTGTTGTTCTAAGTGCGTTAAGAACCTGCAGACCTGAATGCTTATGCTTTATTGGGTGCATGGAGTCGCAAATGCATAATGTAAGCCTAAGTTGGAACTATAGTGGAGCTGAGCACTGCTATATATCAAAATGGAAATCACTGCTGCACCCTAAAAATCTTTAATGTTGAAATCTGAACTATACTAAAACTGCAAACTGAAAAACAATTGAACTGAAAACTGCAAAGTAATCTGAAACAAAAACTAGAAAGATTCTCATAGCACTAAGCTTATTTTCACACCTACCTACCCTAATCTACTGGAATTACTGCTATTCTAAATGATACAATAATGCCAATGTAATCAGGCAAGCAATTGTTCTAATAACTTTTTTATTTCACTGTTTTTCACCAAACTTAGGAACAAACCTGTTAATGGTATCTGATAGGAATTCTCAGCTTGATCTTCATTGCAAGGAGCTTGTTCAACCTAAAAAACAACAGAAATGCTGAAAAGGTATGGTGGGTTTTTGATGAATAGTTTCTCAATATAGATAGTTAATGGATCAAGATATACTTGGCCTATTTCTCAATATTCTGACCCAATCGATCCAACCTAACAACGTGGTACTGCACATGTGCTCTCCATGTCTTCAAACAACTCAAAACACGTTAGTGTTTTATTTGATGAATTAAGGCATAAATCTAGAGAATCAAACCGGATCCATTCTTCCTTTGTTTTAAGCTTTGCCTCTCTGTTCAGCTGGTTCATTTCCACATAAACTACAATATTTTTCATTTCTTCAAGCGTTGCATTGTCCCTTTCTCTTATTGGAATGCCATCCCTGGATTAAAGGCATTTGGGTAGTGCAAGGGAGCTACTCCTGGGGGTAGCCTTATATCAATAGTCATTGAATGATACACCTATTTAACCTAGCTGAAAAAATAGTGTACTGTCTATGATAAAAAAAGACATTTCTCATGATTACCCATCAACCTAGGAAATCTTACATGAATAGATGAAAATTTCTCATGCTAACAACTGAAATATTCTCAAACCAATTTTTAACTTCACCTTGCCATGGTAGAAAAAACATCCTGATACATACCTCATCATACCTCATCTTCTTCAATGATTTTCTAGAACATAATTAGTTATTTTTAGAGACTCCTTTGGATTTTTAGATTTTACTTTCAATGGTTGCCAACAATTTCATTCTATTTTAACTATAAGTTAAATAAAATATTTAAAAATATTTATATTGAAATTTGATTTAAATTTAATAAAAAATTATCAACTATTTCTAATAATTTTATTTTATAAACATAAAAAATGGTTTACAAATTATAGCTTTAAATGAATATTAGGCACATATTTTTTAAAAGTCATTTTGGAACCATAAAAAAATAATAACATTAATGAATTTCCGAATATTCATCAACAACGTAATTAATTTTAGCTTAAAAGATATATCGATTGTACGTGAGAGCACTCACATCACCCCCAAGAGAAAGAAAGAGGTGAAAATGTGATATTTTAATATCACTATTCATCTTATTTTGATTGTAAAATATCAATGTCTAATTATATGATTGAATACAATTAAAAATTAAAATATGAAATAAATTTAGATACATATATATATAGGTGATATTGTTTTTATTATATATTTATTATTTTAATATATTATTAATTTATTAATGTTATTGTTTAGATAAAATATTATATATTTTATATGAAGAATATATAGTCAATATATTATTTATGTCAATTGAATTTGGGTATCGAGGATTTTTTAATATATATGTTATTCACATATGTTATATTAAATATAATTTATATATAAATATAAATAATGGAAATTTGACAATATGGAATCAAAAAAGCTTTTTAAAATTGCTTTTAATTGTACTTAAAATCTTCACATTTTTAGAATTCCTCAGTGGCATAAGGATGCTTAGTTCTGGCTCAATCATTGGAGAATTAAGGTGGAGCTCAGTATTGGAAGCAAAGATAAAATCAAAAATACTATTACCTCCAAGTGTAAGAACAATCTATGGGAGGATCAAGAGCTAGAGGGTAAAATGAAGCAAAGATAAGAACTAATTCCCATGAGCCTGGGAGTGAGACCACATACTGGTCTTCTCTGTGCAATAAGAAAAAAATTAACATCCCTAAGATAGAAACTAATTCCCATGAGCTTCGGAGTGAGACCATGGGCTGGTCCTAGCTGTGATTCTAAGTACCTGGAAGATGAAAATAACTTCCTTTTAGACTGCCTTACTCAAATTCACTCTCAATTCCCTACCATTTGCCACACTTCCAATCTTCTTGACCTATTAAGGAAACTCACCTATAGCAAAATTGGGGCACTTATTTTCCTTCCATACAAACAATATTTTGAAGAATCAAACTTAGATTATTTCTCCTCTCTTAAATTGATATATAAACAGAGAGTAACCATCCTCATCATCAATAAATAAATATATTTATTTTATTATTATTATTAGAAATTTTGATATGGAGTAGATAAAAAATTATCAAGAATTATCTATATTTTATTTTGATTTTTCTCAATTAAGGAAGTACTTTAAAAAAATTGATAGGTATTAGGGTGAAAATTATTTCTATTTCTTTCTCAAACTATATGTTTAGAATTAGTCATAAATCAAAGGTTAATGTTTATAAATATGTATTTCATGGACATGAATATCAACATGAACATGAATCTTCACACTTATATATATATATATATATATATATATATAATAGTTCGTTTTATAATTATCCTAATAGGCATGTTCATCTAGGACTTTAAAAATTTTAATTTAATTATCAATATTTATTAAGTGGATAATAAAGTAATATACAGAAACCAAAGATTAATATTTTTTTCCTCTTTTTATTTTTTAACTAATTAAAAGAATTGATATTAGCAAGTTTCATTTGACATAAGTTATGTTTCTTTTGACATGTGTTATTGATATGCCATGGTATTGCCCATAGTATTTTAACAAAGTCTATTTATAAATTAAGAATCTCTTTCATAAAGTAAAGATAAATCTCCATAAATAAAAATAATCTTCCATATTTTTTCATATATATATATATATATATATTAATTCTAATATTAATAATACTAATAATAACATTAATTTAAAACAAAGTTATAATTTTATTATTGTTATTATTTTACAATTTGAAATTTTATTTCAAGTGTTTGATGTTTATCATGAAATAATATTTATTCACATTTATTAAGTATTTTAATTTATATAAATATTTTTATTAATAAAAATTTAAAATAATTTTATGACCTTTTAAAATCTTAACAATATAACATATATTTATTTTGAAAAAATAATAATTTTTTTTATTTTAGAAAACTATGAATAAAATCCAAATAACAGACATATATTCCTAAAATCCAAATAACAACCATATATTCCTATCCCACCTTGAACATTATATTATTAAAAAGCACCACTTTATTTTAATTGTCTTATTACTTGTTTAGAAATCCAAGAAATTGATTTTTTTTCTTATTATTATTAGTTTTTCTTTTAACTCATATAATATTTATTATTTATCTTTCTCAAACATAATCTAATTGCTAAATAAATTAAAAGTATTATTTTCATTTTCTCAACCATGTATATTGAAAACACTTACCCGTTTCTATTCCATTTCAAATTTTGCTCACAATTTTTTAATATATTTTAATACTTCTATAATAATTTTTCAATTTTTTTTTGTGTCAATTAATATTTTTAATTATAATAATTGTGTTTTAAAATATTTATTAACTAATTATTATTTAGTAGAAATTCTTTCGGTAATAATCACATGCAAAAGGACCACGTTCTTTTGCATGTGATTATTACCGAAAGAATTTCTACTAATTTTATTATGGATCACAGAAGCTTAAATTCCAATAATTATTATTTAATTAAATGGCCATAAAAATATTTCTAAATCATTATAATGATATGAATATAAGTTGATTTTAAATTTTATACTAAATTATTTTTTATTTTCTTTCTATATTATTTTATTTTTATAGTTATTTTGTATAAATGTTATTAATTTATTTGTTATATTTTTGTTCACAGTAGTTTGATTTTATTAGTGATTACATCATTTTTTATTTTTGGTTTGAGAAATAATTACTCAAAAAATAGAAACTGTTAAAATTATTTAAAAATAACACGAGACGTACACCCAAAACATCAAAACCATCAAAATCAACGACTTCTGTAAACTTTGATCATAAATGATAAACTTTAATCATGGTGATAATGAATCACCCTTCCTCCTTTCTGAGACCCATCCTCAACCATTATACTAGTGAAACTTCACATTAACTGATTTGTTATCCCATCTTAGAAAAATTAGCAAGATATTCAAACGTATTCCACTAAAATATTGGTTTTTCTTTGTTCTTTCATAATTGCATTTCAAATTGATTAACCTTTACATAATTTTGATAAAGTAGCCAGTCCAAACGTGTCGTCGTCTCTTTTTTTAATAATATTATGGATTGGAAATCCCAATGGATATATATTGTAAAATTGCACATTCAAACCAAAACCGCTTTAACCTCCTCGCAGTCTTACAAAATGATAATAAGGTGGGTTGGCTTCAGCCAACGAGATTGAAGTGGAGTTGTATCGTTGTTCAAAATATTTTCAATCCCACCTGCCTGTAAATGCTTGCATCATTAATTTTCATCACGTGGCGGCTGCAATGATGCTTCTTACAGCCCGGGAAAGCCGTTTGCAAAGCAAAATCTGCATATACAAAGCTGCACACTTTAAACATGATAACTTTATATAAAATTATAAAATCTGCAGGTTGAAACACATACATCTTAAACATTACAATTTTTTATATAATTGTAATGATATTTCGTGTTTGATGGAACGCGTACCGAACCCACTGTCAACACATCATAAGGCGTGCGAATCTCCGAAATGTTTAATAATTGATTAGAAGAAAGTGCGCTGGAAATACCAATTATGGATATAGATCAGTGAACTGTCCTCCACCGGAAACAGCTTGCAATTGATGTTTACAGCGTACTTTGTTATTATATTGCATGCCCATTCTCTCTCTTTCATATATATATATATATATATATGAGAGATACAATTGTTCATTTGCGTTCAACTTTAAGATTAAAACTTTCCTCGTCATTTATTTATTCTACTCCATTGGTAAATTTTTCTCTGTAGTATTTTAATTTGTGAGAGAAAACATCACAAAGTAGTTTCTTCTCATAATTGGGCTGTCTGTATTATCTTCTGGTTTCCTTTTCTTAACCTGAAGCCAGTTCTAATCAGTAATTCATAATTGAATACGTCTATTTTATCATCCTGCAAGATGGATGGAAAGTGGTTATTTAAACTGATACATGCATGCAGCCCAAATAAGTGCGTGAATGCACAGAAGAATCGAAACACGTCCATGGTGAAGCCAGTGGAGGATAAGCCGCCAAAACCTGTTTATGATTTCTCTTCTAATTTCCAATCGGCGGCAGCAAGTCCTGCAAATAAGTTTCAAAGTGGCATTTATGCAGAGGATGAAGACCAGGATGTGGATCGGGCTGCAGGAGTTTTCATCGACAAGTTTCACAGGGACCTGAAATTGCAGCGAACGCCGTCTGAAGCTCGATATTATGACTACCTGGCAAGATCTACGTGAATAATTGCACTTGCGTAGGCCCAGTGTTTGCAGTTTTTATTAAATACTATTTCCGTGATGATTGAGATAATAGATTCCTTTGCAGGTCCAGGATAGTAAACTGTTCTTAATATTTTATTTACTGTTGTTGCTCCACAGAATATAAGAATGTGAATGGCAATTATGAGTTGTAATGTTGTTACTGAAACATGAATTGTTATGTCAGCCAAGGCGATTTATAATCCTCTTGGTGGAAATTCCTGTATCTCCGCCAAATTCTTCATTTATAATCAAGTTATTAAATAAATTTTCGAAGATATGTGCGCGAAATCCTCCATTTATAATTCAGTTGTTATTGTTATTATTTATCATTGTCCGCCTGTGAAAAGCCCTACAGATTATATACTAAATTATTCAGAGGAATCTTTGGACTTATTGACTGTGGGGTCAGATGATCCTGATATCGGTTTAGCAGTGTCCAAAGAAAGCCGTTTATATTGTAGTTATATTGTTGTAAGCGCGTGCGTGGGTCATGAGAGAAATCATGAATGTCACGCTTTCTTCTCCAATCGGTTATCTTCTCTGTTGTTTCCGCAAAAGACCTATGCTACCAAACTCTGATATGAAAGAGATTTCGTTAATGTGCAAGGGAGAGGCTTTGTGAATGTGTAATGGTATATTATTAAAAAAAATATATTTTCTTTTGTTAAAGAAACTATGTCTTTGCTTTTTTTTAATATGGGTGAAGTGTTTACCTCAATTATTTTTTTACTATAACATATAATTTTGGAAATCTACATTCCAAAATTAAAAGTATCATTTTTTTTTTTTCAATTTTTCTTTAAAATTGTAAAAGATATAGTACTCACAAAGTTACTAAAATAAAAATGCCTACAATATTTGTTGGGCCTTCCAGGACATTCTTAGATAGAAAATTGCATAACTTAACCATTAAAAAAGTTGAAAACATAAAAAGTAAATGATATTTCAATTGATTTATGTCAATTGGTGGCTTCAATTGGCATGAGACGTTTGTTGTTGTATGGGAAGCAATTACCTGAATAAGCAGGAATGCTTATGTGTTTCTCAAAACAACCTCATCACTAATCCATAGCTATCATGCGTTGTTGCATTTTATTTAGAGTCAAAAGAATGTCCTCTTGATCTCATTCCTATCGACCAAAACTTTGTTAATGGTAACTTGATGTGCCATCACGTGTCCCCTGTCTACATGTATTGGTTATAATGTCCTCTAGTATGCCTTATATATGATATATAATTTTTTACTTTCACTAGAAATTTAGTGTACATGAGAGTTTTTATCTCATAAGTAAGTTTCTTCTCTTTACTTGAGTGGTTTTCAAGGTGTACTAGATTTTCAAGGTGTACTAGAAAGGGAGCGAGCTTTGTAAGCCTAGCCATTGAAAATTTAGCTCACAAATTAGCGAGATTCCATCCCCTTTCTCGATAGTAAGTCACTCCATAGTGCACTCATGCTCTTTGACATGGAATAGTGAGTTTTGAAAGAGTATTCTAGAAACAAGGGTAATTAGAGCATCACCTTGACTAGAAAGTCAAAACAAAAAGGATACTTAAGAATTTAACAAGGTGAGAAAAAAAATAAAAGCTCCCTCCTTTTAATTAAAGTTCTTGATTAGGCAATGATTGTAAGAAGGCCCACTCACAAGGAAGAACCGATCTACCTCACAATTCCATGGAAGGTCAAACACCACAAGAACTGGCATAATAAAACATTTAGAGATGCTCATAGGGGAAAGGGGTCGAGATCGAACCTGTGCTTCTAGTCACGAATACCACCTGTAGGTGGCTTTCTTTGGAGCTCTAGGATTAACTGTCAAGGTTGCTTCCATAGAAGCAATTTCCCCCATGAGCCCATATTAACTGCATGGAAAGCACTAAAAACCCTAGTGTAAATAAGAGTGACATAGGAAGCGAGAGAAATAACATAGACATACACATAGGAAGCAAGGGAAATGACACAACCATACCTACTTCTCCATCGAAATCCCCTTGAAGTTGAACAAGAATGTTCAAAAATGAAATTTACTAACCATTCAGAGAGTTGGAATGGATTAATATTTATCCATTGCATAGCAAAAAATAGGAAAGTATAGACCTAAGAGAGACGAAGGAGTCTCATCCTATTGTTAATGCACTGTGACCAGTCTCTACAGCCAGAGAAATGATGAAAATTCATCAACATGATTGAAATTTAACCATTAAAATAGATCACTTGAAACTAATTTAATGTCAATTTGATGAGTTGGGGTGGATTGGAAAGCTTGTATGCAAGCTTGATAGATTTAATGTAATTTCTAGATTGTTTTGTATTCTTTGTCATTATTATTACTCTGCATATGCAAAGAAGATTAGCTATGCATATCATTGGGTAGTGGATCAAAAGGATAGCATGTATAGTTTTCATGTCACATGCATAAACAATTAAAAGGCATGCTTCCACATCCCAAATATTTCTACATCTATATGTTGTTCCAATTTAGCGTTTTTCATTGGACTAGGAGCCATAGGAATATTAATACTTTTGGCCATATTTTTCATTTCCAGATGTTGCTTCAAAAAGAGGGTTTTGGAATTTCTTTCAACTATACATCTAAATTGTAGGCCTTTTCTATGGAGAAGGTGCTACCAAACCCATATCCTCATGACAATCAATCCACCTTGGTGGATGTTGAGCTGATTGTACCTTGGATATTTTGTAAGAAATTTGTTCATACTTCGTCACTAGGTTTGGGATTCCATTCCTATGGTCTCAACCCTTTATGAAAAGTAGAGATGGCGTTGGGGTTCCCCGAGTAATCATTGACATTATGCAAGCCTTGAGAGATCATATTAAGTACATTGACACCTAATATTTGGGATTATTAAATTCATGTAAAATAATGCAAATAGAATATAGGGAGATTAGGAATATGAAGAGACACTAGGAGGTGAAGGCGAAGAGCCTCTCTCTCCATGTATATATCCATGAAAAATATTATTGCAAAATCACAATTCTCATTGTAGAGTTACCTCGTGACCTGGCATGGTATCAGAGCCTACTCCCAAATTAGTTTATGTGTTGTAACTCCTTTGAGTTCTCTGCCATGTTCTTTTTTTATATTATGTGCCATATTCTCTGAAATATTTGGTGCATTCATATTCCTCAAAGTTGCGGTGAATATCCACTGTGAGTGTTTTTTTTGTGAAGGTTGATGTTTTTTATTTTATATGGTTTATATTTGATATGGCGTATATTGTAAAGTGATATTCCTTGCCTCGTGACTAGTGGTATCGCACCACTCATCGTCCAGTTTTACAGTCAATACTCCCGTACTGGTATTATATGAAATTTTATATGAGAAATGCTCATTGTATGACTATGCTCCATCTTCATGTTAATACCACTTTTTTGGCTCTCGATACTTCCGATTCCAATATATTCAACAATGTTCGATATCCCATACCTTGACATCGACCACTCACTCTCCCCAAGCTTCTGCATGGTCGCCACCGCCTACCACCTGCAACCCACTTCAAATACCACCCTCTCCCTATTCCCTACTACCCCAGTTCACACTATGGTTCCTTGGTTCCCATTCCTCCCATCATGTTTGTGTATACGCATGATTACTCTTGTTGCAACATCATACCCATAAGCACATTTAATACTCCCAACAACTACCAAACCGTTCCATACAACGTAATATATACCACTGGTTTATACCTCTATCATAATAAAACACTCACACTAGTCCTCCATACCACCATTTTCCCACTGGTCATAAACCCCATCCTCCCACCGGTCATACCGTTGTATATTATACATTACGAACATTTATTATTCTAGTGGGTGCTTCCCCCAAACAATACTTTGGTTTCCTCTCCCAAAAACCCCCTCCCACATAAACACCCTCCTCCATATACGCCCTACCCCATATAAACCTCCACCATATAAAAACCACCCCAATTATAATTATGTCACAGTGCAATATTTTTACACCAGAATTGCATTTTTTGCCACAAGAAGTGCAACTTTTTTTTAATACACATATTTTAATGCATTCACTGATATCAATTGTTGGAGTAGTTCTCCCTGGAGAAGATAAATATCCTAAATGGTCAAGCAATATCAAACACACTCTAATTTTTAATGAGTTTTCGACAAGAATTTGCGAAGGAGAAGGAGATAATATACGTCCAAATCCCACCTCACACAAGGAGATTTCCATTTGGGAAAATAAGAATAGAAATGCCTATGCCTTGATTGCGACATTTGTAAATGAATAGGTGATTCAACATATTTAAACATTATCAAATGATTTTGAAGACCTAAAGAAGTTAAAATAATTGTATGGCTCACACTCTGAACTTGAAGTTGTCCAATTCATGTTTAAATTGTCCAGTCTTGAATTGAAAAATGATGACCATGTTTCTTTAGCATCACAAGTAATATTTGTTATCCATGATATCAAAACCACTTGTGTTTAAATAGATATTCTTCTTATATTTTATGTCAAGGCACTATATCCCACTTATTCACATTATCTTGAGTCATTGTAAGCAAGTGGAAACCTCAAGGAGATTACGTTTGATTCCCTTGAGAAGAAGTTTTCTGAGTGATAAAAGTATTTTGGGAAGAAGAAAACTCCTCAGTCTTCTGAAGTTGTGTGTCTTCGACAAAAAATGAAGAATCATGCACAAGATTCTTGTAGCGCAGGACGTGCCCAAAAGGGAAGAGGAAGAAGGAATTTCAAAGGTAGGGGGAATACAATTTCAAGGACAAAAGCCTTATCTTCATTGCATACATTGCAATATTGCAATAGAGATGGACATGATGCATCCACATGTAAGTTTCCTTGGGACATAGTTGAGTATGGAGTAAATGAATCCAAAGGTAAAACCAATCACAAAGGCAAAGTTAAAGCACCCAAATCCACTCACTATGTTGTGGCACATTGCAATATTGGAGTAAATGAAGACTTTTTTAATTCTCCACTTGCTTCATGGAAATATGATTGGTTGCTTGATTTGGGAGCAGATTTAGGAAATATTTTTTTGAATAATTCACTGACAATCTTGATGGAGCACTATATTTTGCAGACAATTCAAAAATCAAGCCATCAAGGTTTAGCACCATAAGGTTCAAATTTCCCGGTCTTTGAGACTTTCTTCTACATGATGTTATATGCCTTCCGTATTTTAGTAGAAAATTGTTGTATTTAGTCTTCATATGTCAGAAAGGACACTCCATTCATATATTTGATGGCAAGGTTGAGGTCATAAAAGCATCAGATTACTCACTTGTCCTGACGGGGAAAGGAGAAGAAAGAATTTTGAAGTTGCAAGGTACCTATGATTGTGCACAAAAATTTTCATACAATTCTCACTATCATGTAGGTATACTTCGATCAGGTCTTTTATGGAATTTTATATTTCTACACTTGAACTGCAACACCTTTTCTAGTTGAGCTAAAAATTTGTTACTGGTTTTCCTACAATTCCTAGGAAAGTTGAGCAATGTGATAATTGTATTCTAGGAAATCATAACAAACAATATTTTCATGATTATCATTTCAGAGCACATATAAAAATTGAACTCATTGATTTAGATTTATGTGGACCAACGCATGCTCCTTATTCAAATGGTAATAAATATATGATGACATTTATTGATGATTACAATAGAATGTGTTGGGTTTATTTATTGAAGAATAAATATGATGCTTTTCAAACATTCAAGAACTTCCATGCATGGATTTAAAATGGTGCACAATCTCATATTGGCTCTATTTGTACTAATAATGGAAAAGAATACATTTCAAATGAATTTGAAAACTATCTTCGTGAGCATGCGATAAAAAATAAAACAACTATGCCTTATAATCCCCAAAGGAATGGAGTATATGAAAGAATGAACAAGACAATATTAAATATGGTACATTCCATGATGTTTTTCAATAATGTTAAACTAATGTTTTGGGTTGATGCAGTTCTATGTGTTGTGTATATAAAGAATAGGTTCCCATCTAATGATATTAGCATCAAGACTCCTTATGAAATTAGCTATGGCCACATTAATTTGGTAAAGCATTTGAGGGTGTTTGATTACTCCTGTTATTGCCTTATACCTAAGGAACAAAGAAACAAACTTGGTGGAAGGAGTCACAAGTGTATCTTCTTGGGTTATTCAAAACACTCCAAAGCATATCATCTATATGATGAAGTTAATAAAAAATTTTCAGTATATAGAGATGTGATCTTTCTTGAATCTTCCAAGGCTGACAATGTTGTTGAGTGACACCTTGATCATTTGGATAGATTAGACATGCAAAGTCATTTAAAGAATTTGATAATCACATTTCAAATCTTGTAAGGGGGATTCTTATATTGATCATTTTGTGGAATTTTATTCTGAAGCACTCTCTTCCCCACATGAAGCTTCATCCACCAATGGCATTTTGATTGATGTGATTGACAGAATTTCGAGACTAAATCTTGATTCAGCCCCAACTCAGTCAACTGAGTAGCCTAGGCCATCTCAGAATGGTCCTCCAAAATGACTTACTAAGACACTTGAAATTGTTCGTCCTGATGAGGTTGGAAAGACAGGAACAAGAAGTACAACCTAGAAAAATGGAGGTGATGTAGAGGATTCTGATTCAGCTATTTATATGGATGTTTATTATGACTTTGTATTGATGTTTTCTACATATTTTGAACCAAATTCCTTTAAATAATTTTCTTCCCATGATGAATGGAAAGAAGAAATGCAGAAGGAATATGATGCCCTGATAAATAATGCCACCTAGAACATCAGTGACCCTCCATTGGGAACAAAAACAATTGGCTGCAATATGGTCTGCAAGAGAGGGTATAAATCCTATGGCTCACTTCACAAGCACAAATCTAGGCTTGTGGAAAAAGGCTTTGCACAGAAGGAATGGGTTAAATATGTGCATAATTTTTACCCCACAAAAAAATGGGCTACCATCTAGATACTCTTTGCCTTGGAAGCTCAAAACGGTTGGAAATTCCATCAAATGGATGCAAAAATTGCTTTCTTTAATGGAGATTTGAAAGAGAAGTTTTTTATATCCTAGCCAAATGGATTTGTTTTGAAGGGTCAATAAATAAAAGTATGAAATATTTTGAAATACTTGTGTGGCCTCAAGAAATCACCACAAGCATGGTATGAGAAGTTAACTGAGCTTCTTCTGAATCTCAACTTCAAACATTATGATCCTGATGATGCAACTTTATTTGTCAATAAAGTTGAAAAACAATTGTATATCTTGTGGTGTATGTAGATGATATTTTTATGAAATGGAATAATGAGAGCTACATTGCATCCATAAAGAAGGAATTTAGGAAAGTTTTGAAATGAATGACTTTATATATTTTTAGTACTATCTTGGTATTGAAGTAACTCAAAATTTGAAGTTTATATTCATATCTCAAAATAAGTACATTGGAGATATGTTGAACAGGTTTGGCATGGCTGAGTGCAATCCTTTCACTACTCCAATGGAACAAAAATTGAAGCTCACATGCATTGAAGGAAAACAATTTGAGGATGAAACAAAGTATAGAGACATTGTAGGAAGTCTCAACTACCTGACTACTACTAGACAAAACTTTTTATTTTTTGTTGGAATGCTCTCCAATTTTATGCAAAAGCTTGTGAGAGACAATGATTTACTGCAAAAAGAGTCCTAAAGTACTTGAAGGAAACTCAATACTTTGGACTCAAGTATAAATAGGTGGGCGACTTTAGCTTGATTGGATACTCTTATTCAAACCTCGATGGAGACAAAGAAACTGGGGTATCTACTTCAGGTTATGCTATGAGTCTTGGATCAGGAGATGTCTCATGGAGAACACACAAAGAATCAATTTCAACAGATTCCAGAATTGAGGTAGACTATGTGGCAACAAATGAAGCAACAAACGAAATTGTGTGACTTAGGAAAATTCTAGTATATTTGCAGGAGAAACAAATGCATTCAACTCCTCTCATGATTGACAACACTTTTGCAATAAAGTTGGCCAAGAACCAAAAGTTCCATGATCAAACAAAGCACATCAATAAAAAATATCATCTGATTCATCGTAATGTTAAGGCTAATGAAATCCATCTATTCCATTGTTCCACAGATGAGAAGATTGCAAACATCTTCACCAAAGCACTTGGAAAAGAAAAGTTTGAAAGATTCAAAATTATTCTTGAACTCGACAACATCCCTTCAAATTAGGGGGCAAAATGTTGACATATAGTCTTTAGGATTAGGAAATTCATGTAAAATAATGAGATTATGAATATGAAGAGACACTTAGAGGTGAAGCCCAAGAGTCTCTCCCTCCATGTATATATTCAGGAGCAATCCTAATGCAAAATAACAATTCACATTATGGAGCTACTTCATAGCCAGAAATTAAGTCAGAGTTTGTTTAAATAATTTTCCTCTTGGAGGTTAGGAAATTGTTTCTATTATTCCCCATTGAACATGGAAGCTTTACCATCTCAAATTTCTCAAAAATAATATTGTTGGATTATGTGCATCCCTTTTCTTATGAAGTTCCAAATATATGACACTTCCTAATTAAATGTTGTTGGGATGAGTTATTGTATTGAGACTTGTATTGCCTATTTTTTAAGCCAAATGTATTTTCATAAATCTCGGCCATCCTCCAACCATATCCACTAGATCTTAGTTCCTCAAACTATGGCTAGACTTGATGGATCTCTTAAACCATTTCCCCCCTTAATATTTTGTCTCCAAAGTTTATCCCAAGTAATTAGTGACTATTTTATTTTCATCTTGGCTCCACCCCACAAGAAGGATCATTTTATGCTACAAATGAAGTTAAGAATGGAGGAAAACACCACAAGTTATTTTCAACGGTAGATTGGAAGTGTATGAAAAATAGATTTCAAAATAACTAATATTTTGGCTAAATTGAGAGAACAAAACGTCTAGTAGCCCATATTTTTATTAAATTTTCTAAGGAGATCCATTGGTAAATTTTCCTTTAGAGAACTATCTACTAGTGGATGTCCTAATTATTTTGAGGGAAGATATATTAAAACCAAGTAGCCTTACTATATGGTTTTACACAATTAGTGGTTTACAGTTAAATAAAAATATATTAACATTTGGATTTAGTGATTCCCATAGATGAGGAAAGAGAAACTTCCTCCAAAATATGAGATAAGCCTCTACACTCATGAATTGTTGGGATTCCCATGCACATGTCGTCATCTAAAAATTGGCTATGTGATAGTGGGATATTTTTTCCAAAGAGACACTGCTCTTTGATCATTTTGTCTACAAATATTTTTATGAGAGGCATCCATAATTCCTTAGTGTCTGATATGATGAATAATAGGGAGAGAGGGTCTCATTTCTAAATGCATCAAGAACCAGCGAAGGGAACAATAAAATATGAATTAAGGATAGTAGAAAAAATGTAGAGGAAATAAGAGCTTTGATTGAACTAATCCATTCTTGTGAAAAACCAAATGTTTGAAGTATTTCAAAATGATAATTCTAGTTACGTATTTCAAAAAAATTAGACTGATCTAATTTATGTAGCATGCCCATATTTTTTTTTATTTTTTTAGAGACTAAATGTTCTCATAAGAAATCACGATACCATCCACATTTTTTTTCCCGTTCCACATATCTTGTTTTCTTCACCAAGATAGGAAGTAAGAGGATATATTTAAGGTGATTAGTAATGATTTTCATGATTATCTTGTAGGCTACATTGCAAAGGGAAATAAGTTTGAATATGCGTGTGACCTCCACTCTATCCATATTTGGAAATAAAATGAAGAATGTTGCACATAGGTCTCTTAGTATAGATTTTGAATTTCTTGATTCTTTCATTGCTTCCCATAGGTCATTGCAAATTATTGTTGAGCAATATTGCAAGAAATTAAAAATTAGAGGAAATTTTAGCCTAAAAGTGCCCCCTAAGGAAAAGTAATGAAACTTATCAATTTTGGAGGGAAAGAAGGAAACTACTTTTCAATATTATCGTTTTGGCTTATCTCCTTTTTTTAATGTATCTTCAATTTTATCAATGTGGGTCTTCTTAGAATTATGCTTAATTGGTATTATTTGGATGTGGAATTTAATTTCGCATTCAATGAGAGCCTACACCTTAAAATTTAGTAAATCTTTAAGGAGATAAGCCAAAAATACAATTAAAAAATTTATTTTTATACTTTTCATACACTTTATTTACATGTATAACTTTTTAAATTTGAAGGATTTTGGTTGGTCTACATATTATGACATGGAAATTACATGAAAATTTCCTGGACACTTTTAGGTTGAAATTTCCTCTAATGGTTATAAAATAGTTCAACATAGAAACTTTATTTTTGACATTTATTTTACCATGTATTCGACTTCTTCAATCATGATTTCATGTAAGAGGGTATAATTTTATTCGTCGTTGTCGAGTGAAGGGATGCACAACATAAAAAAAAAAAAAAAAAATTGCCTTCATTTTGATGTGGCAAAAGGTTTGACAAAATATATTTCTAGAACCGCACAAGATTTTGCACCATATCCTCATGGTATTGAATCTTGGAGCCTTCCTATTTTCTCAAGTATGTGATTTTATTGTGATGGTGGTGTTGAAGCATCAATTTAGAGAAGAAGGAATCATTTTTGTTTCCTTCCTCCAGGCAATATAATTTGGACTTCTAAATTTAGAAGATTTCTTCCTAACTTCTTTGATCCTTTAGTCGGGTGAGGATTATATATTTATCCTTGATAATTCATTTGAGCTAACTTGGTGAATGTATTGTTCTTGGATTCTCTCCTCCTAGGATTTTAAGTCTGATTTGGATTGGAGCATATTCTGAAAATTTTCCTTGTTCCATATCTTGAGATGGTGTTTGAGGTGTTTAAATTTTTGATCCAATTGATAAATAACCATTCCTTCTATGTTTCTCTCTTCATCCCACCATTTCGTGAAACTATTATGAAAATAGAGGCATTGGATCCTGAATTTTTTCAAGTCAAAAGGTTCATTCCTTGGACAAGTTGGCATGCTTATTTATAGCTCTATTTCTGAATGATATGACTCATGGCTTGGAAGGATGGAGGCTTTAATAAATATATCTTCGACTATTATATTATATGAGATGATATATATATATACCATAGGTTTATATTCCATTGATAGTGCCAATACGAAATAAATGGGACAAAGTCATTAAATCTTCAGATAGAGTGAACACTACTTATAATTTCATGAAACCTCCTATTTTTTCCCTAATATATTTCATCAAATTAAAATCCCCACCAAAAATATAGGGCATGATGGAGATTACAAGGATGATATGTTTGATGCAACTAAGGAAATCAATATTGTCTCAGGGCATTGTGGGGCCATATATATTTGAGAGATAGAAAATTTCTAAAGACCCAATGAGCTCAAGCTAGATGGTAATAATTATAAAATAGAAGAATATGTTGATATGTAAGACTTTTTTAAATGATTTCCAAGCAACAAAATCTATATTTTTATTATAGCACAACCGATTGGTAGCCTTGCCCCCATCCATTTTTCATTTTCCTTATAGATTTAAATAAAATTTTATTTTCCTAGATAGTCATAAATGATGGATGTTTTAAGATCCATTTAACTTTTATAAACCTTTATTTTCCTTCCTATTTTAGGCCTAGTTGAGGGGTAAGCCTCTTACATCAACATGATTTTTCCAATGTGACTAATATTTCTCCTAATTCCTTTAAGATTTGTTGATTTCAATTCCTTTCCTTTTTTTTCTATCTTTATTTGAATTTGTTGTATCCTTCAAGGGTTGGATATGAACCCCAAGTGAACTATCATTTTTTTTAAAAGTGGAATCCTTTTTAGCCTATTGGAAAAATTTGAGAATTTCCCTATTTTGAATTTTGAGTTGATTCTTATGCATAAAACGAGGGTATTTACCATTCAAAGCATTTGAAATGTTATATAGGTCACGTTCATCTAGGTCCATGGCTTCAACTTACTCATTTACGATGGTTATATTTGAGTTGATCAAAAGAAAATATTGTATAATTGGTACCAAGAGGTTTGCAAATGGGGATGAAGGATATTCATTAGAGAGTTTGGGATAGCTTGAATTTGGAATATCTAGCTCTAGGGTATGATCAGAGGAGGAATCCAAGGGTTCAAGATTGGAAACAAAATTCAAACATTTGTCAGTAATTGGAGTTTTGATAGAGTGTGGTGATGGTGGTGGTATAAAGGTTTTCGAAGCCATGGAAATGAATAAATAAGATTGAGAATCCATCCTAGGTAGGGGATTGGGATTGACTGAAATAGAAAAAAAGGGAAAGAGTTGGATATTTTCATCTGCGGGTGGTATCACAATTGTAAAAAAGTAGTTGGCAAGCCCTTGTGTATCTATGTGATGAGAATTTCAATCCTCCCAGACATGTCTCACCAGTTGAATCTACAAAAAATTAGGGGGGGGGGGGGGGGGGGTTATTTCCATAGATATTCCCATTTTCATGGAATATACTTCATTTGAAATGAATGTGTTCATATTCCAAGGATTGTTTCCAAATATCATATTGAGAATATACATTAATGGATTCAAGTAGGGGTTCCAATATATTTATGTAGAATAAAAATAGAAATAATATATCTACCTAGTTTGTTTTGTGGCCTCTAGGATTTTGATGATGTTCCCCAATGAGCTTTTGATGCCAACTAATATATATTTATCCCAAAATTCTTAAAGTGAGGAATACATTTGAATCCATACTGGAGTTACCGAAAAATATTATTTGTCATGGAAAGATATTTATGTACAAAACCTTAAGTAAAGATCTACAAAGTTGAAAAGATATGGGGCATTCTAATTTCTTCTCATTTGATCTTATTTGTTGGATAAAATAAAGGTAAAATAACCTCTCACTTCTAGTCCCACTTTAACATGACCATTTTCTTTCCACTTTTAATGCATCAACTTAAAGAGGGATTTTTCCAAGTGCTAAATGGTTAAGAATTTACCAATTAGAGTGGTTGTATCTAATTTATTAGATAGTTTCCACAATACAATTTTAGTGGAATCATTCTTTGGGTCTATGGCTAATTTTAGAAGACAACTTCATGGAGGTCTATATCTAGTTGACAATTAGAATTCTGCATATTTCAACAAGATAGAATTAGCTTCTTTTTTAGAAATGATAGTGTTTGGAGTCATTGGTTATTCAGGGCACCAATTCCCTACCACAACTTTGCTAAAGCTCCCTCCTATAGGGTTGACCATCTCTAAATATTGCCTTTGAATCAAGTTGGGTTAATGTCAGCTACTTAGGGTTTTCGAGATTGTAAAGCTTTAGATAGTAAGACTTTAAGGATTGAATAAATGCTTATGAATTATCATGAACGTAAAATTATTAATTGAAATTATTGAAGATATTAATTACAATTTGGTTTGGTTAATGTGTAATATGGGAGACATTTTGTGAATATGTAATAGCTTAGCGAAATACAAATATATTATTTAAAAAGAAATATATTTTTTCAATTTTATTTTATAAAATATAAATTCCAATATAAAAAAATAAATAATTTATATATTAAAAAATTTAATAAATAATATATATTTTGTTAGATATAAGACTTTTGTGATCCATAATGTAGATAAAATGTGTTTCGAATTAATATTGTAATTATGATTTGGACGACGTTTCGAGCCATCTAATGTGGTTCATCCTCATGACAATGTGAAAAAGATAATCAATCTTATTGAATAAATACCATGGATGCATCATTGGCCAAAGATAATCGTTAAAAACTAGTCGTTATTAATTAGTTAGTTAATAAGTTATTACAAAATTATTAAAATTTTATTAATTATTAAATAATTTTATTAAATAGATTAATAAATAATAATATTTTAATAGAAAGATTAAAAAAATTTATTAAGTAAGTTGATGAATAATAATATTTTGATAAAAATATTCAAAAATTTGATTATTAATTATAATGAGATTAAAGTTAATGCTAATAATAATTTTAATTTGCTTTATAAATAATAATAGGGGGTTGGATTTTCTTTTTTTTATAATGGAAATGATAATAAAATATATATTATATTAAACAAAGAATAAGATAAGTAAATATATAAGATGAAAATTTGTATTTATTTATTTTATTTATATTTATTTATTTATTTAATATTTGTTTATTTTTTCTGTAAATCGATAAAAGGGAGAAAACACAACAAACGAAATGCGAGGGGAGCTTCAGATTAAGAGGGAAATAATCGAGATAGATTCAGATTCCATCACTTACTCAATTTCCGACCATCATTTTATTAGATAAAGAGTCGAGGAGCATGTTGTTGATATTAGACACAATCGGTCATGCACATCTGCTCTTGTGGAACATGCAGAAAAATCATGTCACCATGTATGCATTGACGACTCCAAAGTCATTGCCAGGGTTGATCACTTCCACCATAGAAATCTTAGGGAAGCTATTGAGATTGAAAGGCATGCTAAGAATCTTAATAGGGATGATTGTTGGAAATTGAGTAAGAGTTGGACTTCGAATCTCTCTTAGTGACTTCCACCTTATTTTGAAGCTTGTGTCACATTTGGTCTGTTGCGTTTTTACCTTTTTGTAGATTTAAAGAAAAACAAAAATTAAATAAATAATTTTTTAATCTTATTTCTTTAGTTATCTTATTATTTATTTATTATAATATATATTTTTTATCCGTTGGATTATGATAAAGAAAATTTCAACCCCCTATCATTATTTATAAAGCAAATAAAAATTCTTAAAAATTGTATTATTTATAATTTTATTTATTTTAATATATTTCTTATTTTTAGGCTTAAATTTAATCCAATTATGATTAATAATACAAATTTTAAATATTTTTAACAAAATATTATTATTCATTATCCTTTTTAATAAAAAATTTGAATTTTTTTTATTGAAATATAATTATTCATTATTATTTAATAAAATGCATTAACATCTAATAAAATTTTAATAATTTTCTAATAACTTATTAAGTAACTAGCTAATAATTACTAGTTTTTAATGACTAGTTTCAACGACTAACTAACAACTGCTAGTTTTAAATGACTATCTCCACACAATGATGCATCCACACTATTTATTCAATAAAATCAATTGTCTTTTTCACCTTATTCTAATGATAAACAACATTATATAATTTGAAATGCTAACCAAATCCTAATAATATAATTAATCCAAAAAACATTTATCTATAATATAAATTTTATATAATATTATTATTATTTTAATTTATCATTAATATTATTATAAATAAATATTTTAAAATAATAATTTTTATTTTTATTAAATATTTTTTTTAAATATTATGAATGTATACTTTTTCCTTTCCCTATTTCTTATTATCACCCTTTCTAATCTTACTATCTGACACGTATATCCAATATCTATTTAGAAAATGTTATAGATCCAATATCTATTTAGAAAATCTTATTAAGATATATTATTTTAACATTGAATATAAATCACACAAAACATATGCCTTTAAAGAGTAAATTATACTTTATCTTTAAATTTCTCTATTCCTCTAACTGTATTAAAGAAATAGAATTAGAAATGCATCAACGCAATTTTCTACGAAGTAATATAGCATAGCATGTCAAGACTGGTAACCTATTAAATGTTAAACTAGTGTATTGATATAAACAAGTGTATCGATATAAACTAAATGAGTGGTCAATAATAATAATAAAAGAAATTATGATATATTTAACATTATCTAAATAAAAAAATATAATTAATTAAATTAAAATTTTATTATTATTATCTTTTTTAAATTATACGAAGCTATTCACATTAATCAAAAGACACATGTTACAAAAAGAGCCATCTTGGCTTACAACCAAAGCTTTGAAAAGAGCGCAAAATCAAACCCACTCTAAGGGATCTTGAAACAAGGGGAAGGAGACTGAGAGGGGAGTTCGAAAACAGAGAGCTAAAAGAAGACAAAGAGCTCGTAGGCTCAACGCAACAAAAATCCTGAGAAGCAGGAATAAACAGAGATAAAAAAAGTTGTTAAAAGCCAGAGGGGGGCGACACCGGGTCTTCGTCGTTGAAGAAATCATCTATTTTTATCGGCCGTTCAAGAGTCCCTTCCTCAAGGTCAAAACAGGGGTGGTGAGAGGGCCCAGCACCCAGAGGGGAGCCCTTTGAAGGGGTCTCAACTTTAACCATGAAGTTAGGATCCTCGACTTTTTGTTGAAGTCCCTATTTTCTCTTCATTAATTCATAATGAGGTCAAGAACTGTCAACAAATCTTAAATGGTGAACTGTTTTGACATAAGTCTCGAACTTTTCTGAGAGGGCTTGAATCTTCTTATCCATTTGTTTGCTTACTCTGATTTTCTTTTGGAGTGCCATAGAGAGGAGAGTTTTAGTGTGCCTGTGAAGATCAATGGCACGCGTGAACAGGTTTTCCTAGCTTCTCGTCAAGCCTGGGTCTAGAATCCATTGGAATTCGTGGTCGACCATCTCCATCGGGTTGGATCGACGCCGAGCCATCGTAACATTCTCTGAATCCGCCATGAATTTCCTCATCAGGGCCGGAGTGATGTTTGTGTAAAAGTGAGCAGCATTGCGAGCCTGGGTCACTGCCCGAGTGATAGGGTGGCGGGAAGGGTTCTCCCACTGGGAGGAGCGGCTGCACCTAATGGGAGGAGGGGGACTCCTATGGTGGGGGGCCATGGCAAGAGAGTAAAACTATGAGAGGATGAGGGTCAGCAGGAGAGAGCAGGGCATGGGAGCAGAAGGGTCCTGGGAGGACAAAGTCGGGGAGCAGAGGGGCAAGAGGCCGTAGTAAAATTTATCAGAAGGGAAATTCAGCCAGAGAGAAAAGTAAGGAAATGATACCTAGAGAAGAGAATTTACGGGCAGAAGCTCAGGATTGCATGCCATGGGATAACAATTGTGATGCATCCAAACATTTATCATGGTGTCATGCAGAGTGTAAAGACAAAGCATGGGAACATGCCAAGGTGAGCAGAACAAGGACATGCCCTCACTCGAAGAAATCAACAGAGCATTAATTGAGTATAGTTTCATGATGAATTGGAGGTTTGGGAGGCTGTGACATGACGCCTACCTTGTGCAGGTCCTTGTAATTGATAATCATACATTACTTCTTGATATAAGGTGAGCCGAGATCACTCCATTCATGGGAGAAGAGATGCGCCTCGGTGGTTACCCACTGATTGGCCAGGTACTCGGCCAGATTATTTTCTTTTCTTCTGATAGCATGGAACGCAAGCCCTCTGGCTTCCTTGATGCTAGTATTGATGCGAAGGAGAATCTGTTTGAGGTGCCATATGTCAGAGACCTTAGCCACACTTCGACCATGCTGAAGTTTCTAGGAAGCTTGGGTAGCGACATTTGAGTCTCCTTCGACCTGAAGGGGACAATAGTTATTCTGCTTGGTAATGACTAGACCCTTAGCCATCGCTTGATGCTCAGCCACATTGTTGGTAGTATGCCCCAGATTACCATAGTATATCCATAGGATGGAGCCCTGAGAATTGCGAAAAACACCGACAAAGCCAGCCCTGCCTGGGTTGTTTTTAGACGCCCCATCATAATTGAGCTTGAAAAAAGTTTGGTCTGGAGGTCGCCAGAGAGTTAGGGGATTGGGATTGATAGAGTCTATTTGGGAAGAGGAATCAATGATGGGGGTAGGAAGATTGAGGAGGGAAAGGATTCTATAGTCATCCAAAGAAGGAGGGTACGGGGAATCTAGGAGATTGGTAATGGAGGCAGATTCTCTTAGAGTGGCCTTGATAAAGGTAAGAATCTGTTCTTCTTTGGACGAGTGGTTTCTGAAAATTCTTGAATTTCGCTCTTTCTAGAGAGCCCAACAAATGATTCCCGGGAGTAGGTTCCAAACAAGATTGACAAGCAGATGGCTTGAGAAAGTAGGGCACCAATTTTCTAGGGTGCTATGAATGGAGTCAAAATATTGATCGGAGGTTTCGAAAACCAACAGGAGCCAAGACTAGATATTGGAAGCAAAAGGGCAGGTGTTGAGGAGGTGGTTGATTGATTCAAAGTCAGAAAGGCAGAGAATGCAAACCGATGGACCTTTGAAACCTTCTTTTTGGTGGTTGTCCCACATCAGGATTTTCCTGTGTGTGATGAGCCAGAGAAAGAGACTGATCTTCGGCCAGTGCTTCCTGCTCCATAATCTTTTCCAATTGTTGTCCCCTTGAGCAGAGGTGGGATTTTGCAGGATGTTATAAGCTTCTTTGATGATAAAATTCCCTGGTTGGAACCCCAACGAAGGATATCCAGACCATCTTCTTTTTGAATTTGTCGGTTGTTGAGCTCCTTAGCTAGAGATTTTATGGAATGATGGAGGTGTGTGGGAAGAGAGTCTTTGAGATTCTCCCAGTGTCTCCATTCAGAGCTTCCGGTAGGTTTCCAGTAGTCTTTTACTTTTTTTTTTTTTTTTTCTTCCAAATTTTCTTTTGTTGGCCTGTAAATCTCTTTGTCTAGTCTGGGGCTTTTCTCCCAAGAATCATCCAAAAATAGAGCTTGCTGATCGTTTCCTATCTCCCAGAAGAAGTGCTCTTGAATCAGCTTTCTATTTTCCCAAGCTTTATTCCACATGGGAGAACCTTTAATGCTGCCCGAGAGCCTGATGAGGGAGGCCCAAGGGGTTGTGGGAGCATATTTTGGCTTTCCAAAGCATTGCCCAATTGGTGGAAGGGTTGGAAATCTAGCGCCACCACGTTTTAGCCCCCAAGGCCATACCCACGAGATCGAGATCTCTAAGGTTGAGCCTACCTTCAAAAATGGGAGTACACACTTTATCCCAGGAAACCAAATCCCATTTACTCTTTGTGGCTTTTCCTCTCCATAGGAAGTCCCTTTGAATGGTTATGACCTGGCTTGAAATGGAGCAAGGAGTTCCAATGGATGAAAAGAGGTAAAACAGCATGGCTTGAAGGGCAAATCTAACAAGGATTAATCTACCCACAAGATTCAGGGCTCTGAAAGTCCAATTGGATATTTTATTCTTAAGATTCGAGATTAGAGGTTCCCAGTTCGAGCAAGCAAGAGGCTTATCGGTGAGGGGAACTCCCATATATTTCGAGGGGAAGAAGATTTTTTGGAAGCCAAGGACGTGGAAAATATGAGTTTGAATGGCAGTAGGGGTGTTGAGGAAGAATATTTTGGATTTAGCATTATTGACATCCAATCCCGAGGCTAGAGAGAAATCTTCCAAGATTGTTTTGAAAGCAAGGGCTTCTTTAACCAAAGGGATGCCCATAAGGAGCCTATCGTCAACAAAATGTTGAGGAGTTGAGAGTGGGAGCTGAGGATAGAGCTGAAGGCCTGAGATGAGACCACTGGAGGAGGTAGCCGAGAGGGATCGACCCAGCCCTTCCGCTAAAATGATAAAGAAGAAGGGAGAGATAGGATCCCCCTGGCTGATGACTCGTGAGGGATTAATGATTGAGGTGGGGGATCCATTAAGGAGGATGGAAAAGAAAGCTCCAGAAACAAGGGCCATGATCCACTTCATGATCTCTTTGTTGAAACCAAAAGCTACAAGCATAAGTCTAATATACCTCCAATTGATCTTATCAAAAGCTTTTGACATATCTAGTTGGATAAGAATACCTGGTTTGCCTTGATATTTTAGAGTCTGGATAATATCCTGAGAGAGAATGACGCTATCAATGATCTGCCAACCTTCCACATAACCGTTCGGTGTGCTGAGATAAGGAGAGGCAGAAGAGACTTCACACGATTGGCCAGAAGTTTTGAAATAATATTTTAGATGACATTACAAAGAGCAATGGGCCTGAACTACTCTAAGGAGTTAGCTTTTTCCGATTTAGTAATGAGAGCCAGGAAAGTTGCATTAAGAGAGGGAAAAATGGATTTTCTCATTCTAGATTCCTCCACCAGATCATAGACCGAGTCCTTGATGGTATTCCAACAGACTTTATAGAAATAGATGATGAATCCAGTAGGCCCAAGGGCTTTACCATTCAACATGGACTGAACCGCATCTTCCAATTCCTCCATGGTTATATTTTTTAACAACATTTGATTGTGATTCTTGGTTAGAATAGTTGTGATGTGATTGGTAATTTTTCTTATCTGCTCTTCACTGTTCGGGTTACTTTCAGTAAAGATGCTTGTGAAGTACTGATGAAGTTCTTCCTCGATATGTTGATGAGTGTCGAGCATATTTCCTTGATTGTTTCTGAGAATGAGGATCATGTTATGTTTCTTGTGATGGATCATAGATTTATGGAAGAAGGAAGTGTTTCTTTCTCCCTCCTTGAGCCATTGGATCATGGATTTCTGTCGCGATAGAATCTCTTCCTAAGTAGCCCAGGCCTCCCAATCTTTCTGGAGTGCCATTTCTATTTGTTTGGTTTCCTCCATAGTCCCATTTTGAATGATTGTTTGTTGTAAGGATTTTAGCTTTGCCCCTATGATCTTTTTTCCGTAGTGATATCTCCAAAGTTTTCTTGATTCCATTTTTTCAATTATTGCTTGATGAACTTAAATTTTTGGTGGAAACAATTCATCTTTCTTCCCTAAGGATGAAGATATTTGGTACACCATTCTTTGATTTTGGCTTGGAAATCCGGATGGGAAAGCCAAAAGGCTTCAAAACATAAGGGTGCATTTTTTGGGCGCTCGGAGATTTGGAAATTTAGGACAATCGGCTAGTGATCAGATCCCACATGCCGAGAAATAACAGCCTCTGTTTCCAAAGAGAAGAGGTAAAGATCTTTGAAGATGAGGAAATGATCCAGTCTGGAGGCTATTTGATGCGGTCCCCCTCTTCTGTTGTTCCAAGTATGGATATCATTTTTGGTGGGGATGTCAATGAGATTAAGGTTATCAATCATGCTTCGGAACACTTGAGAATTTGGGTCTAGACGTCTAATTCCAACCCATTTTCATCCATATTGATGATCATGTTGAAATCCCCCGCCAGGATCTAGAGCTTGAAATCCAGAGGCTGGAGAAAGTTTTCCACATGGTTGAGCTAGCCAAGATGCTATCTGACAGTATGAGGACCATAGACATTGGTGATACATATTTTCTCTTTGGCGCCAATGATTTGGAAAATTGTGGTGAGGGCCTTCTTAGATGCAAAGGAATCAATCAAACAAAATCGTGATTCTTTCCAGAAAGTGGCAATGCCTCCTACTGTGCCCGTTAAAACTATAGCCACATGGCTATACTGCTTCCTGAAGCAGGCCTACTGAATGTTCATCATTTCATATAGGCCGCTATTTGTTTATTGTAACATTAATATGTCTGTTTTTCCTGAGATTATTTTGGATTTCATAATCCTTTTTTTTGTGGGGCTATTGAGACCCCTGATATTCCAAGATGTGCAATTCATAATGACAAGTTGGGAGGGAAAGAAATAACCTTGACCTTGCCCGCATTGAATAAGCTAAGTCGTAGCTCCTGGAGGTTTTGTACAGTTGTTTTTCTGTGTCTTCTTCTGGGTTGTCCCTTTGTGATCTGATGATTGGCCTTGAGAGTCGTTTGGATTCCCCCATTTTTATTTTTCCCTCCGGTGCTCTGGTGCTCTCTTGTCTTTTGAAAATTCTGTTGTAGAGAGTACGCCTGTTCTATTCTCTTGAGATGGTCTTCTAGTATATTTTCAAATCCTTTAGAGGTCCATTCCTTTGAAAGCTTTTGAAGATCCATTCCCATTAGAATTTTTTCAATATAATTTTCCTCTGAGGTGGGGAGATCCTGAGTGTAGTCCATTTATGTTTCTTCCTATGTTGCTTGGGCTGCTGATGAAGGGTTGTTGTTGTTCTCCATTTTAGTATCCATTTCCTTGTGCTATTCCTGGATCTATTATGTGTAATTACTGGTCTGTCCCTTTTCCTCTGTGGTTTGTGAGAGTATTTCAAACCTATATTGTGTTGCTTGCCTAGGGGTTTCCCATCCTCCATGTTTTCTTCTTCCTTGCCTGTTCTTGTGTATTAATTTGGTGAAACCCTGGTCGTCCCTGGCTCCTGTTGGGCTGTCTTGTGGGGGCAGTTTATTTTGAGGGCAGTCTCTGAAGAGGTGACTGTGCTCATGGCATTTGCGACATCGAAAATGAATGTTCTCATAATCAACCACCTGGGTCCATGTTTCATCCCTGAATTTCAGTATGATGGCTTCGAGTAAAGCGCTAGAGACATCAATATAGGCACATATGAGAGCATATGAGATGTAGTGGCCATTCCTGGTGCCTTCCGACATTTTGATGTATTCTCCCAGATCCATTCCAATGGCTTGAAGCACTGAGGGTGCCCAATAGTCCATAGGGAGAGAGTATATTATAATCCAAACAGGAACATGGGTGAAGTCTTCCTTTTCGGGCAAGAATTTCTCCTTCCAGAATCTCATGTATAATCCTACCGCATTGAAGAAGTACTACCCTCCTTAAAATATGTGGTCCTTGTCTTCCAGAAGAACAAAAACTACCATGAGGAAGCCTTTCGAACCGAGTTGTAGTTCGATGGCTCCTCTAGGATTCCATTTGGCTTGTATCCAGCCTTTCAGAGCCCTTTCAGAGGGCAATATTCCCATAAACTTACATATAACCGCATGTTCCTTCATGTATTCTCTGTAGACCTCTATGTCTGGTTCTTGAATGATTATTTCTAGGACGTTTGCTACTTTTGGATGACAAGCCTTTGCTGATTGAAACTTATCCTGATGTGTTGCAGTGACTTCTGAGCATGGGCTATCAGGGTTTGATGATGGAAGTTGGGTGTAGGCCATATCCCTCGACTTATTTTTTCCCCCTTTGTTAAAGGCATCCTGCTAAGAGATTTTTTTCACATATTTTTCATTTGCATGATTAGGAGAGTAGGAATGGAGATCTTGATCAGAAATCAGAACAACTGAAGAAGAGATGAGGCGCATGAAAAAAGAGGATTTGGGTGCGACGGAGGAGCCCACGACCTGCTCTTTGAAAGAAGGGCCTGCAGGAGGGACTGCCTTCTCCATGGTGTGCAAAGGAGCGCATTGGTGAGCCAAACTATGAGGGAAAAGCTCGTAGAAGCCCACAACGAGAACAGGGGACCTAGGGTTAGGTCATACACCAACTCCAGCAGCAAAACCTCTCATAAGTGATCTATTCAAAATTTTATTATTATTATTTTCTGTATGTTAAATGGATTATTTTAAAATAGAAAATTATGTCAATATATCTTTTAAAAATTAACATATTTCACATCATTATTAGTCTCAATCTTCCATGATGCAAACCAAATAATTTGACTAAAAATGTACAATTAAGAGTCAAAATACAAAGTCTATGGTTAATAATAAATATATATGAAAGTGACAAGAAACCATAAAGAAGTAAGAAAATATAACATAACATGTGACAGAAGCTCAAGAAACTGATGAGGTCCCTAAGGTAGGGCCTTTTGCACAAGAACCAAGAGGGGAAGATGACTTGAGTTTACATTGGACGTAGCTCCCTACATAAGCCAAACTAGCATCCAAACTGCCAAAAAAGGAACATTTATCTTATTGAACTCTCTGAATTTCATTCAAGGAAACTAATGTCATTATGGTCCTCATGTTTCTCTTTTAGGAATTTCTCTAAAAGACTCTTCAACTACCAATTTAGTGTGACTAAGTTTAGATATTGGTTCCTTTCATTCTTGATATGCCTAGGATCATGGAGCCAATTATAAACTTCCACCATGATCTCGTCACCCAAAAATTCCTAACAATATTTCATAATATGAGATTCTAACTATCAAATTTAGTCATGGATGTTCAAATGGGTGACTAAGTGGAACATGCTAGCGATATCCTGATCCTGAGAATGGTCCCTAAGATGAGTCTATTTGCCTCTACAACCACTTCCCCTGTGATTGTGAATTCTCGATCGAGGCACAATTCCTTCTAAGGAAAAATGTATTACATTATAAAACACAAAGGCCAAATGAGAGTGAAGAGAGAGAAAATGTGTTGACCCAAGGATGAAGAAAAGAAGAGGGTGGTAAGAGAAACTAGGTGGCCCAAGTTTACAGATAGGAAAAAAAGCCTTTGCGAAAAAATTACATAGCACCACGAAATTGTAGTCCCCCACTACTGGAAGAAATCATATATCCAAATTGAGATCCCCTAGTAAAGAGAAAAAACTAAAACTCTAATTTAAACCCCATAAAATGTTTCATCAAAATAAGATACAACATAACTAGAAAATAAACTATTAGACTTAATTCTACCATACCTCTTAACGCAAGTATACCCTAGAAATATTGTAGCATGCAAGGAGATGCCACCACCTAAATATTATAATAACCTTAGAGTACCCAATAGTAACTTATGATTTTGATGTACATTAATGGGAAATTTAGACAAATACCTAACTAACACATTCAAATTCTCAATATAAATCTTTCTAAACTCTCAAGTTGGAAATACATACATGAATGCCCAATCCTCTTCCACCTTGAAGTTGGAGAAAAGAAACCCATTCATAGAGGAATATGAAGGATTATGACATTATAAGACTAATTTAACTTCAATCACTAGTCTATTACTTAAGAGTTTCCATGACAATATTTCCACCTCTAGCAAGGGGAGTAACCTAATCGAGCATAAATTTGCATCAAACACTAATTGATATATAAGATGATAGTCGGAAAAATGATTTTCCAATGAATATTGTGGGAAATAATTTGGCATGCTCCTCTATGGGGCACGAAAACTAAACCACCCCTCATCTAATGTTGAAGGAGGTGATAGCATAGTGGGAGCCCTTCCAGTCCCCCCAAGCCTCGTTTAGAATTTGTGCATCCATCTTGATCAGGGGAACCTTGTTATAATTATAATTATTATTTTTATTATCAAAATAATTAACATATGTGTTAAACATATGTACATTTAAAAAACATTTAATAAGATTCCTAACTACTCAGATTCACCTCCACTCTACCTTAAACATTCCTAATTTTTAAATAGTTTTGTTCTAATACCAGGCCCTACCAATAACACATGATCAAAAAGGTTTAACTCAGGTTATATGACATATATTCACATGATATGTTTTCAATTAATCAATTCAATCAAAACATGAAAAATTGTATAAATACCAATCTTTTCTATATGACTAATATTAATAATATTCTAAATATTCTATCGAAGTTAAATATCTATCATCACATAAAACAAAAAAATTAAAACTATAAAAAACATTATTCTAAGCTAAATACTTCTAAAATGAACACTTATATATATATATATATATATATATATATATATATATATATATATATATATATATATATATATATATATATATATATATAACCTTGAATATTTTATAACATATATAAAATATGCTAAAAAAATTTAAAACTCAAATTAGGAGCTAGTACATGGGAAATACTCTAACCATAAATAAATATGAACATTACAGCACCGAAGTTGTATATAATAAAAAGTTACAACAAAGGTTGAAGTAATATAAATAGAGTTACAGATACTTTTAAAAAAAAAAAAATTTGTTACTTAAGAATCTTTAAGAAAAAAATTAATATTATCATAAATAACACAGTTAAGGAGATATATGTGTGGTATTTCAATTGGTAGTGGAAATGCTAATGTCAAAATAATTTGGAGGTATGTTTTTACATATTTTTATAATAATTTTTAATGAGGTGTCAAAATATGAAAGGTAATAAATTGTATATGTTTATTTGAGTGTAGGTATTGAGTAAATTAATGATAAAATTTTCTTTAAAAATTATATAATTTGTAATGTCCCTTTTTGAGGAACTTGCTGCTCCATCGGGAACATCTTAGATGTTCCATTTTTCCTTCTTCAGCGAGACACTGCAAGTCCATTTGAGAGATCGACTGTTGGGGAATTTACAGGATATGTCTCCTTCAAATAAGGGAGAGATCCTGATGCTAGCTGGCCCTTCACAGACTCTGCCTATGGATATGCAATATTCCACCTGAGGAATTCCTGCCACAGGGTCCTTGAGGACGCTGTATAAGGGAGATGGTGCAAAAATAAGACATAACAATGCTGGAATGCCCTAGATAACATCTCATACAAACCCTATTCATAATATGATCTCAAAGAAATACATTTATATGGGTTATTCAGATCTCCCCAAACTAGATCTCTAAAACAAGGCTCAATGAGAGAGCTACAACAATACATGAACATAACCAATAACTATGCATATCTGAAATACACCATGAGAGGGAAAATGCTACATCCATAATGATATTATGATATATCAGCTGATGAATACAAGATATAGCTGAGGGACAAGCCACTCAAGCTTTAAGAGCAAACCTCCAATGAATAAGCAGTGAAATACAAGAGTTGTTGCATATCCAGAAAATGTCGGAGTAGCTGCAACTGTGCTAAGTACATGAAGGGGTAAGCTACTAAATATGAATAAATACATATGTGGCCGAAGGAATACAATAAATAAGCCCAATAACAAGAAATGGGCTGAAATACAAGATTCCTAGCCAATCTATGGAGATTTCTAGAAATGCCGGAGAAACGCAAAATGTGACAACTGAGTTGTCCCTGAAACTGATACAAAATATAGATGAGGCCATGGAAGATCTTAAATTTAGAGGCCCTCCTCTGATAATTTCTTTAATACAAAGGACTTATCCCTTTGTCTTAGAAACACCTCCTAATGAGCTCCAAGAACCCTCCTCTCACTGCCTCCATAAAATAATGCAGTTTCTGCTATGGACTGTGCAGTGGGAGATGATGGAATGTTGGCCCATGCCAACTGATCTGAAATAATTCCCAGGAATCATCCTTAGAGCTCCTCCAATGAATAGATACCTCCACCACTGAAGAAAGCAAGCTAAGAAGACTCCATGAGTTCCTCTTTAGCTGCACCCAGCTACACAACACCCTCTCTACTACAGAAATAACACTGTAGAAGATGACTGAAACTATGGCCAGTGCTAAATTGAGGAAATGTAGCTGAATCCTCATCCTCCCTTGAGGAAGAGGTAGGGATTCCCGACAAGGAACACCCTAGTGCCTGAGGGCACCACCACCTTGCTAAATAGCCCATGGATGCTAGCTTTTGCAAACCCTTGTCTAAAGTCTAAAATATAGCATAATGAAAATGGGCTGCCATCTCCTCCATATAAAGTGAGAGAACTCCTCTCCATCATGGTCCCGACCAATCAGGGTTTCCACCCTCATGAAAGTGTCTTCCCTCCAAAACTGCACAACTTCTCTAGGAAGCCTCCTCCTCCTTGGGCAACACTGTTGACTTTAGTCAAAGATGACTAATCAAGTGAGATGGGTTCCATTCACACCCTTGGTGTTTATTTATGCTGCTTTATTAACTCCCTTTTCACACTAGGAGTGTTATTTCATCATCTAAAAGGGGCTAAGGTGTCTCCTTGCCCATTTTATTAAACAAAAATAAATTGTGCAACTATAATGTTCCATTTTAGCTTGAGGCTAACAATTGGGACATTACAGTCCTCCCCTCCCACATGTTGCTTGCCCTCAAGCAATGGCATAGAGAGAACAAAATTGTCTCCCCCTTCTTATCTTGTGGCCTCCTCATCAATGGTCCCACCACTGCTCAAGTATGCTGCAATGAAATTGTCCTCTAATGCTCTCTCCCAAGTATGCACGCTGCCAACGATGCTCCTCATGGAAAGATAGAAGGTGTAGTGGAATCCTTCTTGCATGTGCTAAGGCCTCCTTAAGGTAGGAGTGATGATAATAATGGGAAAATTATTCTCCCAATGATGATCCTCTCATCCATGATATCATCCAAATGAAATTTCAACCCCTGGTTTTTGCAATGTGTTGGGGCTGAATGGAGAGTGTGCTAATGCTACTCAAGATGGTCCTCTCTCCATTTGAAGTGTACATCAGGCTGCCTCTATCCCTGGGCTGAAATGATATGGCCTCCAAGAATGGCCCAAGCTACCCCACCAAGAAATCCAGCCATGAACTGCCTCCTCAAATCCTCCAAGTGGTTTCTCCCACAAAAAGAGACAGGTAGCAATGTGGCATTCATGGTATGCCCATGGTGTCCCCTACAAAATGAAGCATGTATAATAGGGAGAATCATGCTCCCAATGGACTGTACATACAATACTCTCCAAATAATGCTCCTCATGAGTGTACAAACATCTGAAATACAATGGAGCAATATGCAATAAAATCAAGTTGTCAAATGACAACCGGAGAGCGGTCTCAATTTCCTCTCATGGAACTGTGCAGTTCCTACTTGGCTTGCCTCAAAATCAAAATGAAAAAGTGCTATACTAGCCACTTGTTTTTTGCCACAACATCTCCTCATAAGATGAAACATGAAATACACATTGGTGCCAAAGGTGCACACCAAGAAGCATGTGGCTTCCCCACAAACCATCATAAGATTAGCCAAAATCAAGGCTATTGATAGCTACAAGTACATCATAACAAATGCAAGAAGGAATAATCCTCCTTGATCAATATTATACTCATAGAATGTAAAGAGGTACACAATGTGAAGCTATACCTCCTCTACCATGTACTTGAGACCTTGAGCTGAAATGGCTCATCATGAATGCTCTCCCTCTCCTCCAATGAGTAAGGGAATGGTTGTGCCAACCTCACCAAAAAAAACTGGGCTCTAAATCTATCCATATGCTAATGTAGATCATGTCAAATGCCCTCCAAAGTGAACTCCTCTAGAAAAGAAAAATATGCATCCAAGTGCATAGCTAGGAAGTCTGCATGTGTTGCATGCAAAATTTTCTCCTTGAGACTAGAAACTCTAGCCAAGAAGAGTCTGCCATGATGATAGATGCTCATATCATCCACTAAGTGTCTTCCATCTCCATCAAGGCCATCCAATAATCATGCATGCACTAAGATCCTGGGACCTCTCAACCAGAAGCTGAGTCCTCCAACATAGATCAACCCTCCACATAGACAGTGCTGGTATTCTGCAATGTGGTGCTCCATCACGCTACTACCTACTAACTTGACATCCCCTCATGCCAAAGTCATCCTCCAAGTTTCTGCCATGCCCATCATGCAGCTGCTCATGCTCAAAGAAATGATGATATTTGAAAATAAGCCTCCCATGAGAGACCATCACCTCCAAAGAATCTCCCAATCCTGGGAAATATATGCATGAGTGGCCACCCTCTACTCCAAACCATGAAAGAGTTCTTCCCCAAAGGAAGTAACCTCTCTCTCACCCAATCCATGGAGTAGTCATCCAGCATCATGAAGATGCTATCCTCCATCCATACAACAACTTTATCTGCGTAGTGAAACTAATGAGAATGGGTGGTACTAAAAATGAAAGTGTGTAACCCTCCTCCATGAGCTTTCCCCCAAACTCTCTACACTGTAGTGGGCTCCTCTAATGTATCCACCCCTCTAGAATCCAATGAGTGGTGAACCAAATAACATGATGGCTCTCATCGTCTCTAGATCAAATGGTCTTCTAGATGGAAAACCTCAAAAGTGAGACATCAAGATAGGAAGTGGACTGAATATATGAGAGGAATGAGAGTCCCTCTCTCTCTACTGCACAGTGCAGTACTTCTCCCATGTGAAGGAAATATCTTAAAATAGATAGGGTTGAATTTCCATCATCCCTTCATGCTGATCCTTCTACTTTTCTTCTTCTCCCAATGGTGCGCTGCTGTATGCACCTCTTCCCTACCAACATGTGAGTGTGTTTCCTCCTAAATGAGAGGCCTTAAGCCTTGGCCTTCCCTTGAAGAAATGTCTCCACACCCTCACAAATGGAAGAGTGCCCTTCATACAATGGGGGCGTTACCTCTAGCAAGTCATTCTCCTGATTTACTCCCCCTCTAGAAAGATGGAATGATCTTTGTTTCATGGTTCCCCTCCATGCATGCAAAGTGTTTGAAGTTTTGTCACACCAAGTCTCACATTGGTTTTCATCAATCCCCTTTTGCAAAACTCTTTGTGACTGCAACATATGATCTCTCATTTTCATGATAACATGAAATAGAACTCTGAAATCAATCATGATGAATCATACCTTTGAGTTGCAACGTCGCTCCTCCAATGGCCTCAACTTTTTCCATCCATCCTTCTTGCAGTAGCTATGGGAAATGTACTGCATTGTGGATCTGCATGTGTGTCTGAATGCTAAAACCCTCCATGAGAATAGCTAGGGTTTGCTCCATCCACAAACCATTTTCAAAAAATTTCTCCAAAATTTTCCCCTTTCAGCAGATCTTCAATGGTGTGCTCAATGGTCTGGAAAAGAAGAAGGGAAACCTCCTCTTCCTTCATTCCTCTTTCCTTGTCTCCTTTGTCAATCTCCTATCCTTGGAGAGAAGCTCCTATTTCTAATAGCTTTGTATCTTGGGCACAGGATGATCCAAGATCATGCTCTGATACCACTGTAATGTCCCTTTTTCAGGAACTTGCTGCTCCATCGGGAACATCTTAGATGTTCCATTTTTCCTTCTTCAGTGAGACACTGCAAGTCCATTTCAAAGATTGATTTTTGGGAATTTACAAGATATGTATCCTTCAAATAAGAGAGAGATCCTGAGGCTAGCTGCCCTTCACAGACTCTGCCTATGGATATGCAATATTCCACCTTGGGAATTCCTACCACAGGGTCCTTGAGGACATTGTATAAGGGAGATGCTACAAAAATCAGACATACCAATGATGGGATGCCCTAGATGACATCTCATACAACCGCTATGTAGAATATGAGATCAAATAAACACATCTAGATGGGCTATTCAGATCTCCCCAAACTAGATCTCTAAAACAATGCTCAATGAAAGAGCTACAACAATACATGAACATAACCAATAACTCTGCATATCTGAAATACACCATAAGAGGGAAAATTCTATGGCCATCATGATATTATGATATATCAGCAGATAAATACAAGATATAGCTGAGGGACAAGCCACTCAAGCTTTAAGAGAAAACCTCCAATGAATAAGCAATGAAATACAAGAGTTGCTGCATATCCACAAAATGCCAGAGTAGCTACAACTGCACTGAGTACATGAAGAGATAAGCTGTTGAATATGAATAAATACATATGTGGCTTAAGGAATAAAATAAATAAGCCCAATAACAAGAAATGGGCTGAAATACAATATTTCTAGCCAATCTATGGAAATTGCTAGAAATGTTGGAGAAACACAAAATGTGACAACTGAGTTGTCACTGCAACTGATACAAAATATAGATGAGGCCATGGTAGATCTAAAATTTAGAGGCCATTCTCTGATAATCTCTCTAATACAAAATTTTGATCCCTTTGTCTCAGAAACACCTCCTGATGAGCTCCAAGAACTCTCCTCTCACTGCCTCCATAAAATAACGCAGTTTTTGATATGGATTACGTAGTGGGAGATGATGGAATGTTGGCCCATGCCAACTGATCTGAAATAATGCCCGAGAATCCTCCTTACATCTCCTCCAATGAATAGAGCCCTCCACCACTGAAGAAAGAAAGCTAAGAAGACTCCATGAGTTCCTCTTTAGCTGCACCCAGCTACACAACGTCCTCTCTGCTGCAGAAATAACACTGTAGATGATGACTGAAGCTATGGCCAATGCCAGACTCAAGAAATGTAGCTCAATCCTCATCCTTCCTTGAGGAAGAGGTATGGATTCCCGATCGGGAACACCCTAGTGCCCAATGGCACCATCACCCTGCTAAACAGCCCAGGGATGCTAGCTTTTCAATACCCTTGTCTGAAGTCTAAAACATAGCATAATGAAAATGGGCTGCCATCTCCTCCATATAAAGTGAGATAACTCCTCTCCATCATGGTCCCCACCAAATAGGGTTTCCACCCTCATGAAAGTGTCTTCCCTCCAAAACAATGCAGCTTCTCTAGGAAGCCTCCTACTTCTTGGGCAACGCTGTTGAATTTAGTTAAAGATGACTAATCATGTGAGTTGAGTTCCATTCACACCCTTGTTGTTTATTTTAGCTACTTTATTAACTCCCTTTTCACACTAGGAGTGTTTTTTCATCATCTAAAAGGGGCTAAGGTGTCTCCTTGCCCATTTTATTAAACAAAAATAAAATGTGCAACTATAATGTTCCATTTTAGCTTGAGGCTAAAAATTGGGAGATCACATCATTTTAGAAAATATATTGTTTAATAAAAATTTTGAATGCTAATTTTATTTTTATTATTTACGAAAGTAATTATATTTTTGAAATTACATGGTCTTGCCTTAGTCCAAGATCATAACATGTACACAAAATGGTTAAGAAGATAGAAGGTTAAAAAAGATAAAAAAAATATATATATTTTTTAGATTTTCATATTTTTCAAGATAAAAAATATTAAAATTTGTAAGAAAAAATCATTTATTTTGAATTTAAATAGTGAATTGTATATGTGTCCATAATTTATTTTATGATGGATTTATATAGTTTATACAAAAAGAGACATACAAAATATATATTTATTAAGTGGTATTTATCAAAATTACACACTTTAATGTACCTTCAGCCAAAATCACCAAGTTTTCTTCTCCAAACCTAAATATGAGGAAAAAATCAACAAACATTTATATTAGAATTCTCACACCCACTCGAGAAAATTAGAGATGAAACAAACATGCAAATGTTCTATAATGCATTTGTCTCCTAGATTACATGTTTGTTCTTGAATCTAGATAATTGTTGTTTTCTAAGTATTCACAAGATCGGTTTAACAACATTGTAACAAAGGAAGCTTGTAAAAAGTAGTTAGGTATATTAATTTTAGATTGATCCATCACAAAGGACCTTTCAAGGGGGTCCCTAGTTACCATTATTTGTTTTTGGATATTGAGTATGAGTCTCTGGAACTTGGATATGGTTAAGGAAAAAAACACAAGAATTAGAACATAACGGAAGATTATAAGTGTCTAGGGATGAGAAGAAAACTTTGTATGGATATGGATGATATAATGAGGACATACTTTACCTTTAAATAGGTTTATAGGTATCACCAAAATATTTTAGCATAGGGAATGTGCTTTTGGACCTTGGACATAGCTATGGGTGGAAAAATTAACTTTAGACCCTAAAGGAATATTGTAGGCATATAGGTCTAAGATGGATGTTGTGAAAATCCACACGTGGCCTATTGAGAATATTATTCTCCTATTGTTATCGACCTCAATTATGCTAGCATATTTTAAGAAGAAAGTACTTTTCATAGAGCCCTAGAAGTGAACTACTTCTTCTCTCCTTCACCCTATTCTTGTGTATTTTTATACCTACTCTTGTTTGCATCTCTTGGTCTTCCTTGTCTCCCCTATTGGCTCACATATCTCATAGTGTTACCTAGACTCCTCCCTTTCCCATATACCTTTTTACTCCTCTCACCTCCTTCCCATGTGCCTCCGCTCAGTGCCTCCCACATTTCCCTCATATGGAAATAAATTGTAAAACTATAGTCCCTTAATACTTTTCCTGTTGAACATTCAACGAGCGCGATCTAATCTCTAATCAATGGCTAAGTTTAGAAAATAATTGATTCTTGTTACTTAAAAAATTCTCACCAACATGTTTAAATTAGCTCAGTTTAACTATTTAATTTCCTTAAGTTAGCCTTAGGGCCTCCATTAAAATAATTAATTATTTGAATAACTTAAGCTCCAAGTGGAACTCTAGTTTGTGCCTTATTTTTCCAACTTTTGTGTTTGATGAAAACTTTGTTTCCAATAAATTATATGTCATAACCTTGGTTCTAAAGCTTAGACACAGAGACTAAATTCATCCCCAACCCTCAAACATGCAGCACATTGGTGGCATGAAGCTTGTTTCCAGCTTCTGTTTCTAAATTTTCCATTTCATTATGCAAGTAGAAATAGAATTATAACCTGCAAAAAAATAAAAATATTTATTTTGGAGATGTAAATTTCTCCTAAGGTTGTTCACTAACTAGAATAATGGGATCTTAGGCACACATTTTCTTCATGTGCATTGTGTTATGGAGAATTTCTTGTATGATAGATGTTGTAATGTATATGTTTATTTTTGGTCTTATAGTATATGGTGTATAGTATTTGTCTATTGTCTATAATGGGGATATCAAGCTACCTAAACGTATTATGACTATTGTCTCAAATTTGGGAGAGGATCAGTGCCAATCTTATTCAAAGCAAAGAACCCCTAGAACACCTATTAAAAACTTGGCCATGGGAGAGAACCATGTGGAATAAGGAGTGGATATGGATGTCAAGGAGGAAGCCGAGACATTAAACCATGAAGAAAAAGTGTTGGAAAATATGTTTAAATATTTTTTTAGGAAATATCCCATTTTCATACCCAAACTCTAGCTAGCTCAATTCCAGAACACCTATGTGAGACCGGAGAAGAAAAAAGAGACAACTAAAGGAGAGTCAACATCATTAACCAAAGGATTTGGATTTCACGCACAAGGTGGTGAGGGTAAGGGAGTATGTAAAAATATTTCAAGAAAAGAATAATATGTTTGACCCAAGCCTCAATCAAGGTGATCAAAGAAAAGTTGGTCAATCCTGGTTAGGTAGCACTGTTGTTGGAGGTGTTTTCCATACTAAAAAATCTTATCAAATGAATATTATTTCTTAGAACATCTATGGCTTCAACATCCAAAGAAAACAACAATATATTACAAAAATAATAAGAAAGGAAAGTCCCTCTATATTTATGCTTCAAGAATCTAAAATATTCAATAATAAAGTTGAAATTATAGTTGACCAATGCTCGGAAGGTTGCAAAAAAATCAATCTAGATGAAAAACGTAATGTTGGAGGAATAATTATTCGATGGAACCCCCTAGAAGTATCCTTTCAGGATCAAATTAATTTTCCTTACATCCTCTCTAGAATATTTTATTATATATTATCAAAATAAGGGATGTATCACATCTATTTATGGGCCTGCATATACCCTCGAAGAAACAAACTTTTCTAATAGATGTCCGAAAAAATCTGATCCATCCATCAGGATGAGATTTAGGTCATCAGTGGGGATTTTAATCTAATTAATAACTCTACCATGGCATTGTTCATTTTCATCTCATTTATGTTTTCAAGGTAGTTATTTTTCTTGAATGCAAGAGACCCCTCTCTTTTTCGAAATCAAACATCTCCATAATGTAATTAACATGGCAGAAAAATTAGTAGAATTAGAATGATCTAAAGAGGACTATTCTAATTACTTGCTAACTATTGCAGCTATGAAAAAGTGCATTGATACCCACTATCATTGGTAAGTCCACTCTAGTGAAAGGGGTGAAAGTAACCACATCCTTGTAATGATCATGCCAACACAAAGGTATGCTTTGCAAAATTTAAATTGTTATGGCATAACCCTTAAGTTATCAAAAAAATTTCTAAAGATGGGGAAAATGATTTTGCTAACAATGAATATATCCCTTTCAAGGAGCCCCTTAATGGGCTCTACTTTAAAGTGATTTATATAGAAGAAGGTATTGTAATCATTAAACATATGTTTTGATTTATTTTCATTTTCATTCCTTTTCTTATTTTTAGGTATTCATTTTATTTCACATCTCATGTTTTGTTTTTGTAAAGAATGTCATGATGGTCCCAGTTGTTATTATGAAATTATTTTTTTAATGGTTATAGACATTGGATGTACCAATAATCCTAATTCATGTAAGCCATTTACTCACCATCATAAGCTGAATTAATTGGTCTTACAACCAACAATTAAGTTGAATATGTTGTAATAAATACTTTACTTATTATAGCTATTAGCAATTCAAATTTACATTTCCAGTTTGCAAGTTCACCTAAATTATTTAATTATCACATAGCTAAAAAAAATTTGCAACATCTAAAAACTTCAAATTTTAAAAAATATATACATAATAATTGTGTACTAGTTGATAGCTAAAATTTAGCTATCTAGTGGAGTTAAAATGTATTGTTTGTGAGTTAACTCATCTCTATTTATCTAATAGAGATATACATGATTCCTTGCATTTAGTTGAGTAGTTTCATTTTTTTTTAACTCAAGCGATTGTCACTTAACTAGTTGGAGCTACTAATTTAGCCCTAGTAGTTCATGCTACTTGAATTTTCTATTGAGATTGAATCAAGCAACAAAACTTTTTATTAAGGTACACAAGTTTTTGTGTAGAGGCTTGAGAAGCAACCAAAGAAATTTCTCTTGGGAATTGCACAAGGAAATAGGAGAAATTCCTATACTTTAGGAGCATATTTGTGCTAGGAAATCTGAACTGCTAGCAGACTTTATTTCCCTAAGTGTTGGGAAAGTCTTGAGTTGTGGGTTGATCAGTATTACAACATAGCTTCACACTTGAAGCACTTTCTATGTGACAGATCATATTGCTCAATTTATTAACTAAAATAAAGAGGGGTTTTTCCCATTTGGGTTCCTGTGATAGATTTTTGTCCTATATGTGATTTTGTTTCTATTCATTGTTTTATTTATACAAAAAATTGGTAGAAAAATATCGCCTTTTTCATATCAGTTGGATTTGCTTAGAAATTACAATATTAATGGATTTTCTACATGGTATTTGATTTGAAAACAAAATATATGTTATGTTCCTTGATCAGATCTAGAACACATCATAGAGAAGATCAATTAGTGCATGAATTCTACAAGTGCAACAATCATGACATCTTATGGTTTGATGATATAGTGTGCCCTAGAAGGGACCTCAAGCTTGTGTGCATGGATGGACATCAGTGGATGTTTTGTTTGATGATAATGGGGTTTTGGAATACTTCAAGAATGAAACTTTTAAACCTCCTGCATCAAATGCATAAAAATTGACTCAATGGATGAAGGACATTGGGAAATCTAGGAGGATGATCCTAGAAGGTTTTAGAAACCATATTGTTCCAAATTGGCATGGAAAGGAAACACCATTACAAATGTGGAAGGCCCTTATTGATCTATTTGAAAGAATTAGTGATGCTAGAAAAATTTCTTTAAAGAACAAATTGAGGAACATTTGAATTGGAAAGGATGAGCCGATTGGTACATATCTATATAGGTGTTATCAAGGGAGGGATGATCTTGGAAGTGTTGGAGAGATAGTTCCACCAATAGAGCTTGTGAGCCTTACTCTTCTTAGGCTTGACAAATATTGGCATAGTTTGTAAGATACAGTGAATGGTAGATATAATCTCCCTTACTGGGAGAGATTGTGGTCATATCTCCTAGAGGAAGAGATAGAGAGGAACACAAGGGATGGAATATAATTTGGGATAGAAGATGAGGAGAACTTTTATTTATTTGGAAAAGGGAATAAATCCAAGGGAGATAAGGTCCAAGAAAAAACTTAGTCTTATCAAAACGGAGACAAGGAAAAGAAATATCTTAGCAAGATCAAGTGTTTTCATGAATTTCCAAACAAGAAAACAAGCATGCCGTAGCAAGAGCAGGAGGAGAAGCACTCTCTTATCAATTAGAATCTGATTTCTCCTTGGTATCTTGGATGAAAATCTCAACTTGAAATAATGTGTGGTACATTGAATGAAGGGATTCATTCCATGTGATAAGGAATGAAATTTTTTTTAGTAGTTTAGAGGAAAAAGACATGCAATTCCATATTGAGGTTGGACACGATGACAAATATATGACCAAAGGTGTTAGCACAGTAATATTTTAAAGGGAGAATGGTTCCCTTCTCCATCTCAGGAATGTGATTTAGGTTCGAAGATTGAAGAAAAAACATTTCTTAGTAGTGGTCCTTGAAGACAAGGGGTATGATGCATTATTCAGCAAAGGAAAATCCCACTTCAAACATTATTATTAGGTACACGTCAAGGAGATTGGTTTTAGGCTCAAGACCCTCTACAATTCTGAGGTTAATGCATATGTATCCTTTAGTAGAAAGGTAGAGAGTTCCCAGAGTTGAGATGTAGTGGTTGAGTGAGAGAAAGGTAGAGCTCTCAAGATGGAGGCCCAGCCAATATCTCAGTTTTAGTCCATGCTAGTTGGAACTTGGGTTGACGAACAGGATGATGACGATGATGAGGACCATATGCTAGGGCGAGTGGAAGCAACCATTCATTCAAATACATCCACTATAGTGAAATTTAAAGGCAAGTGCACAGAGGATTTAGTTTAGGGACATAATATGAGAGTTGAGTCTCCCAACTTCAAGAAACAGAGCATGATGAGAAAGAATGTATCTTCATAACAGTTTCTACAAAAAAAATCATAAAAGACTTCTAGCTCAAAGGGAGCAACTATAGTAGTAGAGAACTTGGTAGAGCTAAAGACAGATCCATGTGGATGATTTCTTCCAAGAAGCCAATCCTTGCTACGAGGGAGTGTTGAAATTATAGAAAGGATTGACTTCTTTGTGTCGTATTCAAAGATACTAATTCCAATCGAGTCTCATATATATTTGAGTTAGATGTTAGTTGACATGTGTGATTTAGCCTATCATTGAATTATTGTTAGTTAATTATAGTTATATGGATTTTAATGAGTTATGTACTAGTTTATAGCTAAAATTTAGCTATCTAGTGGAGTTAAACTCTAGTGTCTATTAGTTAACAGATCTATACTTCTATAATATGGATAGACTTGAGTTCTTTAGTTTAGTTTATTAGCTGTACTTTTGTTAACTCAATTAACTCTGAGTTAACCAATTGTAACTACTATATTTAGCCCTATTAGGTCATGCAATTCTAATTTCCTATCAATATTGAATAAAGGCATTAATTATTTATTAATTGTTCATAGGTTTTTGGTAGAGGCTTGCAAAGTAAGTATAACAATTTCTCTTGGGAATTGTGCAAGGAAATAGGAGCTCCTAGTAGACCTTATTTTCCTACATGTTGGGAAAGTCTTATGTTGTGGGCTGATCAATATTGGAGTAGAGCTTTAGGCTTGAAGCAATTTCTATGTAATAGATCATATTCCTTAGTTAATTGAATACAAGCAAGAGGGGTTTTTCAAGTTCTATTTAATAGATCATATAGCTTAGTTAATTGAATACAAGAAAGACAAGTTTTTCGCAATTGAGTTCCCTTAATATATTTTGTGTTCTTTATAATTGTGTTTCTATTAATTGTTTTATTTTTACAAAATTTTATTTCGGAAATATTTTGGTTAGATCAATTTTCTCTTATTATGTAATATCCAAAAATAGAGAATTTATACAACAATAAGAACATATTAAGATGTTACAAATATGGATATAGTTCATATGATGTGTTAAAAACACATATAAATCAATTAAAGTTACAACAAAAACTCATTCTTCATTTTATGATCCAAAAGTTGAGGAAAAGCAGCAAAATAAGCCCCATAAATGTTATTCCCAACTATTTGCGTAATAAAAGAGGAAAATAACGGTGGGATCCCTTATATTATGTCAAATGTGACTTACATACCAAATGGGAGCAAAAACCAGTCACCCTAGCTAAGATAAACAGATCTCTCGATCCTGATATGGCTCAAAATGGCCCAAGTCCCATGACTTAGCTTATGCAGAATTTAATGAAGCATTTACATCGTGATTTTCTGAGGGTTTATGATTAAATATGATGGAAATAACATATATGGAGTGTATTACATCATATCATGGAGAAAAATGGAGAAAAATCCTCTTTTATACATTATAGAGATGACCTGTCAAGGGTTTCATGAAGGTACAAGTGAAAAATGTCAGATCTGTAGATCTAGATCTGGAAAATGAAGTATAACTGAAGCTTTGAATACATATAGCTGAAAAATTAAAAAAATGAAGGAGAATCCTTCTTAAAAGGTTTCCAGGAGAAGGGACGGCCCTTTCCCTGAGAAACAAGCTCAAGATTGAGGGGAATGACCCTCACACTACAACACTGTAAAAAAGGATGTATTTCCTACAAAGGACTGTGCTGTAGATGTTGGGAGTACTTTGGGTAAGTGCCAAGATGTGTAATACTACTCCAAAATGCTTCCTCATTGATCTCTCAAAGGAAAGAGAGCCTCCTCCTCTGAAAAACAAATGTTGGAAGTGGTGTTGTGAACCCTCACTGCAACACTCTACAACACAACATTATATAGCTACAGAAATAACTTTGTAGCTGAACGAGGATGCTTGGCGTCAAGCCTGGATGTGAGGCAAATCCGTACACTCCTTCAAGAGGCTTCTCAAGAAAGGATAAGGATTCCTAAACAGGAAATCCTTATGCTAAGCAGCACAACAATCTCAACTAAACAGTTGCATAAAGAAAAATAGTCTTCTAGACCAAAATCAATTCATAAGCATAAAATTTTTATGGATGCGTTGCTCTCCTTTTAAACATGTCTAAGCCTCCTTTCTTTAGGCCCCACTCATTACGGTTTCCTTCACTAAGGAATCTTCCTCCCACTGCTCTATCTCTATGGATGATCTCCTCCTCTCATATCTGTGTTGTTGACTTGGTCAAACTTGACCTTGTCCACATGCATCTGTCCCTGTTCACACATGGGAGTGTAAAATCCAGCTACTACGTTGATCCCCTTTCACACCAAGAGGGTTTTTATGCTGATTTTAGTTAAGCATGGGTATCCTCCCCCATTTATTCATCTACTAAGTGTAAAAATAAAAAATTAATATTCCCCTTAACTGCTTGCTAAAGTAGGAATATTATAGTCCTCCCCTCCCAAATGTTTCTTGTCCTCAAGCAACTACAAGGATAGAACTAAAAAGCTTCCTCCAAAGGCATGGAGTCTGAAATGTGTTTGGGAACTATCATTCCCATGTAAAACCTCCACCCACAAGTTGTCATCCATACCAGATGAGTCACCTCCCAACTAGGCAAATCCTGAAAATATTCCTCCACCTTTGGCTCCTGCAAAGTAGGTGGGCTGAAAATCTAAGCATGGTAGACAATGTAGCCTACCCCACGCTGTCCTTCTCTCCACTCATGATAAGTGTACAGTATGTGCTGATCTTGGGCTGCAATAATATCACCCTTAAGTGGCAAAATGAAGATCAAACCTCCAAGGATATCTTCTCCAACGTTGTAGATCAAGCTGGCCAAAAACACCTCATATATGATGAATAGGACATGATCATCATATGGTATCCAATTAATCACATGGCCCACCTCAACAAAAGGAAACAAGTGTTTAGCTGTGGTGTCCATATCTCCTCTCATGCTGCCATTAGAACATGCAATGCAAAAAGTGTGGAAATCCTCTTCCCCAAAGGACACATCCATCCCATGTGTCTCTCTCCCCATCATGCTCTCAATAGAGATAAGAACAATATAAAAAAAAAAGATCATTATCAGCATCAAAATGAGGGAAATACTAAAGGTTTCATGTGGTGCAATGAAGTACCAACAGTTCCCCATGCAACTACATCACATTTTCCCAAACTGTTGCTTCAGAAAATAGTATGGCAAGTTTTTTTTTAATACATTGATAGTTATGTATGTCATCAAGTTTGCTAATGAATAGTAACTTTTTAGGTACAATAGCTGTTCATAGATGTAAGCAAAACATACTTTCCCAAGGTCATATAAGAGATGGTTGTCTCCATCATATAGATTGGCCCAAAATTGACCATGAAGCCAAATGAAAAGCTAGCCCTCTTGTGGAGCAATGCACTGCATAGACATGGTAAGAGTATGCAAATATTGTATTAGATAATAAATACATGCAAAAAAAAATTTCTCACCTCTTCCTTGTTTACCAAGTGCATCAAATGTGAAGTGATACTGGGGACACTCCATCAATAAGTCCAACCTCCAAGGTGACAACACTGTTGGCCCATGCAAATAGGCTCTTTCCAACTCATAACTCCATTCTCTGACATGCATAGTGTCAAAGTAATCTCCCATAATGCTGCTACCCATAAGAAGTTCCTCCCAAGGTGGAAGTACCTCTTGAACATATAAGGCCAAGGAGTAGCCCCTTTGCACCATGATAGTGCCACCTCCTACTCCTGCAACATCATGCAAGGTATGAGAGCAAATCTGCCCTTGCTCTCCAAAGAATAACCCAAGAAACAAAAGTTTTTGTTGCCTCCTCATACTTCCATCATACAAATCATGTAGTGAAAACATGGTGAAGAATGTCATATCAACACAATGTATCCATACTCCTTTCTTCTCCATGATGCAACTATCCTCCAACTTACCCTTAGAAAGAGGATGATGACCAAACTCTTTCAAGAGCAACCAACACAGCCAAGCCTCCTGCTGCCCAGTATCATAGATTTGCAAGTAGCTTTCCAGCTTCTTGCTCATCATCCACACCCATTCATCCACATTTGGGTGCCTTCTATCGGGTTCTTCCTTAGCACTCCCCCAAGGAAGACTATCATCCTCCCAAATCATATTTTTTCTCTTGCATTTCATGGGATGTTGAAATGCAACTCCTTGGAGATATTCTAGAGAAGACCTCCCATCAGTGTTCCCCTTGAATCCACAAAGTTCCAAGTGTGATGAGGAAAACACCTCCTCAAACTGTTGAAGAACCTTGCACTCCATGATGTGTTGAAGTGCACCTCCAATGAGATCACTCCATGAGACCTTCTCTTCATCAAGGGCCTTCCAAAACCAATAAGGTTCTGGATCTGCTGCAGGTAGAAGTTTATCTTTGAGCTAGGGAGTTCTCATTGGGAAAGTGTCATCTATAAAGGAGAAGGTGTTTCTCACTTCAAGATGTCTACCATCTATCTCTCCTTCCTCCATTGCTTCATGAATGAAGCTACCATTTAAGTGCTCCCATGAGGAATGGGTCTTCATTCCTTCATCACTGCTCTTATATAGTGCAGTGCAACTCTGTTGCTCAAAATAAGCGATATACAATAATGTAGATCCCTCCATAATATTTGCTGAAATGACAGGAGATGGAAACTTAAGCATACCTTGGTGAAATGTGGAAGCAAGAGTTTTTTCCTCCACTATGTTGCCTTCCTTCAATGCTGAACATGAAGGTTGCTCCTCCAAGGTTGTGACAGTGCTAGTACATGCTTCCTCAAGTGGTGGTGAGGGTCTCTCTTTTTCTGATCCTCCTTCCCTAAATCTCCTGATCAGCTTTTGATAAAACTTATCAAGAGTAGACACTCTTGCATGAGTCAAATAGCTGAACCACCAAGTGTTTTCTTCACCTTCAAGGTGCAGCGCTGCAATTTCTACAGCCTCTCTTTCTACCACTAGATGTAGTAGGAAGAAATCCTCTAGTTTCATCACCCAATCCCTTGCTGCACATGTGAGTGATCCATCAAAAGTGGACAAAAGGAATCTATTGCCTCTCATCATTCCATGGTTGTAGAGTCTCCTCTCTTCTTCCAGCTGAATGAATTGTGTTAAAGCTAGAGTCTCCTTGAAGGCTCTAGGTTTAGCTTGGCACTCAGCAAGGTATCCACTTATAATTTCAGATTCCAAGTGTCCTTTATGTCTATTGTCTTCTCCTCTCTGAGAATAGGAAGTGCATGGCTCCTCCTCTTCTTGAAACCCTCCAGGAGTTTCACTACAACTCTTCATCTGCTTAACCTCCTTGGGGAGTTATTTCTTGGATCTGAAAAGTGATGAGATCAATCTCATTCTCTTTTTCATTCTGATCTTGCTCCTTCTGATAGTTGGAACTCCCAGGATAAGCCAAAGATCATGCTCTAACACCACTGTAATATTACAAAATAGGGAATTATACAACAATAGGAACATCTTAAGATTTTCCAAAGTTGGAGATAGTTCATATGGTGTGTTAAAAACACAAATCCATCAATTAAAGTTACAACAACAACTCATCCTTCATTTTATGATCCAAAAGTTTAGGAAAAGCAACAAAACAAGCCCAAAAACACTATTCCTAGCTATTTGTGTAATAACAGAGGAAAATAATAGTGGGATCCCTTATATTATGTCATATGGAACTTACATACCAAATGGGAGCAAAAAAAAATCACTCTAGCTAGGTTAAACAGATCTCTCGGTCCCGATATGGCTCAAAATGCCCCAAATCCCATCACTTAGCTTATGCAGAATTTACTGAAGCATTTACAACATGATTTTCTAAGGCTTTATGATGAAATGTGATGTAAATAACACATATGGAGTGTATTACATCAAATCATGGAGAAAAATGGAGAAAAAGCCTCTTTTACACATTATAGAGATGACCTAGCAAGGGTTTCATGAAAGTATAAGTGCAAAATGTCAGATTTGCAGATCTAGGTCTGGAACTGAAGCTATGAATACAGACAGCTGAAAAATTCAAAATTTGAAGGAGAATTCTTCTTAAAATGTTTTTGGGAGAAGGGATGGCCCTTTTCCTGATAAACAAGCTCAGGATTGAGGGGATTGACCCTCACACTACAACACAAAAAAAAAGGACGTAGTTCCTACAAAGGACAGTGTTGTAGATGTTGGGAGTACTTTGGAAAAGTGTCAATATGTGCAATAGTGCTCCAGAATGCTTCCTCACTGATCTCTCAAAGGAAAGAGAGCCTCCTCCTCTGAAAAACAAATGCTGGAAGTGGTGTTGTGAACCCTCACTGCAACACCCTGTAACACAACATTATAGTGCTGCAGAAATAACACTGTAGCTAAAGGAGGATGCTTGGCCTCAAGCCTAGATGTGAGGAAAATCAGTACACTCCTTAAAGAGGCTTCTGAAGAAAGGAGAAGAATTCCTAAACAGGAAATCCTTGTGCTAAGAAGCACAACAATCTCAACTAAACAGTTGCAGAAAGAAAAATAGTCTTCTAGACCAAAATCAAATCATAAGCATAAACTTGTTATGGCTGCCTTGTCCTCCTTTTAAACATGTGTGAGCCTCCTTTCCTTGGGCCCCACTCATTAGGGTTTCCTTCACCAAGGAATCTTCCTCCTACTTGCACTGCACTGTCTCTATGGATGATCTTCTCCTCTCATATCTGCGCTATTGACTTGGTCAAACTTGACCTTGTCCACATGCATTTGTCCATGTTCACAAATGGGAGTGTAAAATCCAGCGGCTACCTTGATCCCCTTTCACACCAAGAGGGATTTTAAGCTGATTTTAGTTAAGTATAGGTCTCCTCCCCCATTTATTCATCTACTAAGTGTAAAAATAAAAAATTAATATTCCCCTTAGCTGCTTACTAAAGTAGGAATATTACAGAAAATTACAAGATTTCAATGATTTTCGAGAACATAATTAGTTTAATTACAAGCTCCTTTGGATTTTTATATTTTACTTTCCATAGTTGCCAATAATTTCACTAGTTTGTTGGTTTTTCTAGTTTAACAATAAGTTCAATAAAATATTTAAAAACATTTATATTGAAGTTTAAACATATATATTGAGATTTTATTTAAAGTTAATAAACGATTTCTTTCAAAAACAGAGTCCATACATGTGAATTAGGTTTTAGAATAGAGGAATAACCTATATGAGTGTTTTAATAACCCAACGTTTCAGACTTCTTAAGTGAGTACATCATTAGGGGTAAACACACAGAATTCTTTGAAATATTTGAGATCATTAGGGAAAAAAGAATAGTGATATAAATATAATGTTTGAGGATTTTTTTTTTTATTTCTTTTTTTAAGAGGTCAGTTGAATTAATTAATTTTTAATAAATTAATTATTATTATTATTTTAATCTAGTTAATTTTAATTTAATTTATTTTTTATATTTTTATTTATTTAATTAGTTGTTATTTTATTTTTTTATAAGAATTATTATTTTAAAAAATTATGAAAGGTTATGTTATAGGATTAAAAATAAGAAAGGGTATATGATAGGATAAGGAAGAGACTTAAGAGGAGGATTGAGACTAATTATAAGTTAAATGTTTGTTGTTTATAATTTTGATGTCATGAGAGGTATGATCAATTAAGGGTTTCTAGGTATTGCTAATGTTAAGGCCATCATCACGATTCATGTTATTTTTCGTTTTTTCTATTTCTATGGCTTCTTTGATTTTTCTTTTTAGATAATGATCTTCTTTGGAGATAAGTTTAGCATCTTCCATCTGTATGTAATGTCAGGATGAGAAGACATGTTCTCCCAAAGCTGATTTATCAATTCTGTTCCGAGATATGTCGGTAGCGTGCTCTTTGAGTCTGATGTTAAGTGATCTACTAGTTTCACCAATGTATTATTTTCCACAAGAGCATGGTATGATGTACACTCCTTTCTGTAGTTTAGGGTTTATAGTGTCCTTAGTTGAGTCTACGATATTTCTAATGGTATTAGGGGGAGTGAAGGCAATCGTAATGTTATGTTTGTTTAGGACTCTAGAAATTTTATCGGTTGTACCTTTAATGTAAGGCAAAGAGATTTTAGGTATTTCAAAAGTTACTTTTATGATATTTTTATCAAGCATTTGGCAAATAGTTTTATTTATGACCTATTTGTTATATCCATTATGTTGAAAGACACGGCGAAGGTGGTTTAACTCGTGTTTTAGCTAGTGAGAGTCCGAATTTCTGGAAGCCCTAGTAGTTAGGATTTTGATGATGCCAAATTTTTGCTTAGGATGGTGATGAGAGTTTGCGTGAAGGTATATTTCCATGTGAGTCTTCTTTCTTTAGACTTTGGTGCTAAATTTTCCATCTTTTTTGGTTAAAAGGATATCTAAGAAAGGTAGTTGTCTATCTTTTTCTATTTCAATGGTAAATTTAATATGATTTGAGATATTATTAATGTGTGTTAAGAAATCATGTAATTTTGATTTATCATGGATCTATTTTGTGAAAACATCATCTACATATCTTTTCCATTCTTTGGGGGTGAATGGAAAGGATTTGAGAGATTTTTGTTCAATATGTTCCATGTATATGTTAGGAATTATAGGAGATACAGGCGAGCCCATGGCTACACCATGAGTTTGTTCATAAAATATTCCTTTAAAGCTGAAGAAGGAAGATTTTAAACATAATTTTAGGAGATCTATAGTCTCACTATCAGTAATAGTTTTCATAACTTCAATGGCTTCATCTATGGGTATCATAGTATATAGGGAGACAATGTCAAAACTAACCATGAGTTCTTCATCTTTCATATCAAGGTTTTTGGCCACCTGAACGAAGGATGTGGAGTCCTTAATATATGATGAGGTGTTATCAGGAAGGGGGCGAAGCTTTTTGGCAAGGTATTGAGCAAGGGGATAAGTGGGTGAGTCTATGGTGTTAACTATGGGTCTTAGAGGAATGTCTTTTTATGAATCTGGGGAACACCATATACTCTAGCTATGATCGAGTTCGAAAAAATGATTCTCTTTTCCATGATGGTATCTAGAGATGAATTTTTTATTTTTTTTAGTTACTTCTTTAAAATTTTTAGAGCTGAGCTCTTTTTTTAAGATTTTGTAACAACCATTATTGTTAAGATTACGAACTATTTGTAATAATTTTATTTTATAAACATTGAAATCGGTTTACGAATTATAGCTAAAGCATATGAGGCCCGTGATTTCTAAAATTCAATTTGAAGGCATAAAATATTAATAACATTAATGAATTTCCGAATATTCATGAACAAAGAAATTATTTTTAATTTAAGAGATGTATCGGTATAAAGTCAGAGGACTCACATCAACCCGAAGAAAACGAAAGCGGTGAAAAGGTGATATTTTAATATTACTATTCATCTCATTTTGATTGTAAAAATTCAATGTCTAATTATATGATTGAATACAATTCAAAATTAAAATTTGAAATAAATTTAGATACATGGATAGGTGATATTGTATTATATATTTACCATTTTAATATATTATTAATTTCTTATTATTATTTTTTAAATGAAATATTATATATTTTATATGAATAATTTATATTCAATATATTATTTGTGTGAATTGAATTTATAATTTTCTTTCAACTATTTGAGATAATCTTAATTCATATATGTTATATTAAATATAATTTATATATAAATATAAATAGCAAATCAATATATTTAAATATATTATTATTATTATTATTATTATTATAAAACTTGATATAGAGTAGATTAAAAGTTATCAAGAATTATTTTATTTTCTTTTGTTTTTTTTTTAATAAAAAATATTTTAAAAAAAAAAAGTATTAGGGTGAAAATTATTTCAATTTCTTTCTCAAAATATATGTTTAGACTAAGTCATAAATCAAAAGTTAATGTTTATCTTTAAAATAGCTATTATTTATGTGAATTTTTAATGAAATTGATTAATTAAAAAAATCCTTAAATATGTGTTTCATGGAGATGAATATCAACATGAATATGAATCTTCAAGCATAAGAATATTGTTATATACTTTTACAAATGTATATATATGTTTAATTCTTTTATTAATTCCTTTTATAATTATCTTAATAGGAATGTTTATTTAGAAATTGGACATTCAAAATTTTAATTTAACTATCAATATTTATTAAGTGGATAATAAAATAGTATAAAAAATCAAAGATTAATATTGTGTTCTCTTTTTATTTTTTAATTAATCAAGAAAACTCATATGAACAAGTTTAATTTGAAATAAGTTATGTTTTTCGAGCACGTGCTATTGATAAGCTATGATATTTCTCACAATATTTTAACAAAGTCTATTTATAAATTAAGAATCTATGTGATAAAGTGGGGATAAATCTCCATGAATAAAAATAGTCTTCCATACTTTTTCAAATATATATATGTTTACCATATAGCTTAAAATAAAGTATGTAATAGACATGTCACCTACTCTATTATTACATATAGAAAATTTCCTTGCCTTTATCTCATGAAAACCACCGAAAAATGTGACATTATCCATGTCATTACCTCCTTCTCAATTATGATATATACTTCCAAATATTTGATATATCTTAATAAAGTATGTAGTATACATATCACCTACTTTATTATTACATATATAGCATTCCTTGCGTCTATCTCATGAAAACTAAAAAAAAAAATGTGACATTAACCATCTCATTACCTCCTTCTGAATCACGAGATAAACTTCCAAATATTTGACACCATCTTGTGATGATGCATATCCCATGAGAAGTAGTTACAATCTTAAAACATTTCTTTCAACCATTGTTATGGAAACCACTTTTCTTTCTCATGAAAACTACAAAAAAAAAAAATGTGACATTAATCATCTCATTACCTCCTTCTGAATCAGGATATATACTTCCAAATATTTGACACCATATTGTGATGATGCATATCCCACGAGATGTAGTTATAGTCTTAAAACATTTCTTTTAACAATTGTTAATGGAGATCACTTTTCTAGAGTCTTTAGTATACATATATTCCTCTATATGTGCTTTTTCTAATCATCCATTTTCCACAATTTGATCTAGCCATATTCTGGCTTGCAATTCCTAAGTTTTACCTATTCCTCTACATCCAATCATCAATACCATTTCCTTTTTTAAATAAGGGATTAATTTCGTGGAATGTTTCTCTACATTACCAATTATTATAAATAAATTGTATGTTCTTTCATACTTTTGATAATATGTCCAACATAGCTAAGTCAACCTACAATGCAACAAAAGTAATATCCCCTCTATATCATATTTATAAATAAAGAAAATTCATTTGAATAATAAACTTCTTATTTCTTATTAATATAATTCATAAATATATACTTAATCCTTGAAATAATTGTATTAACTTCTGAGCATGCCATGAATAAAAGCGCTTGAATACCATATGTTAAGTGTCAAATAACTTAACATATATTAAAAAAGTGTATGTGAATGGGTTACTAAACCCTAAATGAGGAGGAAACCTTCAATTATAAAATACCCAAATGCACTATATCATATGATTATTCAAATGAATATCATTACCTTAAAAGTGGGAGATAAATATGGAATTATGTATGCTACACTCTATGTTAACTTGGTGATAGCTAATACAATAATTGATCCAGGTGGATATTGGTGGCCATCCGCCTATTCCACTTGGGGCCCCACCATTCTCTCTTTCAATTTTTTAGTTTCGGCACAAATTACTATTTTAGTTGTTTTTCAGGTCATGAACTTCGGGAGCCGTTTTGAGGCCCTAAACGACATTTTTTGGGCATCGTTTGTGCAGTGAATTTGATTCTATCTTAGAAATGATATTTGCAGCAACATTTGTAGTCCTCGGATAGATATTTCTAATGATGTGTCATATGCATCAAACAGAGATCGTATGCCAAAGTTACGTCTCTGGGAAGTTGAAACACCAATTTACCCAAACGAGGCCCATAGTTTTGGTGCTTCATCTCCTAGGGTTAGGTTTTTGGATGCTTAGAGTTCTCCACTATTTCTCAATAATAAATAGGCCCTCGAGCCTCATTGTAACATAGCTTAGAGGTCTGTAGGTGCCACATCTCTTCTTAGAGATTTACTACCAGCACCCTAGCTAGTTTATTTCCATTTTGTATGTAAGCAATTTTTAGTTCTTTGATATTAATGAAATGAAGTATTATTTCCACTACATCTTTTTATTTATGGTTATATTTATATTCTATTGCATTCCTACATAAATCCGGATCAGTGGTATCATATCGGCCTACTTTTTCGTGATCCTTCTTTGCATGTCCCCAACAAGGTCGGGGTATAAGGAGTTAGGGCTCGATCTGGTGGAACCTTTGCATGATCAAACTCACAAACCCTGAGGAATGCCCATGGGGGATGAAAAGAAATAGGAGGGAGCAGGAGATCCTACCTAAATATTGCTCAAGGAGGCCCTCGAAAAGAAAAGGAATGCGATGAACGATAACTTTGCCTAGATCCTTCAATGACTGCCCACCAACGGTGCATCTGCATCCAGCAGCCACTCTGGAGGCACGACTCTTTTTAAGGTACAAGTAAACTTTTACATTCCCATATTTGAGGGTCAAATAGATGCAGATGTCATAGATAGATGGTTGAATTTATTAGAAGGATATTTCTCAGTTCATAACTTTTCCGACTGGAAGAATATTATTTTTTCACTCCTCAAAGCTACCCCCCATGTCAAGGACTAGTGGGAAGCCTACTGTGAGAAAAAGGATGAGACAAAACCCTCTCTGTTCTCAACTGTACCCACTTGGAATTCTTTCTGAGATGCCATCAAGGAATAATACTATCCCATGGGGAGCTATGAGGACAACTACATAAAATGGACCACGTTGCGGCAACAAAGGGATTAAGATATGCATGAGCTGACAAATCTGTTCCATACCTTGCACACAAATTTGGGTATAAAAGATTCAGAGAAACATTTGGTGGTAAAGTATCATGGTTTTTTGCACAGACACATTCAGGAGGAAATGGAGTTCCTTGACATCTCCTCACTTGGTACGACATACCGATATGCTGTCAAGATTGAGCAGAAATTCAAACAGAAGAAGCGAGACTATGGATCTGCAAATCAAAAGCAAGGGAAAGGTGCCCCATAACTGCAAACCAAAGGACAAAGCCAAGGCATGGTGGCCTAAGACAACCTGCCAAAGCCATAAGAAAAGAACAACACTGCGAAGCGAAATAAGGACATGGGAAAGTGGTGTGAGTTCCATAAGAGCTCCACTCACAAAACAAATGATTTTCGTGCTAAGCAGTCACTAGTGGCTGAGATGAGGGCTTCTAAATCAGATGCATGCTCCGACTTTGAATCAGAACCTGACAAGGGGAATGACAAAGGGAAGCAGATTATTGATGCGGAGCCCAATGCCACTATTTCCACTACGAAGATCCAAAAGGAGGAAACATAAGATCCAGAGGAGGTAGAGTGTTTCTTCCACTCCTAGATGTGGGTAAAGGGTTCCTCGCTATAGTTCATTGTCGACAATGAGAGCCAAAATAACCTCATTTTAGCAACTATTGTGAAGCGGTTGGGCTTGCCGACCATAGTGCACCCACAAGCATACACCATAGGGTGGCTCACCAAGGACTTGATCTCCGCATCAGCCAACAGTGTCGCCTTCCCTATAGCATCAAGCGCTTCACAGATGAGGTATTGTGTGACATTGCTCCTATTGATGTTTTTGATGTATTGTTAGGCCAACCATACTTGTGGAAGCGACATGTTGTGTATGATTCTCGGCCTCACGGTGATATTGTTACTTTGAGAAATAAGTTATATAAGATACCATAGGTACCACCGCCTCCCACTATCTCTTTAGTTACTTCAAAACAATGCAGTAAGCTCATTTCCCAAACTATGAAATTCGTTTTCCTGATGATTCGCCCCCAGGGCAAGAAGAATATTGTGTCCACGACCTCCAGACATGGCTCCTCTTCATGAAAAAAATAGATGGACAAGGTTGTGGAGGAGTACAGGGACATCTTCACCTCACCCACAGGTGTGCCTCTACAGTTTCAGGTCAAGCACCCCATTGACCTTACCCAAGGTGTGCCGCTACCAATGGACCAATATATAGGTGCGTTGTTCTATAGAATGATGAAATCAAGAGGCATATTCAGGAGCTACTGCAGAAAGGTCACATCTGGCCAAGTTCATCACCCTGTGGGAGCCCGATCTTGTTGGTACAGAAGAAGGATGGGACTTGGAGACTCTGTATTGACTATTGGGAACTCAACAAGATCACTGTCTAGAATAGGTACTGGATCCCATGGTTTGAAAACCTTCTGGACCATCTCAAAGGGGAAAAATATTTCAGCAAGATCGAATTGAAGTCTGGGTATCATGAGGTACGAGTCAAACACTCTGATGTGTGGAAGACTACCTTCAAAGCCAAGGAGGGACTTTTTGAATGGCTCGTCATGCCTTTGGGGTTGAAGAATGCTCCCACAACATTCATGAGGGTGATGGATGACATCCTGCATCCATTCACTAACTCATTTGTAGTGGTGTACTTGGATGATATTCTGATCTTCATCCAGAATTGGGAAGAGCACCTCCACCACATCTGAGAATTCCTCCAAACACTACGGAAACACAAGTTGTGGGCCAATTTGGAGAATTTCACTTTTGGCATGACCCAGGACCCAGGTTCAATATCTGGGATACATTATTGATGAAAGGGCGGTGCATGTGGATCCATCCAAGATCCAAGTCTTTCAGGATTGGCCAACCCCAACCACTGTAACAGAGCTTCTTAGCTTTCTGGGTCTTGCTAATTTCTACCGCAGGTTCGTGTTGGGATTCTCCCATATCACTTGGACCTTGAGTCAAGTCACCAAGGGAGGAGCAAAAGAAATATTCTTTTGGTCGGGATCTCAACAGAAGATGTTGATAGAATTGAAACATTGTCTATGTTCTACCCTAGTGCTCACATTACCAGACTTGCAACAACCATTTGAGATCAAGACAAATGCCTCTGGCTATGCTATTGGCATTGTTCTTACTCAATAGAGGCATCATGTGGCATATCACAGTGAGACATTGTCTGACACAGTTCACAAGTATCCCAATTATGACAAAGAAATTTATTCCATTATGTAGGCTTCTCGACAATGGAAGCATTACATTTTGGGGAAGGAAATAATCATCCACACAGACCACGAACCCCTACAGTTCATACAGACATAAGGGAAGTTGCAGAACGATCACCATCAGAATTGGTCAACATATCTGCAACAATTTCATTTGAACATCAAGTACAAGAAGGGTAGCACCAATAATGTTGCTGGCTGCCTCATCCGACCACCGATCATGGCCGTAACCACAGTTCTCAACTCTTATGGGCACGAGAATTTCCAAAATTCAGCCACACATACAAGACACTCTTGGGGGGTATGCAAGTTCCAAATTTTCACCTCCAAGATGCATTGTTATGTCACTTGAGACACATTTGTTTTCCTTCAAGTGAGCATGCCAAGATGATATTGGAAGCACACTACAGTCAATTCACTAGGCATTTTGGGGTTGAGAAAATAATAGTAGTACTTCAGAAGTATTTCTATTGGCCGAACCTTCGACAGGATGTTGGGAAGTACATCAAATCTTGCACTGCTTGCGCCATTGCCAAATTCACCATCAAGAAGCAAGGGCTTTATACTCCGCTACCTACCCCTAGTCGACTTTGGGAATCCATCTCCATGGACTACATGTCAGGCCTTCCTTCTACTAAGCATGGAAATGACTGTGTTTTCATGGTCGTCGATAGATTCTCGAAGATGGCCATTATGGCGGCCTTCAAGAAGGATATCATAGCAGAAGTCACTGCTAAACTCTTCTTTGAATGAGTGTGGGTTCACTTTTGGGATCCCACAGTCTATCATACCAAATAGTGACAGCAGGTTCCTCAACACATTTTGGTCCAGCCTCTGGTCAATGTTGGACACCAAGATCACCAAGTCCACAACTTTCCATCCCCAAACTAATGGCCAGATAGAGGTTGTCAACAAGATGATTATACACATTCTGCACATGTATAATTCAAAGAATGCACGCACATGGGATGAGAGCCTCCCCTATGTACAACATAGTTATAACTAGGCTCTCCACAACTCAACCAGCCACAACCCCTTTCAGGTGGGCTTGGGATTCGAGCCACTATGTCCCATTAACATAGCCATGCCAGTTGCAGCTACTCCAGCCGATTCGGCTCATGTACAGTATGAAGCTGACGAAGAGAAAAACTTCATTGATCACATTCAGCACATCCGCGAACAGGTTCATGACATATTAGATAGAGCCAATGCTAAGTACAAGCAACGACATGATCAACATCGAGTACCATACAACTTTGAGGTGGGTGACAAAGTGTGGCTACATTTGTAGAAGGAGCGCCTATTTGAACCCCACCGCAAGCTTCGCCCACTCCAATGTGGGTCGTACACCATCACAAAGGTTGTAGGGAACAATGCCTTCGAGCTCAGTATTCCACCATTCCTTTGTCTGCACCCAGTATTCAATGTATATCGCCTTTGTCCCTACTTCCCACCTCTACTAGACACCTCTAACATTGCAGAAGAACCCACACCAAAAGAGTTAAACCCAGACTGCATGGAACATGCCACCACAGATTGTATCATGGAAATGAAAATCAAGAACACGCGTCAATGGAAGATCCAACTGTATCGGGTTGTCAAATTTGGCCAAATTTTGCACCAAGGTAGGTGCTTCACCAAGGACCAAGTTTAGCAGAAGTTTCCTCATCTCATGGAGGAACTCAACGCAATGGGAAACATTTCTTCCTAAGGGGGGAGGAATGATCCAGGTGGATATTGGTGGCCACCGGCCTATTCCACTTGGGGGCCCACCATTTTCTCTTGAAATTTTCAGTTTCGGCACAACTTACTATTTTTAGCAGTTCTTCGAGTCCTGAACTTCTGGAGCCGTTTTGAGGCGCTAACGACATTTTTTGGGCATCGTTTTTCTGGTGAATATAATTCTGTTCCAGAATCAATATTTTCAGCAACAGTTGTAGTCCTCAGATAGATATTTCTAACATTGTATCATGCGCGTGAAACAAAAATCGTATGCCAAAGTTACGTCCCTTGGAAGTTGAAACGCCAATTTACCCAAACGGGGCCCATAGTTTTGGCACTTCATCTCCTAGGGTTAGGTATTTGGATGTTTAGAGTTATCCACCATTTATGAATAATAAATAGGCCCTTGAGGTTCATTATAACATATCTCAAAGGTCTGTAGCCACCACATCTCTTCTCATAGATTCGCTACCAGCACCGTAGCTAGTTTATTTCCATTCTTTATGTAAGAAAATTTTAGTTCTTTGATATTAAGGAAATGAAGTTTTATTTTCACTGCATCTTTATATTTATGGTTATATGTGTATTCTAGTGCGTTCCTACATAAATCCGGATCAATAATAATGAAAGGGGGTTAATATTTTAAAAAATTATCTTATGTTTTAACCCAATTTCCACAAGTAATTTGTTTCTATTAATAATGAACACTTTAGGAATAAATCCTTCTAAGTAATATCTTTATAGTTTAAATTGAAAAGGAAATATTATTTATAATAGAAATATTAAGCTGGGAATTTTAGTAAAATATTTGAAACAATGTTTTAATTAATCTATAATAAACAGAAACCCATGTTGAAATTAATTCTACTCTCATGCTAATGGGGCTATCAAAATTCCATCACTCTAACTTGTGATTGCTATTTTTTATCTCGTTTATAGTGTCAATGTAGTTATTTAAATTGAATTCAAGATACCCCTTTCCATTTAGCAATCAAACATCATAATAATTCCATTAACATGGAACAATGTTTAGTAGAATTAGAATTACATGATGAGGAATATTGTATTTCCTTTACATCTAGTGTGGCTACAAAAAGGTGCATTAATACCCACTATGATCGACAAGGCCTCCCTAGCGAAACGGTTGAGAGTAACCACATCCTTGTCATTAATCATGCCAAAAAGAAGATATGCTTTGAGAAATATGAATCATTCTAGTGTAACCCTTATATTGTCACAAGTAACCACATCCTTGTCATTGATCATGCCAAAAAGAAGATATGCTTTGAGAAATATGAATCGTTCTGACGTAACCCTTATATTGTCACAAATTTTCTATAGAAGGGGGCATATGAATTTGCTAATAATGAATATATCCCTCTGAAGGAGCCACTCGAAAAGATCTACTTTAATGTGTTTTAAGCAAGTATTATAATCATTGAACATATGTTTTTATGTTCTTTCATTTGCAATTTTTTATTTTTTTAGGTATATTTTATTTTACACGTCATGTTATGTTTTTGTAATGCATGTTATAAAGGTCTCAGACCTTATTATGACATTATTTTTTTCAATGGTGATATTCATTGGACGTACTAATAATCCTTAACCATGTGGGCCATTTACTCACCATCTAAACTCAAATACTTGGTCCTATAAACAAGAGTGAAATTGAATGTGTTGCAATTACTAGATTGCTTCCCATCAAATTGAATATGTTGCAATAACTAGATTACTCCCCATCAAATTGAATATGCTACAATAACTAGCTTAATCCCTCGTAAAAATTCCTTTTTACCTCTCTCATTTTCAAACTCACCTAAATTATTTAATTATCACATAACTTCATAACAATTTTAACATAAAAAAGAAAAATCAAATTTAAAAAAATATTCATTTACTAAATTTTGTGATACCAATTTAATATCCATATTTAGACATATTCTTAAAAAATAATAAATATATAAATAATTTAACAAATAAATACATTTAATATTGAATATAAATATAATAACAAGATAACTATTTTTCAAATCATAATAATCATATAAAATAACACGAAATCATATAAAATAAAACCAACAATTCATGTGACCAAATAATCTTACTTTAGATCGCCACCACCAATACCTTTTTGTATAGTGAAACTCCTAATAATACATTAAAGGATTGATAATGTTATGAAACCAACTCCAAAACTAGAATAAAATAGATATAAATGCCTTAGAAATCAACCACTTCGAGGGGGCGACCTCCTTTACATTACATAGATGAACAATTTTTGGATGATACAAATGAGAAAACCTCCTTTATATATATAGGAGCCCATGGGGTCACAATATAATCCTACCCGACCTAATAATAACAATGTAAGGGCACAATATTAACAATGTGGAGGCCACAGGGTTACAAAAATAACAATAAGGGGGCTACACTATCAACAATAAGGGGATACACTAGTATTATAGGGACCTAATAGATACCTTCAACATAGTTAGCATCTCTATCAAAAATATTATTACCAACATCATATAGAAGAAATGAATAGCATCATAGAAACTTATTCAAGTTATTATGACTAATTTCTTTGTAATTTTTTAAAAATATAAAATATTTTTTACTGATTTTTTAAAAATATAAAATATTTCTTTAATGATTTAAAAAAAATACAAAATACTTGTTTTAATTATAAAGTTTGAGTGGCCTAGTGGTTAAGAGCATGTATTACTTCCTAAAGGGTCACATGTTCGAAATCCTAGAGATATAATATATAGATTTATATAAACTTAACAATCGAATTGCAGTAGTTTATTTTTTTAAATTAATTTAACTTATTTTTCCTACCATGATATGCATTATGAATATGATGTAAAAATTAGTGTTCTCGAGTAAGAATAATGGAATACAAATGATTTGAGAAAATCCAAGAAAATCAAGCATATACCGTGTGTTATATAATTATAAAAACTAAGAAAAAGGTGACGAACCACTAGACTGGACGGCTAAATACAATTAGAGGGGAAATTTTGAAAAATTGTGTCTTATATCCAAATGTAAAGAATCTTAAATTTGACCTTTGAGATATACTTTTAAATTTTGAACCGAGCAAGATCAATTTAGAGACGTGAAACTCCTTACAAAATAATTGTACGCCTTTCTAAATTTAAACGAGATAAATCATACATGATGATCATGGTTACCATCCACAAAGACCAATGTGGTCTAGCAAACATTAAGAGAGGATAAAGAATCTAATTTTGATTCTTCAAAATCTTGTTTCTATGGTCAAAGAGAAGGGAAATAAGTGCTCAAATATTGCTATAGATGGGATGGCTTAATAGCTCAAGAAGATTGGAAGTGTGGTAGATGGTAGGGAATTGAGAGCGAATGTGAGTAAGAGTCGAGCAGTCTAAAGGGAAGTTAGTTTCATCTTCCACCTGCTTAGAATCACAAATCTAACATATTATATCATTCCAAGGGGTCTTCAGAATAGACCACTGCCCAGTCTCACTCTGAATCTCATGGGAATTAGTTCTTATCTTAGCAATGTTCATTTTTTTCTTATTGTTAGAGAACACAAAGAGATGATTCTGATTTTCAAGGGTGGGGTTGATCACTTCCTTATAGTATCTTAGATTCATTTTACCCTCGAGCTCCTGATCCTCCAACAGCTTGTCCTTAAACTTGGAGGTAATATTATTTTTGATAATATCTTTGCTTCCCATACTCATCTCCTCCTTAATTCCCCAATGGTTGAGCCAAGACTAGGCATCCTTATGCCACCTGTGCTTGAGGTGAAGGTGAGGGTTTTGACTAAAGTTATAGGCAATTTTAGAGAGCCTTTTTTATTCCATGTTGTCAAGCTTCTTCTTATACATCATATATCTAAACATAGTCATACTTACAATGGGGGACAAACAAGATTTGATCAGGAGGATAGTGTACAGAGTATTTCCCTTGATCTTAAGGTTGTAGGTTATGAATTTCTTTTGAATCATCTCGATCTTCCTCCATGAATCTCTGGATATACCGCAACCCCAAACTTCACATAATCTAAGACAACTGTGGTGACAAGGCTCTCAAAGAGGAACCTCTTTTTACTCCAAATGTAAAGATCGACTGACTTACAATTGTTTTCAAGCACATGATAATATTTTCAGCCTTCAATAATCCTTTTCTTGATGCTATAATTCCAGTTGATATGATCAGGTAAGTCAATGCCCAAATACTTATAAGAAGAAACCTGCTCTAAGCACTGGTTATTATACATGAAACTACCATGGGTGATATTTTTGGATTTAATGACCATGACTTTAGTCTTGTTAGTATTAACAGTCATACCCATCTTGGAGAAATAGTCATGAAGAATCTGGAGTTGTTTGTCAAGGTCATCATCGATTTTCACAAGAAGAATGACATCATCGTCATAGAGGAGGAGAGTAATGAGAACATCAACAAGCTCAGTGCCCTTGCAACCTGCAGATTCCAGACACTCCTATAGATTATCAATGTATATGCCAAAATGGGTAGGGGATAGGGGACACCCTTGATTAACTCTAATGTTGCATTTAATGTCTTTAGACCACCCCTCATTGGTTTTAAGCTTGGAACTGACAGTCTCATAGATACAGATCACAGTAATCGTTAGCTCAGGAGGGACCATGTTCTCTTTAAGTCTCTCCCAAAGTTTATTTCGAGGAACAGTGTCGAAATCTTTCCTAAAGTCCACAAAAAAACAGAAGAGATTGCTTTTACTATTGCTACAGCCCCCTGCAATGATTCTAAGAGTGACGAGATGGTTAATAGTCGAGTGATGTCTCCTAAAACTAGCTTGTCCTTTATCTCTTTTTCCTTGGCTTTCAAGGCAAATGCTAAGCATCCTCTCCAAAAATGAGCCTGTAAAGCTTGGACAGGATATCGCTAAGCATAATGGTCTTCTATTTAGATGGAAAACTCTTGTCCCCATTTTTAAATATATGTACAATAAGTCTATGCGTCCAAAGTCGAGGGAAGCCATGCGTTACAACTAAATTGAGAATGTTGTGCAGTTAAGGAATGAGGATAGATCTTGCCATTTTAAGGATCTCAACTTGGTGTCCTTCAATATATTTAGCTTCCCCATTAGCGAGCTTATTAATACCAGACTCAATGTTGTCAAGAGAGAATACATCCTCCTTAACTGGAGTGATTAAGGTGGTGCCCATAGTGTCGGGAGAGTTATACAACTTCATAATATAGTTGTTCCAATTTTCTAGAGGGATAGAATGGGTATCTTTGGTTTTACGAAAAAGAACATTTTGCCAAAAAGTTTTGGGCATGAATTTAGAAAGGTGGAGAATATAATCCTGTCTTTTATTAATATATGATATCTTGTTCCTCTTGACGACATTTTTGTATATATTGATATTTTGCAGCTTAATGATTTCATTAGGGGCACCTTTGATCACTTTCCTGGCAATTTTGCAATCTTTTTCATAACATGGATTGGATGTTCTATTAGAATTCTTAAATGAAATCTCATTAGAAAACTTGCTAATGGTGTTGGAAAGGATAGTAGTGAAATGGTAATAAATTTTATCAATCTTATTATTATAATTCATGGGGCCTAAATCCCTCTCTAAATTCGTTAAGAAGAGGTCAATTTTACTTCTATCGAAGTGAATGTGCCTTTGCGCAGAGGCGCATTCTATAGCCTAGTATGACCCCATGTGTAAGTATGTGAGAAGCCAAAATAAAATAAAATAAAAAACTAAAAATTTAACGAGTAAAATATAATGTCAGCTTAAACAATAAATTATATTACCATATCAATAAAAAATTTAAAATTTAAAATAAACCTAAACAATATCAATATAAAATATGAATAGGTTTACGAACACTCAAGAAAAGATGTGGTAAGTAAATAAAAATATAAATAAACTAGAGGTATGGTAAATAAATAAAACATTTCTTTATATTTACTCTATAAACATCTATATTTACAAAAACTCAAAAAAGAGGTTTCATTTAGGTGAATTCTATGGGCCAAATACCATGGGAAAAATTATTATTAGTAGTACTTTGAGACAAATACCATGGGCCAAATACCATATTTATAAAAGAGGTATGATAAATAAATAAATATAAAAGAGGTATAAAGAGGTAAGATAAATAAAAATAAATATATCAAATAGGATTAGAAATCAACATCTAATTATATATGAAGTATATGACCGAAATACCATGGACCAAATTATTATTAATATCATGCAAAAAAAATATTATTAACCCTAACATTAATATTAAATTATTATTATTATTATTATTATTGTCAAATGTAATATTGATATTAATATATTTTAATATTTTAATATTATTAAATTAAATAACTTTATATTATTGCAATATTAAATATGTTATATTATAATATATATTAATATATCATCAATATATATATTAACTCTCGATATATATGGAAGGGAAGATCAAAGACATGTGATAGAGGTGGATAAATAGGGGGAGTGACAAGGGAGAGATGGAGATAAGCTAAAGGAGGTGGGAGAGGATGAATGAAGAGAGAGAAAGAGGGAGATGAGTGAGAGAGGTAGAGAAGGGTAACAGAGCGAGGGAAACATAAAGATGGAGGCGGGAGAGAGAGAAGGATGGAGGGAAGGAGAAGGATAGAGGATTGGAGGGTAGAGAGAGAGAGAGAGAAAGAGAAGGGGTGAGGGAGAGGGAAGTAGGTGAGAAAGGGAGAGAGAGGGAGGAGGAGAGAGGGAGGGATAGAGATATGGATTTTGAGGGGGAGAGTAGAAGGGAAGAAGAAATTCATAGAGAGTGAGAACTTGAGAGAGAGGGAGTGGCAAGGGAGATATCGAGATGGATTCTGTATGTTTAGGGGTGAGATAAATATACATATGAGTGATGGAGATAAGGGGGGAGAGAATGAGAGAGAAGGAGAAAATGAGGGACATAGTAACATAGTTGGAGATATGGATAGAGTGATGGGGGAAGAGAGAGCATTGGACGATGGAGAGAGAGAGGGATAGGGGGGAACATAGAGGGAGGCACGAGATACAGGGATAGAGAGGACTTGAGAGAGATGAAGAGAGTGATGAGGAAGAGAGAGGATTCTAGAAGGGGGGGGGGAGAGAGAGAGATGCAGGAAGAGAGAGAGGCATAAGAGAAAGGGAGATAGAGGAAGGAAAAGAGAGGGGAATTGAAAGAGAGGAGGAGAGAGGGAGGGATAAAGAGATGGAGTCAGAGGTGGAGAGAGGGAGAGATAGGGAGATGGATTGGGATGGGGAGAAAGGGAGGGAATAAGAAAGACATAGAGAGTGAGTAGTGGAGAGAGAGAGAGAGAGTGACAAGGGAGAGATGGAGAGAGAGTGTATGTTTGGGGGTGAGATAAAGACACAAACAAGAAGATATGGAGAGAAGGAGGGAGAGATGGATGGGGAGAGAGAGGGAGGTAAGAATAAAGAAATAGAGAGTGAAAAGTGGAGAGAGAGAGAGAGGGAGGGAGTGACAAGGAATATGGAGAGAGAGCGAGAGATGATAGCAGGAGGGAGAGGGAGAGGAGGAGGGTCTGATAGATAGATAGATTGGAGAAAGAGAGTGTAGGTTCTGGGGTAGACATAGATATACAGAGGGAGATAGAGATATAGATGGAAGGTGAAGAGAAAGAAAGGATAGATGGAGACAAGGAGGTAGGGACAAACATATTGATAAAATATGGAGTGAGAGAGCGTGTGTGTTTTGCGGGATGTGATAAGGAGACAAAGAAGGAGAGATGGAGGGATATATAGATATATATGGAGGGCGGAGAGAGGGAAGAAGATTTCTTGCACGAGATTCATTGATTTCAGTGTAGATGGTGATTTCTAATCCTATTTAATTGTTTGAACTAGATGCATTGATCTTTAGTGTAGATGTTGATTTCTAATGGTATTTGATTACTTGCACTAGATGCATTGATTTCAATGTAAATTATTTATAATCCTATTTGATTTATTTCAGTAAATGAATTGATTTCAATGTATATGGTGATTTATAATCCTATTTGATTTCTTGCACTTGATGCATTAATTTCAATGTAGATGTTCATTTCTAATTATATTTGATTGCACTAGACGCATTGATTTCAATGTAGATGATTTCTAATCATATTTTATTGTTTGAAATAAATGCATGAATTCAGTGTATATGGTGATTTCTAATCCTATTTGATTTCTTGCACTAGATGCATTGATTTCAGTGTAGATGTTGGTTTTTAATCCTATTTTCCTACTTGCACTAGATGCATTGATTTGAGTTTAGATGTTGATTTATAATCGTATTTGATTATTTGCATTCGATGCATTGATTTCAGTGTAGATATTCTTTTCTAATCTTATTTGATTTCTTGCATTATATGCATTGATTTCAGTATATATGTTGATTTATGATTTGATGTAATTGGATGTATGATGACACATTAATTTGATTATTTGCATTAGATGCATTGATTTCACTATAGATATTATTTTCTAATCTTATTTGATTTCTTGAATTATATGCATTGATTTCAGTGTATATGTTGATTTATTATTTGATGTAATTGGATGTATGATGGCACATTAATCTTAAAGTCATCGGATTAATATTGTCCATTGATTTTAGTGTATATGTTGATTTATGATTTGATGTAATTGGATGTATGATGGTACATTAATTTTAAAGATGTTAGATTAATATTGTCCTTTGATTTCAGTGTAAGCACAAAAAATTATTGAGAATGTATATTGTTTTTTGTGTTATTATAATTAAACCTATTAATATTTGAGAGCAAGTGAGACAAAGTGTGATGTTTACTACAACAACTCGAACTGAATATTTAAATGGTTTATGATTCTAACTTCCCTTTTAATATAGTTGATATGAATAGATGACAAAACTAACAAGGGTGAGATTAAGAAGAGTAGAAGAAAATAGTTTGAGATAGATCACAATGAAGATTATTTGTAATTGACTATGTTCTTATTATTCACATTTTATATCATTCAATATTATTACATTGTCCCTTTGCATTCAAAATTTTTATTTCATCATTTTTAATCATTAAAGTTATTTTACAATATTTATCATCTCAAAAAATTAAGGTAACTAATAAATTTTAAATTTTAAATGGTTATATTAATATTAGATGTATTTACATATTATTGATAAAATTAATCATATGTTCCTCATATTATTGATAGATTTTCCTTAGCCACACACCACTGAAACCAACCTAGATCAATCTTAACTCTAGATCTATCAAGTGCCGAGAGGTATCAAATCTCTCTAGGAGAAAACTTTTGCTCAAGTTTTGCACTCAAGAAAGAGGTTTGCACCTCGAGAGATTTGATCCCTCTAGGAGGTTGATAGATCCAGAGTTAAGATGGATCTAGACTGGTTTTATTTCGTTGGTCTCCTGCATGTGGGTGGTATGCATAGCAAGATTGAGAGATAGAGACAAAGGACTGTGATCGGAGTGTGGTCGGAGTTAGGCTCAAATTCATTAAAAAACTCAAAATTTGTAATATGTTTGAAGACTAAAATGTCAAAAATTGCATAATCCAGAACACTGCTATCAAAAACATGGAAAATGTGAAGCTAATGTTTAAATAATAAAAAGAGGAGGAACGTATTGTAAAAAACGGCCCACCTTATTTCAGAATGTAATATTCAAATCACAAAAACGACCGTTCATTTATTGAATTTTATTTAAAAGAAAGTTCTCCCCAGATTTTAAAATTTTGAAGGAGATTCCCATGCTTTTTTGCTTTTTCTAATGCAATGGCTTATTATTTTGATTTGCATTCCGTCCACGTAAAGACGATGATTATAAATTTTAAAAAGCCACAATACTTGCACTGTCCAACTTTCAATATACCGTTTTTTAAGCGAAACGCGTCACGGTAGAGATATCAAGAACGCCCCAAAAAGTAGTTTTTTTTAAAGCTAACCGCGTCTACATAGAAATATTACGAGGGCCTCCCAAACAGTGCACGTTCTCCGCTCACGAAGATTTTCACGTTAATCCGGCATCCATAGAATATTGCTATACCGTACACACGCATTCAAGTCATTTAACTTGCTTTACAAAGATAAAGCATATATATATATATAAGGGAATGAAATCCGCAACCTACCATCATTTGTAATTCCGGAGCTGAATCTTTGTTAAAATCGACCTGTATCCTTCACTTCAGTGTATAATTGAGAAAAATTAAGGAATTCTTGAGCTTCCAATAGCTCCGTGTCCCAATTGTTTTCATAATTATTAAAAAAAACGTTTTGAGTCGTAATCAAATCTGTGTAGCACACTCGTATTATATGAGTTCAAAACATTTTGTGTCTGAATAACATGACACTGTTATTCTAGACTGCATTTTAAGACATCTTCAAACACCTAAATTTTTTATAATGTTATGTGCAATTTTTTTTTAAATGAATACAACATATTTTATCAAAATTTAAAGGTTACTATGTCATCACATTTTATAGGTTTATGAATAAAATCAATATAGTGATTATTTATGATAGTGGCACCTTGATTTGTAAAATTGTTTACGTATTATGATTATTGTTTTAAAGGATGAACATTAAGGTATATAAATTTTGGTAAATTTTACTAATTACTAAAATATAGAATGTTCATCTATATTATTATCAAAATACTTAAATTTTTATTGATTTTATACGGTTGCTATAACATATTGGTGATTTTCAAAGTAAAATAATTTTAAAATAAATGAATAAATTCTAGAGAAATGGAAAAATAATTGAAAATTAACCTTGAAATATATAATAATTTTTTTATCCACCAAATAATCAAATAAGCATATAAACATTTGATTCAATAATACTACACCTAAATCAAGTGTAAAAACAAATGCATAAAAATGTCACTTTGAGGGGAAATATTCATTTTGACTCTATGTTTATAAATAACTTTTCATGATTTCTAGAATTAATTCTCTTTGATATAAATAAGAGACAAGAGGCATAATATTAACGATATAATATGAGAACAGTAATATAGCAATAAAAATGTAGTGGATACAAATAAATATATTTCATATATTTATAAATCTCACTCCATCTCATTCCCTATGATCCTAAGATTAACTAGAAACAATTTCACTAACCTTATGGCCCTTAATTTTCTTTTTCAACTCCGTACAAAGAACATCAATCACCTTCATGTTTATGGAGACATTTACTTGGTCATACATGAGATTAATGGATTATATATTGTTCAAAAATATATGCTTTTACCTGTTTTCCAAAATATAAAATTGAATATTTCAATTTTCTCTTATATCTCATTTGAACATGTGATCATGGAGAGGAACCCAGAATAAGATAAGCTCTCCAAAAGTAGATAGACAATGAGTAGAAGTATATAGACGATCAAACAAAAATTGTAGAGCATCTCCATAAAATATTGTCATGCATATCATATCCAATGAGTTTCGTCAGAATATGCATATCACCTCCTCCTTTTCTTTATTTTTTTCAAGACTTATACATATGAATGTTCATAGTGGTATTAAACATAAGTTTTAAATATAGATACCTTCATATAGATGGATCATTTGAATATATCATATGTGTAAATTGTAGCAAGGAATGACTTCTTTAACTAGTTCCTTAGTCAAATATAGTAATTTTGATTTAGTCTCATAAATATTTGAGTTAGTTGTCAGTTAACACTTATGATATGACCTATCATTGAGTTATTGTGAGTTAATTTGATTTAGATGGCTTTCAGTTAATTGTGTACTAGTTGATAGCTAAAATGTACTTATCTAGTGGAGTTAAACTCTAGTGTTTGTGAGTTATCTCATCCCTATTTCTAATAGAGATATAGACGAGTCCTTGAGTTTAGTTGAGTAGTTTCACTCTTTTTAACTCAAGTGATTGTGAGTTAACTAGTTGCAGCTACTAAATTTAGCCCTAGTATTTCATGCAATTTGAATTTCTTATTGAGATTGAATGAAGGCTCAAATCAATTTATTTATGGTACACAGGTTTTTTTTAGAGGCTTCAGAAGAAAACAAAGAAATTTGTCTTGGGAATTGCACAAGGAAATAGGAGAAATTCCTTTATTTTAAGGGCATATTTATGCCAGGAAATATGATCTCCTACCAGAACTTATTTCCATAAGTGTTGGGAAAGTATTGACTTATGGGTTGATCGGTATTAGAACATAGCTTCAATCTTGAAGCAGTTTCTATGTAATAGATCAAATTTCTTAGTTTATTCAATACAAGAAACAAGGGTTTTTCCTAGTTGGGTTCTTGTGATAGATTTTGTGTTCTCAATGTAATTTTCTTTCTATTCATTGTTTTATTTCTGAAAAAAATTGGTAGAGAAATATCATCTTCTTCTTATCACTTGACTCACATTAACGATTACAAGATTTAAAGGATTTTCTACATGGTACATATTTGAAAACATGATAGATGTTATGTTGCTTGATCAAATTCAAAACACATTAGAGAGAATATCAATTAGTGCATGAACTATGACATCTTATGGTTTGAGGACAGAGCATGCCCTACAAGGGACCTCAAGATTTTGTGCATGGAAGGACAAAACTTGAGGTTTTCTAAGATGATAATGGGGTTTTGGAATACTTCAAGATTGATATTCCTAAACCTCCCACACCAGACGCATAACAACTAAATCAATTGAAGAAGAACATTGGCCAAGCTAGGAGGATGATCCTAGAAGGATTTAGAAACCATATTGTTCCAAATTTGCATGGAAAGGAAAAACCACTCCAAATGTGGAAGGCCCTTACTGATCTATTTGAAAGAAATAGTGATGCCATAAAACTTTCTTGAAAGAACAAATTGAGGAAAATTTGAATGGGAAAGGATGAGCCCATTGGTACATATCTATCTATGTTTTATGAAGGGAAGGATGAGCTTCGAAGTGTTGGATAGATAGTTCCACCAATAGAGCTTGATGGCCTTACTCTTCTTATTACTAATAAATCTTGGCATAGTTTACAAGATACATTGAATGGTATATATAAGCTGCTTGACTAGGAGAGATTGTGGTTATATCTTCCACAGGAAGATATAGAGAGGAAAACAAGGGATGTAATCTCATTTGGGATAGAATATGAGGAGAACTTGTATTTAGTTGGCAAAGGGAAGAAATCCAAGGCAGAGAAGGTCCAAGGAAAAACAAAGTCTTATCAAAATAAAGGCAAGTAAAAGTAGGATCTTAGCAAGATCAAGTGTTTTCATGAATTTCCAAACAAGAAAACAAGCATGTTGCAAGAAGAGCAGGAGGAGAAGCACTATCTTCTCAATTAGAATCAGATTTCTCCTTGGCATCTTGCATGAAAATATCAACATGAGGTAATGTGTCATACATTGACTCAAGGGATTCATACCACATGACAGGGAATAATAATTTCTTTAGCAGTTTAGAGGAAAAAGACTTGCAATTCCATATTATGGTTGGACATGATAACGGATATATCACTAAAGTTGTTAGCATAATAAGCTTTAAAAGCGAGTATGGTTCCATTCTCCATCTCAAAAATATGATTTAGGTTCAAATATTGAAGAAAAACCTTGTCAGTCCTTGAAGACAAAGGGTATGTTTCAATATTCAAAAATGGAAAAGCCTACCTCAAGCATTCTTTTTCTATTCACAACAACGATATTGGTGTCAGGCTCAATAACCTCTATATATTTGAGTTTAATGCATGTACATGCTTGAGTATAAAGGTAGAGAGTTCCCAGAGTCAAGATATGGTGGTTGAGCGAGAGCAAGTTAAAGCTCTCAAGTTGGAGCCCCAACCAATATCTCAATTTTAGTATAACCTAATTGGGAGTTGGGTTAACAGGTAGGATGATGATGATGAGGACCATGGCCCAGGGTGAGTGGAAGAAAACACTCAGTCAAAGACTTCCAGTATAGTGAAATTTCAAGCCAAGTGCACAAAGGATTTGGTTAAGGGAGATTAAAAGAGAGTTGAGTCTCTGAGCTTCAAGAAACAAAGCATGATGAGAAAGAATGGATCTTCAAAATAGTTTCTAAAAAATAAAGCAGAGAAATCTTCTAGTTCAGAGCGAGAAACTACAGTAACATAGAACTTGGTAGAGATGAAGAAAGATCCACGTTGACGAGTTTCTTCCAAGAAGCCCATCCTTGCTAAGAGGGAGTGTTCAGATTGTAGCAAGAAATGACTTCTTTGTGCCCTATTCAAAGATACTAATTCGAGTTGAGTCTCACAGATATTTGAGATACATGTTAGTTGACATGTGTGATGTAGCCTATCACTAAATTATTTTCAGTAGGATTGGAATTTCAAAACAGGGTCCCCCATCAAATTTACCAGTTTTCGTATCTTTCTCACCCGTCTTCACAATTTTAAGCAAGGATATTGAGAGTTTCATAATTTTTTAAACTGTAATTGACGGTAAAATCACCCCATGAAGGGTAATTTACTCGTCAAATTTCATCCCCGATTTTCAGTTAATTATAGTTAGATTGACTTCAATGAGTTGTGTACTAGTTTATAGCTAAAATTTTGTTATCTAGTGGATTTAAACTCTAGTGTCTATCATCTAACTGATATATACTTCTAGAATAGAGATAGACTCTAATTTTTGAGTTTATTTTAGTATTTTTACTTTTGTTAACTCATCTAACTCTGAGTTAACCAATCGTAACTACTATATTTAGCCCTAGTAGGTCATACAATTCTAATTGTCTATTGAGATTGAATGAAGACACAAATTTATTTGTTAATGGTTCATAGGTTTTTGTGTATAGTCTTGCAAAGCAAGTAGAGAAATTTCTCTTGGGAATTACGTGAGGAAATAGGAGCTCCTAGAAGGCTTATTTTCGTAGGTGTTGGGAAAGTCTTAGATTGCGAGTTGATCAATATTTGAGTAGAGCTTCAGGCTTGATGCAATTTCTATGTAATAGATATGATTTCTTAGTTAATCCAATACAAGCAAGAGAGGTTTTTCCTAGTTAGATTCCCCTTATATATTTTGTGTTGTATGTGTGATTGTGTTTTTATTAATTATTTTCTTTTTACAAAACTTTAGTAGAGAAATCTTGTTTATTTTATAAATCTATTTACTCTTATTAACAATTGCAAAATTTTAATGATTTTCTAGAACATAATTATTTTTTAAGAGGAATCCTTTGGATTTTTAGATTTTACTTTCAATGGTGGGCAAAAATTTCACTAATTTGTTGGTTTTTCTATTTTAACTATAAGTTTTTTTTTTCTCTATTTAATTTCTCTACTTCTACTATTGATACAAAAAAATTACAGAGAGACCCTAGCCTCAAAACATCTTGCCTAGAGTTGCAGCATTCTTGCGATTACAAAACTGATGGTTTCCCAGATAAAATTCAGAAACTAAAACTGCAGCACTAGTCCAAAACATACAAACAGAGATGTGTCGCCCATGCAGGGGAAACTGGCTAATAGACATTGTAACGAAAGTCTGAGTTTGTAAACTGATTAAAAAAAACACAGAGAATTGAGCCAAATCGAGCGACTGTGAAACAAAAACCTGTGAGTGTAGACCTGTTTAGGAATCATGAGAATTGGAAGGCGGTTCTTCGACGATGCGGCAGCCATACTAGTATGGGTCTTCTTACTCTACCTGATGTTCTTCTTTGCCAATGAAACAGCCACGCTTGGGGTCGCTTGGGCCAGCCTGGTGGCTCATGTCTTGAATTGCACTATAATAGGGCTCTTTACACTTCAGGCTGTCTGTAGGAGGAGTATTGTGCATATCTTCAGTGTTTTTCTCCAGAGTCACACCCGGAGTCGCAACGACGACACTTGAGAAGTCTTCTTGAAGCACAATAGTGATCGCGGCAATTAAGGTGGATTGGCTAAGAGCACAGGGGAAGCGAAGCGGAGCCGTGTGAGACTGCACAGGGGTGGGGAGCGGGGTAACCAGGATGTGGGGGGAGCCCATAACAAATTGGGACTGCCCAGACCCACGGCCACGACCACTTCTAGTGGCTGGATAGCGGCCAAAGAGATAATCTGAAGATTGGGAGGTAGAACCAGAGGTGGAAGTGGAAGGCTGACGAGCAACATGCCCTCTACTGGTACCTCTCCTGCACCTCATACATTGGTGCAACCGCGGAATGATGCGACGAACAGGCAGGGCAGTGCAGGTGTCGGATATGAGATGGCAGGGTAGGGCAGTGAAGGTAAGAGCTTCAGCTAGCAGGGGAACACAATCAGGCAAAGTCGAGGCACTGATGATAGGCGAATTGAACCTGAGATTGTAGAATGGGCTTTGAGTGAAATGTATTCCAGGTAGTAGTTCGATATAGCACGCTAGAGCATAGCGCTTCCCAGTGCCAGTCCAAGAGCGGGGCTCTGCGGCAGCGATGGAGTAGCTCGAGCTCAAGGGTGGAGCAGAAATGAAGCTGGTGGGAGGCGCCATGGTCGAAATGCAAGCGAGATATTGTGTAAGAATGAGTTGTATTAAGGAAGCATTGAAGGAGATGGCAGGGGTGTAAATGCAGGACATCGCGCGAGTCTGGGTGGCTATAATAGATGTCCATGCGCCAGCCCACGCGCCAACGTACAAAACAAGCTAATCACCCGCATCCAGGAGATATTTTAACTGTAAGTTAAATAAACTATTTAAAAACGTTTGTATTGAAATTTAAACATTTATACTGAGATTTGATTTCAAGTTGATAAAAAAAATTATAAACTAAACAAAAAAATTATAAACTATTTGTAATAATTTTATTTTATAAACATTAAAATGGGTTTACAAATTATAGCTTGAAGCATATGAGGCACGTGATTTTTGAAAGTCGATGTGAAACCATAAAATATTGATAACATTAATGAATTTTGGAATGTTCATCGACAAAGTAATTAATTTTAATTTAAAAGATGTATCGGTAGAAAGTCAGAACACTCACATCAACCCGAAGAAAACGAAAGAGGTGAAAAGGTGATATTTTAATATTACCATTGATCTTATTTGGATTGTAAAAATTCAATGTCTAATTATATGATTGAATACAATTCAAAATTAAAATATGAAATAAATTTAGATACATAGATAGGTGATATTGTTTTTATTATATATTTATTATTTTAATGTATTATTAATTTATTATTATTATTGTTTAGATAAAATATTATATCTTTTATATGAAGAATATATTGGCGTGATATTATTTTTATTATATATTTATTATTTTAATGTATTATTAATTTATTATTATTATTGTTTAGATAAAATATTATATGTTTTATATGAAGAATATATAATCAATATATTATTTGTGTCAATTGAATTTGAATTTGGGTATACAAGATTTTATTTTTTCTTCCAATCACGTGAGATAATCTTAATTCACATGTGATATGTTATGTTATATATATATAAAATTATTGTATTTATTATTATTATTATTATAAATTTGATATAGAGTAAACTAAAAAATATCGAGAATTGTTTAGATTTTATTTTGATTTTTTTCAAAATATTTTAAAAAAAATAATAACTATTAGAGTGAAAATTATTTCAATTTTTTTCTCAAAATATGTTTATAATTAATCATCAATCAAAAGTTAATGTTTATATCAAAATTTGCTATTATTTATTTGAATTTTTAATTAAATTAATTAATTAAAAAATCATATAAATAGGTGTTCCATGGACATGAATATCAACATGAATTTTCACACTTAAGAATATTGTTATATACTTTTCTAAATTTATAGATATGTTTAATTCATATATTAATTTTTTTTATAATTATCCTAATAGACATGTTTATCTAGAAATAGAACTTTCAAAAATTTAATTTAATTATCAATATTTATTAAGTTGATAATAAAGTAGTATACAAAAATCAAAGATTAATATTTTTTTCTCTTTTTATTTTTAATTAATTAAAAAAATGCATATGAAGTAGTTTCATTTGAAACACGTTTTTTTTTAGCATGTGGTATTGATAAGCCATAATATTGCCCATAGTATTTTTAACAAAGTCTATTTACAAATTAAGAATCTTTGTGATAAAATGGGAATAAATCTCCATAAATAAAAATAATCTTCCATATTTTTTAAAATATATATATATATATATATATATATATATATATATATATATATGTTTAATGCATATATTAATTCTTTTAATAATAATAATAATAATAAAGAAGTTATAATATAAAATAAAGCTATAATTTTATTATTATTTTTATTTTTTAACAATTTGAATTTTTATATGAAGTGTTTGATGTTTATTATAGAATGATTTTTATTCATTCTACTTATTATTTTAATTTATATATATATTTTCTCATTAATAATAATCTAAAATAAAATTAAAATATAACTAATTTTATGACTTTTTAAAAACCTGACAATATGGCATGTAAACGTGGACCAAATCCTAATGATGTGATTAATCCAAAAAAACATTTACCTACTTTACAGACTTTTAAAAACTCTCACATCTAAAATTATAACATATATATATCTTGATAAGATAATAATTTGTTTATTTTAAAAAGAAAACATGAATAGAATCCAAACAACAAACATATATTTTTATCCCACCTTCAACATTATATTATTAAAAAGCACCACTTTATTATAATTATCTTACTAGTTTATTAATTAATATGTTTTTTTATTATTAAAAAGCACCACTTTATTATAGTTATCTTATTAGTTTATTAATTAATATATTTTTTTATTATTAGTTTTCTTTTAATTCATATAATCTTTAACTATTTATAATTCCCACACAATCTAATTGGCGAATAAATTAAAAGTATTATATTCATTTTCTCAACTACGTATATTGAAAACACTTACTAGTTTCCAATTCATTTCCAATTTTGGGCATAATTTCTTAATAAATTTTAATATTTCTATAATAATTTTTGGATATTTTTTGGTAATTAATAATTTTAATTATAATAATTTTGTTTTCAAATATTTATTAACTGATTATTATTATTTAACCATACAAATATTTCTAATTTATTATGTGAATATAGGTTGATTTTAAATTTTAAATTATTTTTAAAATATGCTCTATGAGAGAGGTGGTCTCGTGGAACGCTTAGGGTTCAAAGAATGCTAGGGTCTGGACAACACTGAAACCTGACAAGGGGATCACGAGGTAGGTGTATTGTATCAGAGTTGCCTCTGAGAGACTGTATGGCAGCTTCTTCGGGGGGAGCAGAGCAGAAAACGTGCAGAGCCGCAAGGGGCGTCTACCCCTAATGTAGAGCTAGTACTAGGAGCATAATGGAAAGCTAAAAAATGAGGGCAATGTCTGCCATAAGCACTAAAAAAACTGAGATTTTTTATCCCTGCAAATAAACTGGATGAATACAAGAGTTATATGAAATAATATGCATTATTATGAAAATTAATAGGCATCTGGCCAATAGAGAAAGATCTACTTAAATGGATATAGGAAAAATGGCAACCGGAGGGTCCTATATACTTCTAAATTTTGTCGTAGAGGGTTCTTTATAGTCATATTTACTAATATTCTAGACAAAGAAAGGATCTTTGAAGGATTTCCTTACTTCTATTACAATGTAGGGTTATTTTTGCGGCAATGGGAAGAATGTTACAACCCTGACCAAGAACATTTTCTAGCCGCACTGGTCTGGGTTCGGCTATTTGCACTCCCGATGGACTTTTGGGGCCCTAAAATTTTGGAACGCATCAGTAAATCTCTTGGTAGTTTTGTCAAAATTGCTGAAACAACTCGTGAAAGTCGGTAGAATTATTTTTATCGCATATGTGTATATATGAGTATATCTAAGCCGCTACAAGAAACAATAGAACTTCAATATGAGGGGAAAGTCTAGCACCAACTTCTTGATTATCAACATATTCCATTCCGTTTCCACATATGCCATGAATATGGTCATCTTCATAAAAAATTTCCTCTAAACAATCTTGTATAAATGCAAGGGAAGAAATCAGAAGAAACTAAAGGGTTACCTGAGAAAGACAATGGATTGAAAACTGTTACAAGTAAAAACAATAATAATAATTTGCATGTAAACCAAATCAATAACTCAAATAGAAAAGCACGCAAAATAGATATGAAATATTGCAGGAACTGGGGGAAAACTTGAAGGAGGGAGAACAAAGTAATGAAGGGAAAGGAATGGTTAATCATAAAACCCAAAAGGCTAAAAGGAAGGCACCATAGGAATCAAATGAATTGGAAGACTATGGGAAACCATTGGAACAGTCATCAATGGAGATAGAGATATAGGTAGGATTTAAGAATTGAGGAAGTATTCTTAAAATGATTTCTGCAAGAATGGAAGAATATTGATGATCGTTTCATCCAGGAAAACCAGAAGAAGTTGTATAAGGAAACATTTGAATAATATTTGACATCTCAACCTTAGAAACAGATAGTATCCTCGGGAAATATCCCTCTCAGGACCACAACACCCAAGTTAAAGGAGGAAAAAATAAGGGTCACAAGAACCTCCAAGAATCGATTCAAATGTTGGGGGAAATGTTAGTTAACTCAGGAAAGGTAATACCATTAACAACGGTATTCCAAAAAATCCAAAAATTTCATCAATGAAAGTGATCTCTTAGGATTAAATAGCAAAGGAAAACATAGGCATCTAAAATATAGATTAAGAATAGAGAAGCCACAAGTGATGATGATACACGAAACTAAGGTTTCAAATGAAAAATTAGAAGACATCCTTAATGTATCCAAACAACATTATGAAGTAATGGCGATAGATTCATGAGGCAACGCTAGGGGAATGGCTATTATATGGAACCCCACAGAGATTATGAAAAAATATTGGGTAGGGTTGTCACGGATACTAATAGGCTTATTTGAGAAAACTGGAATGCAGGAAAATATCCTAATTTCCTCTATCTATGGGCCTCATATTTGAGCAGAAAAAGAGGGATTCCTTAATAGTATAAGAACTTTTAGTAATATGAATACATAGAAGTACTGGTTGATGGGAGGGGATTTTAATATGATCATGAGTTTGACAGAAATAAAAGGAGGTTTAAGGAGAGAGGAGCTGGAAATGCAATTCTTTAGAGATTTCATCATAGATTTAAGGCTAGTTGACATCCCCAGAGTGAATGGTAAGTACACATGGAATAATACAAGAGGGTTGCTCACCAGGTGGCCTCAAGATTGGACAGATTCCTAACCTGAAAAGCTCTTGTGAGCACTGATGTTTATTATGAAGCTTCTATATTCTTGACCTTGGGGTTGGATCATTGGCCGATAAGTATGGAAATCTATAGGAAGGAATGTAATAAAAAACACCCATTTCAATTTGATTCCCTTTGGATGCGAGACCCAAACTCCCTAGAAAATTCTAAAGGGTGGTGGAAAGCAAGTCAAGTCCAATGTTGGAACGTGATGCACTCTTCTCAACTCTGGCTAAAAAAATTTAAAACGGGAGACTAAAAAATGGAAGAAAATTGAGTTTGGAAACATTCAGCATGACGAGGAAAGGTTGTAGGGATAAATGAAGTGGATTCAACAAGAAATGATTTTAAATGGAAGGACAGAGAATGTGGTCATAGAAGAAGGAAACATTCTAAGTAAACTTGAAGAGCACAGGAAACAAGAGGAAATATTATGAAAGAAAAAATCTCATATTCAATGGCTAAAAGGAGATAAAAATACAAAATTCTTTTATAAGGCCATGATTCATAGAAGACAACATAACCAAATCTTTTCCCTAAAGGAACCAGTAGGAAATATATTAGTCCAACATAATGAGATGGAAAACGTGCTAGTCAATCATTTCATTCATATTCTAACAGAACCTAATCATAATAGATCAGAAGCTATTGAGCACATCACTCGAAACATACCCCAATAGTTAGTGGGGAACAAACCTTGGCCCTTATTAGAGAAATCAAAATATAGGAGGTTGAAGATGTTGTTAAAAGTCTTGCAAAAAACAAATCCCTTGTCCTAGATGGCTTTATGGCGAAATTCTATCAGGTTTCTTGGTCCTTTATGGGAAAAGACATATGGTAATAAGTTGAGGAGTCACATCATTCACGACAAGTCTATCTAGCCCTCAACTCTACCATCATTTATTTAATCTCAAAGAAGGAAACCTTTGATGCTCCAACAGGGTTTAGGCCTATTGCCTTATGTAATGTAATATACAAGATTTTATTTACTATTATGGTAAACTGATTGAAACCTATCCTCCCAGCCCTAATTTCACCTGAGAAAACAAGCTTTGTGAAAGCCACACAAATCTTGGATGGCATAGTTACGGTTCATGAAGAAATACATTCTCTTCGCACCCTTAAAGAAAAAGGCATGTTGATTAAAATCGATTTATCTAAAGCATATGATCGTCTTAGCTGTAATTATCTCAAATCTATTCTCCAGGATTTTGGCTTTGATATCAAATGGATTCATTAGATAATGTCTTTTATCTCTTCCCCTAACTATTCCATCCTGCTCAATGGAATTCCCTCCAATACTTTCAATGCTACCCATGGGCTACGACAAGGAAACCCTCTCTCCCCATTTCTCTTTATCATTGCAGCTAAAGGCCTTGGTTGTGATATTAAAAACAAGATTAATGGTGGTCAGTTGAAGGCCTGAACCTTTGGGGGGCATGTCCAACCCTCTCCCACCAATAGTTTGTCGATGACACTATGCTTTTTTTTCAAGCTACTCTAAAATAATCTAAGGCCATCTTATCTACTCGCAAAGATTTCATGGAGGCCTCTGGAACTCTCATCAATAATGAAAAATCAAATGTTTATTTTTTTAATACTAATCTAATGCCCCAACGTTTCCTTTATCGAACCATGGGGTTCAACATAGGATCCTTAGCCAAGAGGTATCTAGGAATTCCCTTAAGTCTTAATTCCCTTCAGGTTTCGGGATGGAAATATCTCCTTAACCATATATAGTCACAACTCCAAAATTGAGCTTTCCTCAATTATCCTAGTTGGGTTGTCCTATTGATATCAGTCTTATAATCCATTCATATTTATCAGTTTTCAGGACTGGTTGCGCCTAAAACCAGCCATAATAATATAGTCAAGATATTCAAAAAAATTCTTTGAAAGGATTCTCAACAAGTCCATAAGTGGGCCCTTCTCTCATGGGATAATATTACTAAAATAAAGAGAACATGCAATTGTGATTAGGGGATCCATATGTGATGAATCGGGTGATGGAAGCTAAACTTTGGTGGAGATGGCTACAAGGGGGTAGGGATCTATGGAAAATAATTTGGGAAAGGAAATATGATACGCCCCACACTATAATAGGAAAATTAAACGTGTAAATAACTCCAAAAGGATCCAACACTTGGAATTTGGTAGCCTTAACATAGATCTCATTCGTGAGCACAATTTTTGGGAAATTAGAGGAGGTAATATATCCCGCTTTTGGGAGGATTCCTGGCAACATTGGGAAGAAATATTAAGTCGATTAGACCTAGGAGAGATATTTCTATTCACCAATTGGCTGAAGACAAAGTCTGTAGAAATTTTATGGGCTGGGGAGACTGAGATACAATGGAGGCAATGGAAATTAAAGGCCCACTGGTAGAATAACCCAGAAACTCACCAATGGGAGAATTATGAAAAGGAACTCAAACAAGAAAATTCATTACAACAACTAGAGAAGATATACTGAGATGGGGCTACTGTACTAAGGGAATGTTCACTATACAAGAGGGATGTTACATAAAATTAAATAATTTACATATTATAATAGTTCCTCTCTAGAAAAAAATTTGGTCAGCAAATCGTTGGCTGAAAATTAAACATTTTATATGGCTTGTTAGTCATAATAAAATTCTTACCTGGGATCAGTTGCAGAAGAAAGGGATGCATGGTCCATCGTTATGTACACTGTGTGAGAAGCATGAAGAAACCATCGAACACTTTTTGAATAATTGTGGTTTGGTCGAGACTATCTCGAAGAACCTTTCCAACGTCTTTCAACAAAGATACAAGGATAATATGAGCATCAAACGTACCATTGAATCCTTGAGAAAAGGAGGATACACTATCTCAATCCTTAACAGAGGATGGAGGCTATATATGGGATTTCTTCTATGAGCTATATGGTAAGAAAGAAACCACAGAAAATTCAGAGATGAGTATAGGCAGAAAAAAGAAATATGTCAATTGATCCTCAATAATATCATAGAGACCATCCTAAATGAGAAATGGAATGAAGACAAATGGAAAACAAATGGGAATGAATCTAAAATTATAGCTATGCTCAACCTAAAATCTCAAATGCTAGCTCTGTCATTGTAGAAACAAAAATGATCACGGAGAAACCCACAGGAAAAATTCCAGGTTCCTCAGCAATGGTTTCTAAAGCTTAACTATGATGGGGCCTCTAAAGACAACTCGGTTCAGGTAGGAGCAGGTGGAATATTTCGGGATTCGCAGGGTTTTGTCCGTAGAAGATATGTGATGGACTTGGGGTTAACTACGAACAATGAAGCTGAACTTATTATAGTTAAACAAGGGTTTTTGATAGCAGTGAGAGAACAATACCACATAATAATAGTGGAAGGGGACTCTACTATGGTGATATGGATTATGCAGCAGATGCAACAAGGAATAGGATGGGAGAAAATTATCCAAAGATGGAGAATAACACACCTAATCCATGAAATTAGTGCCACGTGGGAGATGGGAAGCATGAGGTGGCTTGTGGCTATGTGTACCACACAACCACTTGAGAATAGATGACGACGTGCATTCTGAGGGGAAGTGCTATCACTCGCACAATATAATGACAGGAGAGAAGGATGGTGGAGGCCAACTAACCATGTCAGAGGTGTATGGGAATCAATGTAGGTGTGTAAAGGGGGTTATGAAGGACTGTGAGGGGAAAGGTGGTATTGTTTTCCGATAGATTACAGAGGAAGGAAGAGTTGATAGAGTTGTCACCAGGGAGAAGGTCAGAGCCCTCGATGCCACCCCCTCACCTGGTATGTGCTTCATATCTTCACTACGTATGATGCTGTGAATGGTTTTCAAGATGGAAATATTGTAGGTTTTAACCCCGTGCAGAAATTATCTATGAATGAATCTTTAAAGTAGAAAATAAACAATAGTGAGAGCATAAAAGATAAAACATATAAACACAGAGATTTTCCCCTAGATCCCAAATTGGGACGACTACCTTGATTTTTCATTATATTCCTTTTAGTGTTACAACACATATATATACATGCCAAAGCATGCATAAACCCCAATATATTAACCCTGGATTAGAACATAACCATATTTCCCTTGAAATGATCTACAAAATACCAGGGGCTGAAAACTATCATGCCCCAAAACCATGTGCAAACGCATGCACAAAACCATGGGTGGGTCCGACCACCAAAAAGTAAGGACCAAAAAAAAATTCTCGAGGCACTGCCCCGGACCCCAAACAGGGGGGGGTTGCCGCCCCACCTGTGACCCCCCTGCTGTGCCCAACGCAATGTACAGGAGCGGTTGTTGCCCCCCCTGTGACCCTCCTGCACGTGACTATTCATGGAAATAATATAACACATACCCAACATTCTCCCACTTGTTGCTTTCTTTCTGCAAGGGGCCACAAGAGAGCTTAGTCATTAGCCCAACTTTGCAACACCCATTGTTTCTCTACACCAAGAGAACATTTGAGTGCTCACAAACATCATCAATGCATTTGCAACATCCTTCAAGGTGTCCACCTTTACTAGCAACACGCTTTTAGCCTCAACCATATCTCTCACAAAGTGATATTGAACATCAATGTGCTTTGTCTTTGAATGATAAGCAGGGTTATTAGCCAAGAAAATTGCACTTTGGCTATCACAGTCTATCCTTATAGCTTGATGCACACACCCCATACTTGAACACAATCTCTGCAACCAAACTGCTTCTTTGCTTGCATGAGTGGTTGTTATGTATTCTACCTATGAAGTTGAAAGAGCCACTACAGACTGTCTTTTACTCATCCAACTGACTCCACCTCCAAATAGGCTAAACAAATACCCACTTGTAATTCTTTGGTCTAGATCTCCAGCCCAGTCTGCATCAACAAAACCACGAATGTCCAACACTCTTTCCAATCCTGGTCTTCCCTGGTAGCACACGCCATAATCACTAGTGCCACACAAATATCTAAAAACCAGCTTCACTACTGTCCAATGCTCCTTCCTCAGGTTTGATGTAAACCTACTCAATACTCCCACTAGATGTGCAATGTCTGGTCTAGTATAGACCATTCCATACATCAGGCTACCCACTGCAATTGCATATACAACATGGGACATATCCTCCTCTTCTTCTTGTGTCTTAGGACACTGTTCAGCAGACAACTTTGTACGTAAAGGAATCAGAACATCCACCGATTTACTATCGTGCATATTGAACCTCTGTAATATAGTCTCGACATAATTCCTCTGTTTTAATAAGATCTTCCTCTTTTCCCGATCTCTCCTAATTTCCATGCCCAAAATATAGTTTGCAGCACCAAGATTCGTCATGTATAATTTGGAGAATAGTTGGGTCTTCAAATCTTGGATAATTTCTTTATCATATCCTATCAACAACATATCATCCACATACAAGACCAAATAAATAACATGGTCACCAATTAATTGAACATAAACAAAATGATCCTCCTTGCTTCTGGTGAAGCCAAGTCCTCATATATAGGTGTCAAATTTCTGATACCACATCCTTGGTGACTATTTTAACCCATACAGAGACTTCTTTAACCTCCATACCAGTTATTTCTTCCCCTTCACGATAAAGCCTTCAAGTTGTTTCATGTAGATCTCCTCTTCCAGATCCCCGTGAAGAAATTTTTTCTTCACATCCATCTATTCTAGTTTAAAATAAAATTCAACAGCAACATATAAAAGTAATATAATAGAAGTGACTTTGGAAATAGGAGAAAAAGAATCACCAAAATCAATTCCTGACACCTGGGAATAACTTTTTACTGCCAACATAGTTTTTTATTTCTCCACCTTGCCTTGTACATTCATCTTCTTCTTAAACACCCATTTTCTCCCGATGGGCTTCCTTCCAGCTGACAACTCCACCAGGTACCATGACTCATTTTTATGCAAGGATGCCATTTCATCAAGCATGGCTTCCTTCCAGAGTTTCCATCCTTTGAATCTACAGCCTCCCTGACGGTTCTGGGATTATCATCAATTATAGTTTAATAAAATTTTGAAAAAAAATAAGATGGACTATACCTTTCTGGTTGTCTTATTTCCCGAACTAATCTTCTCATAGTTGGAGTTTGTGGCGCTTCCTCTTCTGAGTCTTCTTCTGTTGTAGAGTCTAATTCATCCTCCTTTAGCTCAAACTGTATCTTTTCAGGTTCCTTTGGTAGGACTTCATGTTTAACAACATCTTTCACCTCTCTAAACACCACATCTCGGCTGTACACAACCTTCCTTGTTTCCAGGTTCCAAAGCTTGTAACCCTTTAAACCATCCTTATACCCAATAAAGATGCACCTTTCAGATTTATTATCCAACTTGCTCCTTTTCTCCTTTGGAACATGTACATATGCATCACGTCAAAATACCCTCAGATGTGAAAGAGAGGGTTTCTTACTAGTCCATACCTCATGTGGAGTCTTATCCTCCAATGCTGATGAAGGTGATCTGTTAATCAAGTAACATGCAGTCTCCACTGCCTCTGCCCAAAATTCTTTTCCTAAACCGGTACCACTAAGCATGCTTCTTGCCTTTTCCATCAGCATTCTGTTCATTCTTTCTGCAACTCCATTTTGTTGAGGTCTGTATGGAGTAGTATTCTACCGTGCTATACCAAAATTCGTATGGAAATCTTCAAATTCCTTCTTGCAGAACTCCCCACCATTATCTGTCCTCAACACCTTTATCTTTTTCTCTGTCTGGTTTTCCTCCAGAGCCTTAAATTATTTAAATCTGTCAAAGACTTCATATTTCATCCTCAAGAAATATATCCATGTATTCCTTTAGAATTCATATATGAATGAAACATAGTATGCGGACTTACCTAGTGATGGAACCAACACAGGTCCAAACACATCACTATGCACAAGCTCTAATATCTTGTTTTCCCTCTTAGCACTAGAAGGAAAACTCACCCGATTCTGCTTCCCATATACACAATGTTCATAGAAATCGAAATCCATAGAGCTATTAGACATACCTTCTGACATACCATTTCCATGCAGTATCTAAAGGCCCTTCTCTCCAATATGTCCAAGCCTTTGATGCCATAACATGGTCTTCTCTTCAGAGACTATTAGGCTTTCTGCTCCACTTTCGGGAACCACATAACTATTACACCCATCAATAATAGTGTTGCCCTAAAGCTTGTACAAAGTTCCAATACGAAATCCCCGCATTAATACCAGTGCTCCCCAAACCATATTACAGGCATCTTTCTCGAACACTGTTTTTACACATGCATCATCCATCTTGCTTACAGAAATCAGATTTCTAGCCAATGCAGGAATGTGCATAACACTAGGAAGTGTTCTAATCTTTTCACCTTGCATCTTCAACTTGACTTTTCCATGCCCGACGATTCTGGCCTTCGTATCATCACCTAAGAAGACATCACCACCATCATATTTCTCATACTCATAGAACCACTCCCTATGAGGAGTGAAGTGAAAGGATGCACCCAATTCAATCAACCATGACTCATGATCTACATCTGTATTTGAGGAAGAAGCCAAATACACATCCCCACCTTCATCCGAGGTGGTTTTTGCCTCTACAGAAGGAGCATCATCAGATCCATTTCCTTTCTCAGGAGCTTTAGATCTACAGTCCTTTTTGTAGTGCCCTTCCTTTCCACATTTCCAGCACACCTTTACAAACTTTCCAGGAGATTTATATCTCCCTGTAGATTTAGATCTCCCACTTGAAACCTTATTCTTGTTTCTGTTCTAGGACCTTCCTCATACAGATAAGGCATCTCCATTCTAACCCTCCATATTTCTCCATCTCATTTCCTCTAATAGCAAGGCTGAGACAATGTCATAAAAATTCAGGGTATTTGTTTTTCTACCTATTGCAATAACCAGACTGTCCGACGAGTTGGTAGAGAACACATCAAACTGATGCACTTATCTTCATCTGAGATTTTAATATCAACATATGACAACTGACTTACCACAGTACTGAAGGTGTTCAAATGCTCTGTCAACGAGTCTCCATCCTTCATCCTCAGGTTATACAACTTTTTCTACAGGAAAAATTTATTCGCTAGAGACTTAGATTGGTACAAAGTCCCAAGTTTGTCCCATAAATTCTTCATCATAGCTTCCCGAGATACATTCAACAATACCGAATTTGAAAAACATAATCGTATTGTGCTTTTCTCCTTCCGATCCAACTTCTTCCAGTCTTAATCTGACATCACCGTTGGTTTAGTACCTGGATCTACCATGATCCACTAGTCTTTATCCACTAGCAAATCCTCAATCTTGAGCTTCCACAACTCAAAACTCTGACCATTAAATTTCTCAATATCTATCTTTACTCTTATCTCCATCTTCTTTCACCGTAAGAATCGATCCCGCAGATCTCCCACTGAACAGGGTCTACCACAGGCCTGAGAAAAAACCCTTAGTAGCAAAGGCATCCCCTTGAAGCCAAAATAGCTCTGATACCAAATGTAGACTTTAACCATGTACAAAAATTATCTATGAACAAATATTTAAAATAGAAAATAAAAAAATAGCGAGAGAATAAAACATAAAATAGATAAACTGAAATATTTTCCCTTGGATCCCAAATTGGGATGACTAGCTTGATTTGTCATTATTTTCCTTTTAGTGTTACAACACATATATATACATGCCAAAGCATACATAAACCCCAATCCATTAACCCTAGATTAGAACATAACCGTAGTTCCCCTGACCGGATCTACAAAATACCAGGGGCCAAAAACCATCATGCCCAAAAACGATGTGCAAACCCATGAAAAAAAACATGGGCAGGTCCGCCCACCGAAAAATAAGGACCAAAATATTTTTCCCGGGGTGCTGCCCGGGACCCTGAACAGGGGGGGCTACTGCCCCCCCCTGTGACCCCCTTGCTACACCTGATGCAACGTACAGGGAGGGATAACACCCCCCCTATGACCCCCCCGCACATGACTAGTCGTGGAAATAATATGACACATCCCCAACAAATATATCTTGCCTGTTACAACTCATGTATATTCTAGGAGATGTCTAATCTTTCATCTAGGTTCTATAATTGGAATTACAATGTTAATTGTCTAGTTTAGGATTGGGATGATGGTTGTAAAAAAATTGTTGTTTTTCATTTTCTATCAGTGTGTATGTTGTTCGAATCTATAAGATACAAACTCTGTTCAAATTTCGCATGTTCAGTATTCTGCATGGCTTCGTCATAGGTGGACTCTATTTCTTTTTCTTTAGAGCACCTCTGCACCATGCATTCTACTTTCGACCCCCTCTGCACCATGCATTCTACTTTCAAGCCCCTCTGCACAATTCATTATGCATCCGTGCCCTTATGCACCATGAATTCAATCCCTCACCCTGTATCCAATTCCAGTGGTTCATCTTCCCAAGCATATGAATTATATTGCATGGCTTTATATGACCATCTTGCCAACCGCGCTCGACGCAATTTTCTATCTGGAATTGGTCTCACTCAGTCATTTTGTAATGTGGGTGGCTCTGACTCTGATAAATTTTCTTTTCTTTAGGGTTATGAGTGGTTTCATGTCGGTATCCTTCCATGGATGTGGGCTAGCAATCCTATCTCCACGGGTGCCTTAACCAAGTTTAGGCTAACTAGTAGAGGACTCATTTCTGATTTTAAGAGTTTCATTTATGTTATAACTCTCGTTTACTGCGTGGAATTTATTTATCTACCTTGTCAAAGTTATGGTTCATTAGGGTTTTCACTATTTGTGGGTCTCTTACCTTTGGGTGCTGAGGAATTTCAATATTTATGTTGGAAGTCTCTCGCCTCAGAAGGTTAAAATGCAGAAGGCAAAGGCTATTCATCTAGCCACGCATTCCCGGTCCTGCCAGATTAATATTTTTAATATTTCCACCCTTATATATAGTTTTATGTTGAGAAGGAAAAATGTTTACGTAGATGGCTCTGCTACTTACGAGGGTGTCACTCCCAGTAGTCTGGGTGTTTTTCACTATTTTTTCTATAAAACAATTATTAATATTATGCTACAATATACATGTATCTCTAATTTCTATACAGGTGTTACTCTACCACTGGTCACGAACCTGCAATAACATTGTAAATTAATTCAGTGGTCTGTACTACTACATGCAAGTATGGTTAAAGGACAGATAGCAAAAAAGGAGGCCAAAGACAAAGGGAAACAGAAACAAATAAAGCCTATAGTGGGCCCTAGAAAGGGAGGGAGGAAGTTAAGAAAAGAGGTAATGGGAAATCTCTTTGATGCATATTATACTAGTATCCCAACGCAAGTCCGAACACTTATCTCTAGATGGGAATGAGACTGCAATACCAAGGAGGAAGGTGAAATACGTGAGGACCCAATGGAAGTTTCAAATCACCCTGGTAATGCAAGAAGTAGACTATTCTTATTCCACCAGTCTATCCATACATATTGGATGCTAACATGTATTTTGGCCAAGGAAATAATGAGCATCGTGGAAATTGGAAGAGACCCAAAAGCTACCTCCATTTTACATGAGATCAAGAGAGAGACCTGTTATCACTTAGTAATTTCTCCAGGTTCAAGAAATAACTCACCGAGGTAACCACAAACCTACTTCAAACTCTAGGATCTAGCCTTCCTAGGGTTCAGAGAGGGCTCTCTCATCAAAGTCTAACTTTGTTTTAATTTGTGAATATTAGGATAGCTATGAAAGTGAAACTTTGGTTTTGTTTTGGTAGATTTGGTGGAGAAAATCACTTGAAAGGATGGACAGTGGGAAATCTATTTTTCCATTAGGCTATGTAGTCAAAATCAAGCAAACAGGACTAGGATCAAGGGCAAAAATGTCAAATGTCTTCAGGGAAAGATAGATAACCCTTGGAGATCTTGGAAAGTTGTTTTTTTGAGGTGGTATGATCGAGATAAAGGGCACTTAAGAATCCTTAAATCTGGAAAAGGGAAGTAGTAGTAGAGGTCAAACGAGAGAGGGATCTATTAAGAATTCCATACACTAGAAATCAGAGGAAAACATACAAATGATAACAAGTTAAAAATAGGGTGCTATTAAAATATCCTGTAGTAATACTCCTAGTTATACATTCAGATTTAGAATAAACATAAATGGATGCATGTAACAGAGAAAATATACAATGACAAGTGAAGAAAATACTTCACTCCAAATAGCTCATCACAAGAATCCTGAAGTATGATGCCAATTTTCTTTGACCCAGCCTGCTACTCGAAGTTTTGACACACAAAAGCTTTAATGTCCAAGAACAAATGACTATAACAATACCAACAATTTTATTCCACCAAAATACTTCAAAGAGTGAAGTATTTATACAAATTCTAAACTAGAATATCTTAAAAAAATATCAAGATTGGTTTACAAATATCTCCAACTGTTTTAAATAAATAGAATTTAAGTAAAGGACACTCAAAACTAATGCATCTATTTGGCACTATTTTTTATGGATAGGTGATGACAAAGAGGGGAATTCAAATTTGATCTCAACTCTTATTTGATGATAAGGCATCCAAGTCACTAACTATCTCCTTTCTTTGTGCATTCTGCTCCAGCAATTCTGCAAACATGGTGTCCAATGATACCTTTTTATTTCTCAATCCGAAATAGATATGTAAAAAGTGAAAGAGTTTATTGTATATAAATATGTTCTTGAGATAAACCTCTCTCCGTTCCCCAAAATTATTCTTCAGCTGTTTACAATAGGCTTTGCGAACATATGTGTAAAACAAACACTGTTACCGATGAAATAGGTAACTGCACTGTTACCTACTTTTTTTTGGTAGCATAAAAAGCACCCGATTTTGAAAAGTGGTGATGCTGAATCACTTTTTTTTTTTTTTTAGCACATTTTTGACACTCTAATATTTTTATTTATGAAGTATGAATATTTGTTTTAAAATGTTAATGATTTTCATGCTAATTTTGAAACGTATTGATGCAGCATCAACATTTTTTTTTTAAGAGCAGTGATTTTCATGCTAATTTTGAAACGTATTGATGCAGCATCAACCTTTTTTTTTTAGAGTGGTGATTTTCATGTTGGTAATAAAACACAAAAGTTAGATTATATATATATATATATATATATATATATATATATATATATATATATATATATATAAACAATAAAAAAAACCAACAAAAATGTAAAAAAAAACAAAATTAACTCGTAAAAATAAAAAATTTAAACAAAAACAAATAAATAAAGAATATTCGAAAATTATATCAAAAGAAATGACAAAATTTGAAAAAAAAACACATAGTTTAACGAAAAAAAACAAAAATTAACCAAAAAAATTTTAAAAAAAAAAACATCAAAAACATTTTTTTCTAAGTTATTAAAAAAAACCATATAATTAAAAAAAAAATTAAAATAGAAAATTTTAAAATAATTAAAATTACAAAATTAAAATTTAGATAAAAAAAATAAAATACAAAAAAGAAAAAATTAAATTTAAAAATTTAAATTAAAAAAACAATAATAATAAGAAAAAAAATACAAATTTTAAAATTAACAAAAAAAAAAAATTAAAGAAAAAAACAAAATTGAAAATTGAAAATTAAAATTAAAATAAAAGAATTAAAATAAAAAAAGCTATCATTTAAAAACAAAAAAATGAAAAAAAACCACGTGCAAATAATTAAAAAACAAATATCCATAAATTTTTTTTTTTTTTAATGAAACAATTTATAAATTTAAAAAATTTAAAACTAAATAAACTAAGAGATTAAAAAAAAAATTAATTAAATTAAAATTTAATAAATTTAATAAATAAATTTTAAATTTTAAATTTTAAAAAGTAATTAATCTAATATATTAAATTTTAAAAAACAAAAAACAAAACAAAAAAAATTAAAACAAATTAAATTTAAAATAAAAATTTTGATTTAAAAAAAAATATTTTTTAATTTTTTTAATTAAAAAAAAATCGAATAAAAAATAAATATATTAAAAATTATTAAAAAAAAAAAAAAAAAAAAAAATTTGATCGTGGCCACTCGCCCAGCGCCCGGCCTTCGCCGCCACCTGGGAGGCCGATTCCGGGAACTGCCCTCCCGCCCGGAATAGACCTCCCGCTGCGCGAGGGCGATTCCCGGAATTGGCCTCCCGTCGCGTGAGGGCGATTCCCGGAATCGGCCTCCCGCCGCGGGAGGGCGATTCTCAGAATCGGCCTCCTGTGCAGCGGTCGGCCTCCGCGGCCACCTAGGTGGGAGGCTGATTGGCACCGCCACCATGATCAAAAAATTCATTTTTTTATTTATTTATTTTTTTTTCTTAAATTCAAAAAATTTAAATTTTTTTTTTAAATTTAATTTTTGTATTTGAAATTTAATTTGTTTTAATTTTTTTTGTTTTTTTTGTTTTTTTTATTTTTATTTTTATTTTTTTTTAAATTTTATTCATTTTTTTTTCTAAATTTTGTTAATAATTTTTATTAAATTTTCTATTTTTTTTTTATTTAATTGATTTTTTTTTTTCATATTTTTTTTTATTTTTAAATTTTATCTTTAGTTTTTTCATTTAATTTTTTAAAATGTAGTAAATTTTGTATTTCTTTTTTTTTAATTTTTTTGAATTTAACACTTTTTAAATTTTTTTATTCTTTTATTATTATTTTTTTAACTACATAAATTTTTTATATTTTTTTAATTAAACTTAATATTTTCAAATTAATTTGTTTTTTATTTTATTTTTTAGTTAATATATTTTTTTTAATTTATTTTTTTCAATTTTTTAATTTTAATTGATTTTTAAAGTTTTTTAACTTTTTATTTAACAATGTTTTTTTTTCTTTATATTTAAAATTTATTTTTTATTTCAATATTTATTTGTTTATTCATTTATTTATTAAAATTTAATATTTTTTTTTAAATTTAATTTGTTATTTTAATATTAACATTTTTTTTTTAAATTTAATAAAATCTAATATATATATATATTTTTAATATATATATATATTTTTAATATATATATATATATATATATATATATATATATATATATTAATTATTTTTTATAATTTAAATTTAATTTATTTTTCAAAATCTACTTGTTTTTTAATATATATTTTTTTAAATTTAATATTTTTATTGTATTTTATTTTTTATTTTTAATTAATTTTTCATTTTTTTACTTTTAATTTGAATAATTTTCTTTTTCTTTTTTAATTTTTATTTTAAATTTTAAATTTATTAAAATTTAATATATTTCTTAAAATTTAATTTTTTATTTTAAAATTAATTTTTTTTTTTTTAATCTAATAAACATTTTCTTTTTCTTTTTTAAATTTAATTTCTATATTTTAATTTTTATAATTTCTTTCTTTTTTAAACTTGTTTTTTTTTTAATTTAATATTTTTATTTTGTTTTTATTTTTACTTTTTTTTTCTATATATTTTGAAAATTTAATCTTTAATTTAATTTAATTTTTAATTTTTTTATTTTTTCTTAAAGTTTAGGTTTTTTTAATGTTTGAATTAAAAATTTTATTTTCTTTTTATTTTTAATTTTTTATTCCTATATATTTTTAAATTTTAAGCTTTAAAATGTTTTTATTTTTTAAATTTATTTTTTTTCTTAAATTTTAGGTTATTTTTAATGTTTGAATTTTAAAAATTTTAAAATGTTATTTCTATTTTTAAAAATGTCAAAAATATGACAAAATATATATTTTTTTTATTCTAGCATCAATTGGTTTTGTTTTGAGGGTGTTTTTTCAATCCTTTTTTCAAGAAACAATTTTGTTTTTAGCATAATTTTATAGAATGTTGAAATTTGACTTTCAAAAAAAACCAATTGTGTTCTGGAATACACTTTTTTTGTTTTTAGGGTGTTTTTTCATGTTTTTTGAGTCCTTTTGGGCTAGAGTTCCCGTTTTGAGGTCAGGTTACCTATTTCATCGGTAACAGTGTTAACAGAGTTTTCCAGAGTCTAAATAATAGGCTATAAATATGTGCATGTATCTCTCATTCTTTAATACCTTTCCAAATAGTGAGATAGGTTTTTGTATATGGGTCTCTTAGGAATAAAAACCACCTTCAATTTTGTTATATGTATTTCTTATTAACCACAATCTTCTCTGCAAAATTATGAGTTAACAAAATTTTTTTGTAAAAAATGCTTTCAAATATTGTTTAATATTTCCAAAACCATAATGGTTGTTAGAAAAGTAAGAGAGGTTTTTGTAGTTGGACATATTAGGAACATAAAACTCCTTCAGTTTTGCAAAATTCGTCTTGGATTGTCCACAATAGTTTCTGCAAAACTATGGCTTAAACATGAAATTTCTGCAAAAATGTCCCTTCATGCTCTGTTTTCATCTTTTAACCTTTTTGTTCTTTTAACTGTTTTTACTTTCACTTTGGATAAATTTCATTGTTGGTGAAAGTATTTTCATCTCTGTTTACCATTTACTGCATCTGTATTTACTTTTACTTTTTACCTGGACTGTTCTGTAACTTCTTCTAATTTGACTTCCACTCTGACCTTCATCCGATACATTTTAACTTTGATGCTTTTTGACTGTTCTATTTTCACTGTCACTGTGAATTCTTACTTTACTTTGATCTTTAACCTTTACAGTGAGTTCTTCCTTTTACCCTAACTATTAAGAATGCCCTGTTTTAATCTTTACCTTAAAATACTCTTTTATATTTCATAAGATGACTATTCTTTAACTTTGATGCTTGGAATCTTTTAAGGAAAATCCTTCAAATTCATTTCCTTGTAAGTTCTTGGAGTAAAAAATATCTTTAACTAGTATCTAGATTTTTTTTTATCCAAATTATCCTTTTGCTAATGACCTGCAAAACAAAATAATTCTTAATGAAACCCTGGATGCAGGGAGGTGATAATGGCTTTAAGTGGTCATAGTACTAGATTTTATTTTAGCACTTTGGAACCTTCAGGATTGCTAAAACTCTACGGTTTTAGCATTTTGGCTACTTCTATAAGTTTAGACAGTTTGCAGAAGTAATTTTACTATAGTAGAGGCTTAATTGGGAAAATTTGGTAAAGTATAGGCTTTTCTTTGGTTTTTCTATTCAATTAGGCCTTTCAAAGAGGTTTGGAGGCTTTAGAACTGGTTTGAAATAGAAAATAGTGATTTTCTGAGTATTTTTAATGGGAATAGGGATGAAAACTCTTTTAAAAATGATCATAGAGGGTTTAGGGTACTTGCAGAGGTTTTCTAGCTTATTTTAGGGCTTGAAATAAACTAATAAACTGTGAAAACTCACCAGAAATGGTGCACAGTAGAGAAACAGGGTTTCTCGAAAAAAGTTTCTAGAGTTTGACCTGTTTTTGGGACTTTTTTTGCAGTTTATTTAATCAATTTTGAAAATCTAAGACTATTTTTTCTTTAAAAAGGTCTTCAAATTGATTGCAGGTTCGATTTTTTTAGAAAAATACCTGTTGAAATGTAGGAATCGACTTTTGGAAGAGTTTTTGAGGTTCTGGTTGAATTGATGGCTTCTGTGAGTTATTTGGAGCAATGCACAGCTCCTCAGCAGTCTTCAAAGGTTTACTAGGATAATGTTTGCAATCTTCGGGCATAAAAATGAGAGAAAATGGCTTGATAAGGGTGTTTTATATTCGGGAAAGCTTTGCATAGGGTTAAATGCGCAAGATAGATGGATAAATGCATTTCCAAACATTTTATTAAACATTGTAGGTCGCATCAGGCGGGAGGAGCGATTTCAGAAATTCAATGGATGAAAACCATAGTGGTTATCGCACGGTGATTTGGTGGTAAGTAGTTTAGCTTAACCCACGTGATCCAATGTTTGAAGGGCACATGGAGGAGAGAGAGAATTAGAAAAATTCTCATTTTGTGCAACTTTGGCATGGGGATGAACGTGCATCTATTCTGCGTGATATTGGATATCAATCATCAGATCTGGAGTTCATGAGCGAACAGTCCAGATCATTTCGGAAGCTGTGTCAGGATAAGAGTAGTGGGACCAGGCTAATTTATATGCATAGCGGGATAGCTTGAACTTTATATAAAGTTAAAACTTATGGTTTTATAAAATGGTGAAGGGGTTAGACTTATGCAGGAGGAATGGTTTTAATTTAAAACAATGTGAAATGTTTTAAATTTTCATACATAGGCATGTTTATTGTATATTATATAGTTTTATCAAATGCACTCAAAACTTGTTTAAAATACATGGGGCGAGATATTTACATATAGGTATCTTTAGACCAAGGGGAATAATTGGGCGGGGATTTTGTTTTGCGCACATGGGATATATTAACTTTGGTCTAAAGTTTAAAATAGTGGGTATTTGGGGGTTATTTAGATATAGGGGAATTAATATCTACAAGAGGTTAAATTAGTGATTTAATAAAAATAGCTTAAAATTTAATATGAAAAGGGTAGTGAAATGGAAAAACACATGTTATCTCTAAGTAAAATGTGAAAAATAAAGCACTGCTCATCTTTTATATTATTTCACTAATACTTAAGATAAATTTAATTTTGAGGGTTTTATGAATGTTTTTGAAAAGAATGAAGTTAATTATTTTAGGGTTATAATTTTACTAAGTAAGAAAGTGCCTTTACTTAAGAAAAAAGTGTTTTTATGTATGAATGAAGGGTAAATGTCGATGAATGAGGGTTTAAGGTAGGAATTCAATATTTTTAACTTATCAGTCATCAAGCCTTGGGTCTGGTCCCAACAAAAGTCAGAGAAATGCTCTGAGCCTCTTTGACTGAAATTTTAGAGTACTAAATACCTATAGGGGAGGGGAAATTAGTGATTTTTCTCGATGATGTCTTATTTACATGGTTCTACTGCTTTCCACCTACCCAACTTTTATTTCTAACATTTTTTTCTTCATTTTGTAGGTGAATTTAAGCTTGCAACCTTAAAAAAATTTTCTTTCAAAGTATAAAACTATCTAAGTCTACCTTATTTCATCTGAGGGCTCAAATTGAACTGTTGAGCTCCTCATTATTCTCTACCTATCTACTGATTTGTTAATTTTAAATTATTTGACAAATCCTTATTCAGTATCTAAAACATGAAATTGAAAACATGAAAAGTTAAGATTAAACTATTTAACTGATCATTTATTATGGCATTTATTGAGACTCTGCACATAATCATTATTCTTGCAGTAAAGTGAAAAGTAGTGGCATTTGAACTTGCTCACTTTCAGGTCTTATTTCTATCTATTTTTTCTTTTGGAATCTATATTTTTCTAAGTCCTTTGATCTTTATTTTAGGACTTTTACCCTCCTTTTGGCTTTTTTATTGTTATTTCATTTTTTTCAAAATATGGGAAAACAACTTGCAGAAAGCAAGGTATTTACATATTTATAAGACTATTCAAGTCAATTCAAAATTTATGAACCCTATTATTATAGGACCCTAACAACAACTAAGAAATTCACCTTGCACAACATCATGGTAATGTTCGTCAAGGCCACATAGATCGACAACTTCAAAACATGCACCAGGTGGAAATGCCCAGTTCTAGTGTAAAGGACCCAGCACCAATTGAGTCATCGAATCATTGAAATTTTATTTTCTTTGTTTGTTCCCATGCATACTGTGGATAGCATTTAATTTTTAAATTTACTGTATGTAAGAGATAGTAAACTGGACATATGTAACCCCTACATTATAATTCACCAATTTTTATTTAAGTTGTTTAAGACAATTCCAAATGAATAACGCATGGGGCATTCGTTAATGATACTCTAATATTTAATTGTTTATTTAGAGATTTATTTTAATATATTTTTTTGTTTTTGAGTAAAAGGGAGAAGGTAATTGTTTGATAAATATTCCAAGAAGCCAAGGAAAGGAGGTTGAGATAGTTCTCACAGTTACCTTTCCAAAAACTATTTAAAGTAAAATCCTAAGTAGGAAAGGGGTTCTGTGAAGAAGGGGATGTGAGTTAAGCAACAGATGTTGCACTGAGATGTCTTGAGCCAGTGTGAGAACCAGTGCAACTTATTAATCACCCAGAGAAGTGAAAGGCTGGATTTAATCCTGAGGTCTAACTTCTAGTCTCAAGAAGAATACCTCAGCTTGGTGTGGAGCAAGGGAGGAGCTGAGGATGTAATAGCATCACTTAAGATTGGGAGGACCAATAGTTACTGGAAATCATGTCTCAGAATAGGTCTTTTCAAGTATCTATCTGTACTGTTGAATACTGTAAGTGGTTGAATATTCATGCTGATTAAATGCTACATCTTAAAGTACAAATACTAAAATGCCAGAAATTTTGTTGTTCTTAATTACAAAAAAGAATGTGCTAAAAATATAGTTGTGTTTATCTATAGAAAATAAAATGCTAGAAATGCAATTCTGTATATCTCCAAAAAATAAAACGCTATAAATATAGTTGTTCTTATGTACAGAAAAAAAATGCTACGATTATAAAGTACGTTAAAACACTGGAATCAGAATATAGGAAAAACCAAGGGAGAGTATGTTAGCTTAATACAGTATCTTCATATATATATATAAAGAAAATGAAAGAGATTTTTTTCACTATTGTATATTCTGAAATTTTGGGTCATTGTACGATTATAAATTTGCATATATAAGAAGGGTAAAAAGCACGCCTTTTAGCTGTAGATGTGCATTATAGAAAATAGTGGAAGGGAACAACTCAAATTATAAACCAGACTGTATGTTTATGTAATTCTCATGATTAAATTTCCTAACTGTCTACAGTAACCCAGTTCTCGTCAAGTATAGAACAAAATTATTCATTTTAATTGAACAAGAAAACTTATGATAAATACACTGTCTCTACCAGCAATGGTTCAGTAAAATAGGTCGAGGGTTTAGAACGAAGACCCACGAGGAGGGTCAGGGCTTGGTTCTCTTTTTTTCCTAACCACCAGAGAACCATGAAAGGAATGTCGTCAATCAATAATAAGAAATGAAATAGGCCATATCAAGAACCAAAACGAGCAATGAGATTAAACCAATTACCAAAGAAGGACCACAAAAATTATTGCAAGTATCAACAACTTAAGTTATACATATTCCATTCAAAAACAATAAAAGACTAAGTCTGTCATGATAAGATGCTAACCAACCAAAGTACTTGATTTAAACCATTTGAACCCTTGAAAATAAAAATAAAGGGCTATTCCATATTAAATCATTAGGACACTGATGGTTTGGAAGCATCAAATGAGGTAGAATGGAAGGCAAGAATATCTGTGATGGAGAAAGGACTCGAACGAGGGCTGAAGCCCTACTACCTCTGAGTTTCTCGAACCTGCAAGCGTGATTGGTATGGGGTTACACTCTATAAGCAAAGTAAAACCAAACAAAAACATAATATTATACATAGTGTAGACCCAAAATAGTAGAATCCTTAAAAGAGAAAGGGTAATAATGAGATAATCACCATAGAGCCGAAGAGGTCGATGAATGGCCATAGCTAACAGTGGAAGAATTACCGCAACTCTTTTTAGCATTCCAATCGAAATAGTTCAGCAGACTCAGAATAGAGGGCAGGAGACTGTGAGTATCCCTGCTCTAGTGACCTAAGCTGCAAGGTGACACCTTGTACTAGAAAAAACAGAAGCTTAAAACAAAGAATTGGAATCAGAAGAGTAAAAAAAGGAATATAACGGAATAAATCCACTTAAACGTAAACAAGAACTTACCTCCTTTTATGGCGAGTGTGTTTGGAGACCATCCTACAGTAGCGCCATGAGCTTGAAGGAAGAATCCATGAGGATTATGCACAAGGGTTACATACTTGCAGAGCAAGGTTCTTGGACCCACGGCAGATGGAATGGGTCTCTGATGGGAGGCTGGGGGTGGTTGGTTACCCTAACCCTACCCCTGACCAAGCATCTACTGTTGATTTGTGTGGGATGGATCAGACGACCCAGGAAATGTCAGCAAAGGGAGCTGATAAAAGTGGTGGATATCCTCACGTCTCTTGAAAGACGTGTTAATCTATTTGAAGTAGGAAAAAACATAAATATACTTAATCATTGTTAATCAACTTTCAATAAATGGATTGGAATTGGTACGATATATGCATACAGGTCATCAAGATTAATCCCACCGTATATAAAACCATAATGACGATGGTAAACAACCAGATTATTTATAACACAAAGCTTAACCAAAAGTCCTACGATGGAAGCATTGTCAAATGCCAAGTGTTGTTTTGACTAATACATATATATTGTTATTGTTTCTTTTAAAACTATGCACATAATGTTACTATTGTTTTATGGATTAATTTGTGTTTTCAAACATGGTTTAATTGTATCTAATCTAACGGTGTAGTTGTTACAAGTGGTATCAGAGCCTGCTACAAATCTGGGGCCAGATAGGCCATTCCTACAAGATTTTAATGGTTGGAAATTGTGTTAAGTACAGGAACAGATTTGTGTAAGGTAACTCGCGAAGGGGGTACAGTCATCAGGCACCCAGAACCATAGGGGAGACCCATCTTGTGACCAATCCTGAAGTGAGCCCTAAAATGTGCACGCATATTAGTGTAGACCAGTATCAGCAAACAAGAAGAATATTGGAAGAACAACAATGAAAAAATAATAGGTTGTTGGATACTATGCAACAGTTACACACAGAGATACTTAAAGTTCATAGTGATAATGAAAGGTTGATGAGAGAACAAGAGAGGATATTGAAAATTCTATCGGATAGACATAACCCTCCCAGTGGACAACCTAGCCCCGAGAGAAACACTCAAGAAGATAGAGAATGACGCAAAGAAATACATGAAAATGTTGAAGGCAGTCGAATTCCAAGAAGTAATAAAAGTTGAACATACAATGAGGTGGAATCTGGAAATGTCCTAGAAGAGCAAGAGCTCAAAAATCATAAAGTGGAATTGTAGGAAGAATTCTAGAAGATCAAGCATCCTACCTTTGACGGAGAGGTGGAAGAAATGGAGGAAGCTTGGATAATAAACATGAAAAAATACTTCCAAGTGTATGAGTATAACAACAAACTTAAATCCTGCTTAGCCAGCTACGGGAAAAAGCAACGCTATGGTGGGAGGAAGTGAAGAACAAAAGAGGGGTAGAAGATCAAAATGTAACCTGGGATGAGTTTCAAAAGTATTTCAAAGATAAGTATCTAACATAATGCTTTTACGATGAGAAATCCTAAGAATTTCATGACTTGAAATTGGGTCAAATGACCATCGATGAATTCATTATGAACCTCATTATTAAGATGTGTACCCTATCTGCGTGATGAAAAGGGAAAGGTACAACATTTCTTGAGTAGTTTTTAGATACACATGAAAGTAATAAATGAGATCATGAATCCAAAAACTATGGATGAAGAAATAAGGAAAGAATAGATGTGCTATCAGCAATCCAAGACAAAGGGAGAAAATGGAAAAAGTTGGCCACCTCGAAAAGGGAAGGATTTTCTTGCCAATAATAGAAATAGCAGATCAAGAAATTTTAGGAATGATACCAGGAATCCACTGGGTAAACAGAATGGCAAAGGTGAAGCAAGGACCAAGTGGACTTGTGAGGAGCGTCATACTGAAGCTTCTAGCAAACCTGGCATGGCACAAACCCAGAAAACTCCGTTGCAATGTTGGGGGTGTGGTGAGGCACATTATTTTAAAAATTTCCCACACAAAGGAAAAAATGAAGTTACAGAAAATTTGCAAGAGACATCGATGGTGGGGGATGTAGCTCGAAACATACTCAGAATCAATGCAGTGTTGGAGGATCAGCAAGAAGATTACCAACCAACCATGATAGAGTTAGAAGGTAAGATTCAAACAAGATTTTTTTCTATTTATTTGATCCTAATGCCAAATTGAGCTACATACACCCTCGTGAAGTTGAAAATAGTAAGTTGCAGGACCATAAATTTAACAAACCTCGGCTAGTTCAGCTGGCTACAGGGATAAGAAGGCAGGTCCATACGAAGGTACCAAATTGTGAATTGAGTATGGGGACCAACACATAACTGTAGAACTCAATGTTCTACCAATATGGTCTTATGATATTTTATTAGGGATGGATTTGCTGGAGAGACATTGGTCATTAGTGGACTGCAAGAATAAGGTCATTCATTTTAAGTCAAATGATGGGACACGATAGGAATTTTAGGGCATCAAAAAGCCTTTGTAGTTGTGACCTATTACTCCATCTCATCTAAGTAAATGCAGGAGGAAGGGTTTCCAGCTTTATGAAATTCAAGTAGGATTCATAAACACAAAAGATAAGACTATTATGTTGGAGAATATTCCTATTGTGCAATAATTCGAAGATGTTTTCCCTAAGGAGATTGTAGAGTTGCCACCAAAAAGAGATATAGACTTTATTATTGAATTAATACCCGGGGTAGAACCTCTGTCCCGAACTCCATACAGAATGAGTGTGTTGGAGTTAACAGAGTTAAGGATGCAATTGCAGGAATTGATGAATAAAGGTTACATTTGTCCAAGTGTGTCCCCATGGGGAACACCAGTGTTGTTCGTAAGGAAGACAGATGGTACTATGCATATGTGCATGGATTATCATCAAATCAACAAGATTACCTTTAAAAACAAGTACCCACTATGGCTCATCAGTGATCTGTTTGACCAAGTCAAAGGAGCTACAGTATTCTCCAAGATTGGATTAGGGATAGGCTACCACTAGATCCATATCAAGGACGAAGATATAAGAAAGACAAACTTTCATACCAGGTATGGAAATTATGAGTTTGTGGTACTACCATTTGGGTTAACCAATGCATCAACAAAATTTATGAGCTTAATGCGTGAAATTTTTCACCCATTCTTGGACAAAATCATGTTAATTCTCAATGATGATATATTAATTTACTCCAAGAATATGGAAGAGCACAAGGAACATCTGCGCATCGTGCTGAAAATGCTAAGAGAGCATAAAATTTATGCCAGGTTTAGTAAATGTGACTTCTTTAAGGAGCAGATCCAATATTTGGGGCATGGGATTTCGGCTAAAGGGATTACGATGGAACCAAAGAAGATAAAGAAAATTATGGAATGGAGGGTGCCAAAGAACATAGCTGAAATATGCTCATTTATGGGTTTGGTTAGTTACTACTGACAATTTCTCAATGGATTCTCCAATATAGCTTATCCTTTTACCGCCTTGCAGAGGAAAGGAATGGTCTTTAAATGGACTCAAGAGTGTTAGAACAGTTTTCAGTTACCGAAAGAGTTGTTAACTATTGCTCATGTTCTGAAGGTAGCAGAATCTCTAAGTGAAGAATTTGAAGTATGTATTGATGCATGCAAGGAGGGTGTAGGAGTAGTGTTGACTCAGGAGGGAAGAGTCATAGATTATGAGTCTAGGAAGCTAAAGGATTACGAGTAGAGATACTCAACTTATGATTTGGACCTAACTACAGTAGTGCATGCCTTGCAGATATGGAGGCATTATCTGCTAGGAAAAATATTCGTGTTGATAACTGATCAGAGTAGCTTAACTAACTACTTTAATTAGGCCAATTTGAATGCTTTCCAAGACAGATGGAACATGTTTCTAAGTGAATTTGATTTCAATATTCAACACATGAAAGGAAAAGAGAATAGAGTGGCAGATGCCTTGAGCAGAAACTTTCACGACATTTGTGAACCTTACTTCAATCAGATTGAATTTAACTTTGAAGACTAGATTATGGAAGTAGTAAGGGAGGACCCAAAATATCAGTGCTTTTGGAAACAAGTAAAAGATGATGAAATATGAGGGAAACAGTCCAAATATGAACTCAATGATAAGAAACTCCTAGTTTTTCGGAAGATAATATATATTCCCAATCAAAATAATCTAGAAAAAAAAACTATTTTGGATGAGTATCATAGGAGCTCCTATGTCGGACATCCAGGATACTAAAAAATGTCAACGAAAATTAGAAAAGACTATTCTTGGCCAAGGATGTGAAGAGACATTGCAGAATATTTAAAAAAGTGTCTCGAGTGTTAGCAAATTAAAGTGGAAGATTAGCACCCTGCTGGATTACTTCAACCCATTCTTGTGCCTGAATGGAAGTGGGAAGTAATATCCCTTGAATTTATCACTGGACTACCTAGGAACAAAAGGCACAATGAGTCAATTATGGTAGTAGTCGATAGAATGAACAAAGTGGATGACTTCATCCCTGTTCAATCTACCTATAAGACAGTAAAAATTGCTGATATTTTCAAAGAGATCTTCAGATGGCATGGTATACCCTGAGTAGTCATTTTAGATTGTGATGTAAAGCTTAAATCAACATTCTTGAACACGTTATTTAGTGACCTGGGGACAAAAATACATTTAGCACTGCCCATCACCCATAGACGGATGGGCAAACAGAAAGGGAAATTCAAATATTGGAAGACATGTTGCGCATGTACATAATGCAACAACCAACGAGGTGGGAGGAGTATCTACATGGTGTTGATTTTGCATACAATAATTGATATCAGGAATCCCTTAATATGATCACTTTCAAAGTATTGTATGAAAGACAAGGTCGGACTCCTATTAATTAGAGTAGTCCAGAAAACAAGATGATGCTTGGGCCAGATATGTTAGAAGAGATGGAGCAGGAGGTCAAGAATATTAGGCATAATATAAATGCATCACGAGATGAGAAAAAGGTTTATTCAGAAAGGAAAATAAGTTTCTAGGAATTTTTGGTAGGAGACCATATCTATGTAACAATTAAACCCAAGAAAGGTACTGTGAAGTGGTATACATATGACAAATTGGCTCCCCTCTATTGCAGACCTTTCGATATTTTGGAAAGGATGGGACCGGTGGCCTATCGGTTGGCACTACCCAGCCATATATTAGTACACACCATATTTCATGTACCATGACAGAAGCATTATGTACACGACCCAAAGAATGTCATAAAATGGCAGGGGATACATGTAAGTTAACAAGGTAATCCAAATAGAACAAAATTATTTTTCTAATTTGAACTAATTGGAAAACACTTATTGCATGTAGATAGAACTGGATGGCGAGTTCCTAGTAGAACTGCAACATATTCTAGATGAGAGGGAAATAATGCTCCGGAAGTGAGTCATCCCCGAAGTTAAATTACAGTAGAAGCACTTTGGCCGAGAGGAGGAAACCTATGAGGATGAAAAAGTCATTTATGAGGCTTATCTGGAGTTGTTCTCAGAGAAACATAACACCAAGCATGGCATCTGAATCATGAAGGGAAGATGTAACCCCTGACTTTTAATTCACCAATTGTTATTTAAGTTGTTTAAGACAAATCCAAAAGAATAATGAATGGGGTATTTTTTAATGATACTTTAATATTTAACAGTTTATTTAAATATTTACTTTAATAAAAAAATTTGTTTCTAAGTAAAAGGGAGAAGGTAACTATTTGGTAAATATTCCAAGAACCCAGGGAAAAGAGGTTGAGACAGTTCTAGCAGTTACCTTTCCAAAAAGTATTTAAAGGAAAATCCTAATAAGAAAGGGGTTTTGTGGAGAAGGGGGTGTGGGTGAAGCAATAGATGTTGCACTGAGATGTCCTGAGCTGGTGTGAGAATGAGTGGAACTTTGTAATCACCCAGAGAAGTAAAAGGCTAGAATTAATCCCAAGGTCTAACTTCTGGTCTCAAGAAGAGTGCCTCAGCTTGGTGCGGAGCAAGGGGGAGCTGAGGACGTAATACGCTTGCTCAAGGTTGGGAGGACCAATAGTTACTGGAAACCAAGTCTTGGAATATGTATTTTCACGTATTTATATGTACTATTGAAAACTATAAATGGTTGAATATTCATGTTGATTAAATGTTGCATCTTAAAGTACAAATACTAAATGCTAGAAATTATGTTGTTCTTAATTACATAAAATAATGTGATAGAAATACAGTTGTGTTTATCTACAGAAAATAAAATGCTAGAAATGCAGTTCTGTATATCTCCAAAAAAGAAAATGCTAGAAATACAGTTGTTCTTATGTACAAAAAAATAATTCTAGTTTTACAAAGTATGTTAAGACACTGGAATCAGAATATAGGAAAAACCAAGGGAAAGTACGCTAGCTTAGTACAGTATCTAGATATGTATATAAAGCAAATGAAAGAATTTTTTTTCCCTACAGTATATTCTAAAATTTTGGGTCATTGTACGATTATAAATTTGTATATATAATAAGGGTAAAAACCGTGTCTTTTAGCTGTAGCTGTGCATTATAGAAAAGAACGAAAGGGAACAACTTGAATTATAAACCAAACTATATGTTTCTGTAATTCTCAGGATTAAACCCTGAAATTCCCAACTGTATACAATAACCTAGTTCTCGTCAAGTATAGAAAATAATTATTCATTTTAATTGAACAAGAAAACTTATAATAAATACATTGTCTCTAACGACAGTGGTTCAGTGAAATAGGCCAAGGGTTTAGAACCCCGACCCATGAAGAGGGTCAGCGTTCAGGTCCATTTTTTTCCTAACCACTAGCGCACCATGGAAGGAATGTCATAAGTCAGTAACAAGAAATGAAATAGGCCATATCAAGAACCAAAACCAGCAATGACATTAACGAATTACCAAAGAAGGACCACAGAAATTTTTGCAAGTATCAACATCTTAAGTTATACAGCTTGCATTCAAAAACAATAGAAGACTAAGTTTGTCATGATAATATGATAACCAACCAAAGTACTTGATTTAAACCATTCGAACCCTTCCAAAATAAAAATAAAGGGCTATGCCATATTAAATCATTCGGACCTTAGTATTTATAGTCCATAATTTAGTAAAAAAATCCAGACAACTATGCGTTTAGGAAAAAGGGGCTAAGCCCACATGAAATTACAATTAATTAATACATAATTTAAAGCTAAGGATCATGGTTAGCCTGCAACCAGTTCTAAGAACTCAAACTCTGCCTGTAATAAGCAAAAGGGGAACCTATGAGTATTGGTGTAAGGGAAAATACCATGACAGTTGGGTAGAATGAGCTGAGCTAAAACAAAAGGCAAGCATATCGGCGTCCATGATGGGGAAGGCCTCGAATGAGGGCCGAAGCCCTACTACCTCTGGGTTTCTCAAATATGCAAGCATGCTTGGTATGGGGTTACACTCTAGAAGCAAAGTAAAATAAAAAAAACCTTAATATTATAAATATTTGTTACACCATTTTTTGGTCTTCTAACTTGTTATTATTAGATGGACCAAAGTACACCATGTAAGATCAATTTTATCCTAAGTAAAATTTCTTTCACTATGAAACATTAACTTAGTAATCCATATTTATTAAGTTGTTTATGGTCCAAACAGGAAACCCCATGAGTAAATATTGAAGAAATCCATATTTGTCTGATTTTCCTTAAGGAATAATTAGTTAAACAACAGTTTAATTAATATTCCTGGCCATATTTAACCCAAAACTAGAAAATTAATTAGATAAATCATTGTTTATCTTATTATTTTCTAGGAATAATTATTTAAACCTTATTTAAATAATATTCCTTGTTAAATTTGACTAAATAATTTATAAATAATTGAATAAATCACTATTTATTTAATTATTACTCAACCACATCCTTAAAATAATAAATAAATCATTAATTTCTTTATTATTTACAAATAAAGGAATTTTACCAAAGTCAAATCCATTTTCTCTCCAACAAATATAATAAAATATTCCATAAAATTTGGATCTAGATTTGGTTAATAATATTTTAACTATGCACCATTATTTAGAATAACTCAATATTCTGTTAGAAATAGAAGGTTTTTTCCATTCATTCACTACCTTTTGTTGCCTAAAGATCACTCTAGATCTATACTTTTGGTCTGATTTTGATCCTCCATCATTGTCATATTTTTCTACCATTTTTCTTCTGAGCTCCCTTTGACTTCCATTTTTGTCTGGGTTTTCTACACCATCAAGAGAGAGAGATCTTAGATCTGAAGTGCTAAGGACTTACAAGAACCCATCCCATTGAGCAGTACTGGTAACATCTTTCTATGTTCCCTTCCCAGGTGTCAAAAAATACAAAAATTATTTAAAAATATTATTGTCTTGTCCATTTGATGCATGGAGAAACTATTTCTTTTATTTTATGCTTAATGTCTTTTACTTCATAGACCTAGATTTTGTAGCATTTATCTTGGTCAACTAACTGCAAATCTAAATAAATTGGCAACCATCTTTGATGTTAGGGTTGTTTGTTAGACACAGCTAAAGTAAGCTTTTTTCGTACGCTTGCGATTAAGATTCAACCATTTTTCAAATCTGATCCCTTACCTTCAAATCCACTTCATATTGGTTATTCATCCATCCAAAATACCTCTTTTCAATTTTGTTTGGGTCTTCCTCTAGGGTTCCCTTTGTTTCCCTCCAGGTTGTAGCCTTTCACCAACTCATTTGAAGCAATTTTCCCTATGATTTTTTGCTATTTTCTGCACCTATTTCCAGCAGATTTGACCTTTAGATCATTGTCCCTCCTGACTTTAGATCCGTTGGCTATTTTGGTGTTTTTTGACTAGATTTTTTCCCACCCAAGACTAGTTGTTGAGAGGCCCACCTCCTTGGGTTTATATTAATGTATAATTAGCTATTTGTTTTTCTATTATTTTAGTTTCATTTATTGTTATCTGCAGATTTATTTAGAGTTATACATCACAATTTTTCTTTTTCTCTACAAATGTCTGGGTTTAGAAATCAAAATTTGCAAACTTAACACAAACACCATAAGGGAAGAAGAGCCTGGTTAGCACCGCCAGAAAAAGACTATAACATTGCAATCAATTAATCCTGCACCTCCCTACCCTTGTTTCAACATTTTAGTTATTTGATCCTGCACCTCCTTGCCCTTGTTTGCCTCTCTTCCCTTTGTGTCATGTTTGTGCTTTCATCATTGCGCTCCCAAAGCATTTATCCTAGAGACTTCTTGGCCTTCATCGTCACTTTCCGGTAGGAAGAATTACTCCTCTGCATAGGATTCTAGTTAGTCCTCCACCGAGTCTACATTCAGACTCCTCTTCTGGTTCATTGGGTTCCCCTTCTCCTTCCATCCCTGGTTCTCCCCTTGACACCTTGACCATGTCTGGTTTAGGACCTAATGCTGTTGGTAGCCCTGACCCTAATGCTTGGAATACTACTAGCAGAACTATAACAGGAACTATCCCAGTTACTCCCTTTCTCTCCTATATGGTAGGCCTTAGTATTCCTGATTTTAACCAGTTGATCGATGACCACATATGCCATGACGGTGGTTGGCCTACTATTCCAACCAGGCTCCCTTCTGACATCCCCAAGTTTGAATGTCTTGCTGGAGAAGATCCTACAAGCCATGCTTGATCTTTCCACATGTGGTGTTCATCTAAATCCATTAACGATGACTCTGTCTGTCTTCAGTTGTTCCAACGTATGCTTACTGGCGAAGCTTCTAAGCGTGATATTGATAAGGCCTCCTCCTCACATACCACCTTTGTGACTCTTACCTGGGATTTTCTGTCTTATTTCCAGCTTCCCCTTTGTTATGACACTGGTACTGAACTTTTGACCTATTTCCATCAATCGTTTGTGACTCGCCTATCTGATGATGTCCAAGAATGGCAAAGAAGAAAGAGCGTATGTCGCGCCCCTACCTTTGAAGACCATGTCCACATGGACTAGTTCCTTAGATCCCTTTTGCTTTCTATAGGCAAAGATGTTGCATCACATTTCGCTCAAACCAAAGAAGCTTCTCTCCATATTACGTTAAAATACAACCTGATCTACACGCAGTCTGGTTATGTTTATACCGTCTTACCTGATCTCCCTAGACCCGGTGGTGCCAACGCACCAGGAGCATCCCATGCCATTGACGATATCATTGGAGCCCTTTCTCATCCATACGCTCATCCTCCCATGGGTTATGGTTTCCCTCAGGGAAGGGCTAACTCCTCCAGCACTTTAACCCCTCCTGGTAGCATGTATCCAGGATACGACGTGCCTCCTACTTTTTCCCAACCTTTTTACCACAATGTTACACAACCTCCTTATTATCTGTATCCACAGCTTGGTGCTCCAGCTCCTCTAACATTAGCACCCCTGCCTCCCTTGCCTTCTCAACCCCCGCAATAGTAGCCACCAGCCCCCTATGGGAAGGTATATGCATAGCAGGGCATGAATAATCCTCATACTTCCAAAAATAAGAGGAAAGGCACCCAAAATCAATCTGCCCTAGGTAATCCAGGACCCAATCCCCAAGGGAATGCACATAACACTACCAACGAGCAACAGGGCACTAAGCCCAATCAGGATAGGGCTATTCACATGAATAAGATTTTTTCTTGTTGCGGTGTCTATGGTCATTACACCTATGGTTCTCCTCTTTTACCACATATGTGTCAGATGTTGGAGACTCAAGCAGCATTGCGAGGTCAGCAAGCCTCCCCTTTGGTTCCTCCCAATGATGCACCTATCGATCCAGCTATGTTTACCAATCCTTTCCCTCAATAAGGATTCGTGGCTACCCAACCACCTAAATTTCAGGTGGCCACTCAACTTCCTCCATATGTTACCTTCGATTACCAGATTCTCATGATGAACTCTAAGCAACCCATTACCATTAACCTCAACCTTCAAACTCGGTCACGTTAGTAAAACAAGCCTCCTGCTACGTTTGCCCCTGAGCCCCATTCTTCAGGTTCTACAGAGCCTCTTTCAACAACCAATGGTCCTTTATAGATCCCTCAACCTAAGGTGGAGGTTTATACCAAGATCCCCAAGGGACCGTTACACCGAAACACTGCTTTTGGAAAAGATGCCCATTCGTATAGTATAGTAGATGATTTGTCGCAATCTCCTACTACCATCTCAATGCTAGAACTCCTTCACTTGTGCCCTTCTCAATGAAAATCTCTACTAACTTCTATGGGAATTGTAGATCCTCTAGATGATCGTTTGATCCTCTTTTATGTTGACTGGTCAGAACATCCTCCCCTTCCTACTTTTGTTGCCCTCCAAATCCCCATCAATATCTAGAATGCCAACGTCTCACGTTATATCATTGATGAGGGGGCATCCACCTGTGTGATTTTCGCTTTGGTTTGGAAGTGAATCGGATCACCTGAGTTGGTCGCTTCCACTGTCACACTCCGAGCATGGGATGGCCACTCTTCCAAGCCCATTGGCATGTTCCACAATTGTCATATTACTCTTGCAAGCAAGAATATTTTCATTGACGTAGAAGTCATTGATGCCCCTTAGATTACAACATTCTATTGGGTCGTATCTACACCTATGCGATGTTTGTTGTCCCATCTGTGGTTCACCGCAAGATGTCCTTCCCTCGTAATGGAAAGATAGTCACCATTGACCAATTGAAATATTACGAACCGAAGTCTCAGACCTCCCATGAGTCCATCATCTCTTCGGTGGGAAATAAGCAAACCGTTGAACCTTTGACCAATGTCTCACCCAGAGTCTAAAAAGGCTCCTCTTTTCTTGGCTCTTTCCCTGGTCTTCCTCCTCCTATCTCTGATCCCATCTCGTCGAATGTTTGCATGATGCAATCGTCTTAGGTCTCCCTCAAGCGACTCGCTTCAGCTAGTCAGTTACCCTGCCCTCCGCAACCTACTACTAGCACTTTGACTTTGCCTTCTAGACCCCCTCCTCCTGTCCCTTCATCGACAATTGGTACCAATGAACCTCTCTACCCTCCTGGCACGGTTCCTCCTTGCCTTAACCATCTTAGAGCTATCTCGCCTGGCCATTATCCCTCCGGTCAAATACCGTTCCTAGATCCCCCTCTTGGAGTGTTTTTGGTACTCGTCATGGCTACCTTATCCCTTCCTAACTTGACCTTGGGGATCTCAATCTGGTACATTGATCTCCCAGCAGCTATCCTACCTATTCAACCCAAACCTTATCTTGCTTTGACCCCGGTTCAACAGGTCCCCATGACCCATCTTGCTGCTACTGTGCCTCACCCACCTTAACAGGAACCTCCTCCTATTGCAACAACTTTGGGTAAAGGGGGTAAATCTAGCAAGAAGGCATCAAAATACAAGGCTAACCCGACTGACCCTACTCCTCCTTAGCCTCGAAAGTGTACCCAACCTTGTGCTTTGTCTAATGTTGTCGGTCATGCCACCCATCATTGTCCCGAATTGCCTCATATCAAGCCCATGGGTAATGTTTTGTTCCCTGAGTCTATGGTCCCTGAAGCCTCTGTTTCTTCCGCAACAGTAGCCAAAAACCCTAAGACTATTCACACCAACCAACCTTGTGCTTTGTGTGATCTCCATGGCCATTATACCCACCGTTTTCCTTGCCTCACGCATTACCATGCCTCTTTGGAGGTAGTTTGGGAGTACGAGATCGAATAGAACTAATCTGCCTCTCCTGTCCTTGTGCAGTATGCTTTGGGAAAGCTTGAGGATTCATCCACTCCCATAGATATTCCCCCTCCAGATGTCGAAATGATAGAGTCTTCAGCCACTGTCCACTACATGTCGTCATCTATGAGATCCATGGTGGAAGACCCCCCGGGAATTCCCCTTCTATTTTTCTTGACCTCCCTTCAATGATCACCTTGGGATCAACATCGGTGTATCTGTCATCTACTTGTTTATCAGTCACCCTCTGTGATGGTGTGCATGCAAACATTTCTTCTCATGACGATGAGTCAGGTAGCTTTGCCGCATCACATGGTTTCTCTTCCACCAGTCACCCCATCTTCTATTGCAATGATGAAATTATGGAAGCGTTTATCACCCCTAACTTTATATCTCCTCCTTTACATCAAACCCATGCATTCAATCGACATACACCTTGTGGTCATTACATTGAAATCCAATGTTTTGGTAAGGGGGCACCCATATTTGAGAGACCAGGAGAAATAATTCTCCACAACTCTCCTAGTGTATCTTGTTGTGTTGACTCTAATACCATTATTATTCCCAATTTAGAAGAACCTCTAGAGTCCCATATAACTTCATATCACTTTAGAGATGAGACTGTTCATCATTCCTTCATCTTAAATCAGAAACCCAGTCCCCTAGACATTGTTGTTGACCAGCCTATGGGTTTTCTAGGAGAGCACCCATTCATTATCTCCAAATTCACTCTTTTGGATAGTGACACCATGTATGTGAACCCAGAAACTTAGTCCATTTTCTTCATATATGAAGTAGCAAAAGAGATTGGTAATCCTCCTTTCCCTTTCTCGAACTGCATAACCATAATGAAAACAAATGGCGCACCACATTATAAAAATGTGTTTAGACTCCCCTTTTCTAAATACATTTTTGCATGAACATAGCATGCTTGGGGGCACCTATGCCCCTTAACCATAAATATCCTAGCTCTCAGCAAAAAACAACACTAAAACCCCTTTTCTCGAATAGGTCGCACTTTTCAGTTCATTTCCTGGGACAGGTCGCAGATTTCTGCCTTGTACCTGCTACCCAGGTCACAGAACAAACACCAAAAAGTACAACCTGGTATGTTCATGAGCTCTGGGTGTCTAAACTAAAATTTTGATCCCCTTAATTGAAATATTAGGGTTAGGCCTCTTACCTCCAATTGACGGATCTTAATTCTAACGGTCGGCTTTTCCGTTATCATCACTGCAATATTTAGGGCCTTCTCTCCTCTCTACATTCACCACAACTAGACTTTCAAATGAGTGAATTGTGAGGAAAAATGACTTATTAAAAGAGAAAACCTAGATTTTTCTTTCACCTGCTACGGCCAAACCATAGATTACTTTGAAAAACCCTCCATACCATTGGAAATCTTTCACCGACATCTAAAATGGGTATCTGTTAGTTTTTTGTGATTTGATACTTCACTAGGACACATTTTTCCAAGAAGGGTCACTTCACCATTTCTCAAAATCGAATTTCTTCACTTGCAACACTTGTACTTAGGGCACCACTTTGCCTCTATACTTGACCATGGTCGCGTCGAATTTCGTCATGCGTAACCATCTTGTACTCATGTTTTTATGGTCTCCACTAAACCTTCTCTATGTGGCAGCATCATCAAGTCACCCTTTTTTAGAGCATCTGAGTTGAGTCATCATCGCATCCATGGAGTCTATCCTGATTCCCTTTGTTTCCTGATATAGTCCTCCATCCTTCATTTCTTGGTTCCTCTCTCGTGTCGCACAGTATGGCCTTCAGTCCTACTGTCCCATGCCCCCTTTGATATTGTGTCAGTTTCTGCCAGGTCACCCATTCTAACAAGGGAAGTCGTTCGTCCGCTACTCAGTACCCCCCATTTCATCATCATCCCTAGTGTCAGTTTTTTAGTCACTCTACTATTATCTCTCATGCCTTAGTTGAGGATCCCTTATTACCTCACCTATGGTGGACCTTATTTTGTTGACATCAGCTCATTCATTTGAGAAGATAGGTCTAGAGGGTGGTGTACCTTGGTTCAAGTTTCCACTCTTGTTCAATGCCTCAGATCAGGAAAAGGGACTCATTATTGCCCTTTAACTTGATTTTCTCTTAGCTCCAGCTCCTTACGTCATGATCGAGATCCATATACTTGATGGTTCAGTGATGCAGTAGATTGTACCGGTGATTCCCGGGTGTTTGAGATGTTTCAGACCTCATGAGGGGGTGGCCCTTTAGGTAGCCCCCAACATGCCAGAAGGACCTCTTCATTACAACCTTTGATGAAAATCCATAGATTTGATGATTTCAGCCTCAACCACTTTCAGTGCCTTTTATTTTTCATGCATCATTCAGATTTACAGAGCCCTCTCCTATTTACATGGCCCCTTTTGTTGTACTTATATTTTAGGTACTCAGATATTATTGTATAAGCCCTGGCTGTTATCCCCGACATAGTATGTATGTGGGATTCATTATCATGTTTTTATCTGGCTCACGTTCATGCGAGCATGTATGATATAGTTCATTCCCTTGTTTACTGGACGCATTATTCTTTGTACTTTGTCTCAACGGGCATAGGTATGCCTTCCCTGCCACCTATAGCATAGGTACTCGCTCATAAAAGAGACTTCTCACACCCATAAGTCTCACCTCCTCAGGGTCTTGTCCTCTAGCGCTTTGATCTCACTTATATTTCTCTCTCTCTCACTTCCCCTTCGGTGTCTAGTGATCGAGTTCTTACAACGTACATCGGTCATACGATTAGCTCCTGACGCTCGCACATTGGGGGGTAATCTGCTACACAATTTTTTGGGCATCTAACCTGTTACTATTAGATGGATCAAAGTACACCAAGTAAGACCAATTTTACCCTAAGTAAAATTTCTTCCACTCTGAAAAATAACTTAGTAATCCATATTTATTAAGTTGTTTATGGACTAAACACGAAACCCCATGAGGAAATATTGAACAAATCCATATTTTTTTTATTTTCCTCAAGGAATAATTAGTTAAACAACAGTTTAATTAATATTCTTGGTCATATTTAACCCAAAACACGAAAAATAATTAGATAAATCATTATTTATCTTATTATTTGCTATGAATAATTATTTAAACCTTATTTAAGTAATATTTGTTGTTAAATTTGACTAAATCATTTATAAATAATTGAATAAATTACTATTTATTTAATTATTACTCAACCACATCCTTAAAATAATAAATAAATCATTTTTTTTATTTATTATTTACAAATAAAGGGATTTGACCAAAGTCAAATCGAGTAGTCTATAGTGCAACTTTTTGAAGGCTTTTATGGTAATTTTTTCCGGTCTATTTTCTCTAAATTTTGGTAGGAATTTATTGAAAATAGAATTTTGATCAGTAACTTTGCATAATCGAAGTGCCCTAGAGGTTTTTAGGGTGTTGAATCCATATATACAGTGAAAAAAACTAGTTTAAATACATAAATCAAGATTTTACCTCAATTTTTTTCACTAGATTCCTGCACCTGAAACTTCAAAAAGTGGCACTAAAGACAACTCCAAGTCAAATTCCTTTTCCATCCAACAAATATAATAAAATATTACATAAAATTTGGATCTAGATTTGGTTAATAATAATTTAAATATGCACCAATATCTAGAATAACTCAATATTTTGTTATAAATAGAAGGGTTTGTCCATTCATTCACTACCTTTTGTTGCCTAAAGATCACTCTATATCTATACTTTTGGTCTAACTTTGATGCTCCATCATTGTCATATTTTCCTACCATTTTTATTGTGAGCTCCCTTTGAGTTCCATTTTTGTCTGGGTTTTCTACACCATCAAGAGAGAGAGAGAGATCTTAGATCTGAAGTGCTGAGGACTTACAAGAACCCATCCCATTAAGGGGGACTGGTAACATCTTTCTATGTTCCCTTCCTAGGTGTCAAAAAATACAAAAATTCTTTTAAAATATTCTTGTCTTGTCTATTGGATGAATGGAGCAAGTCTTTCTTTTATTTACTACTTAATGTCTTTTACTGCATAGATCTAAATTTTGTAGCATTTATCTTGGTCAACTAACTACCGATATAAAGAAATTGGTAGCCATCTTTGATGTTAAAGTTGTTTGTTATACATAGCCAAAGTGAGATTTTTTTGTACGCTTGCAATTAAGATTCATATTAACAATACTGTAGAACCAAAATAGTAGAATCATTAAAATATCAAGGGTAATGGCGATATAATCACCGCAGAGCCGAAGAGGTCAATAAATGGTTGGAGCTAACAGTGGAAGCCTTATCACCACTCTTTTCAGCATTCCAACTGAAATAGTTGAGCAGACTTAGAACAAAGGGCAGGATACTGTGAGTATCCATACTCTGGCAACCTGAGCCGCATGGTGATACCTTGTAGCAGAAAAAACAAAAGAGTAAACAGATAACTAGAATCAGAAGACTAAAACAAGGAATATAACAAAATAAATCCACTTAAACGCAACCAAGAACTTACCTCCTTTGATGACAAGTGGGTTCGGAGACCATCCATCGGCGGTGACATGAACTTGAAGGAATAATCCATGAGGATTGCGCACAAGGGTTACGAAATTTCAGAGCAATGATCTAGAACCCGCAGCAGATGGAATGAGTCTCTGTCAGGAGGATGGGGGTGGGTGGTTACCCTAACCCTACCCCTGGCGAAGAATCTACCATTAATTTGTGTGCGATGGATTGGATGGCCGAGGAACTTCCAGCAAAGGGAGCCCATACAGGTGGTGGATATCCTCGCATCTCTTGAAAAACATGTTAAGATATTCGATGTAGGAAAAAACATAAATATACTTAATCATTGTTAATAAACTTGGAATCAATGGATTGGAATTGGTATGATATATTCATATAGGTCATTGACATTAATCCCACCGTATATAAAATAATAATGAGGATGGTAAGCAACCAGATTATAGATAACACAAAGCTTAACCCAAATTCCTACATCGGAAGTAGTGTCAAATTACAAGTGTTGTTTCGACTAATACATATTTATTGTTATTTTTTCTTTTAAAAATATGCACATAATGTTACTAATGTTTTATGGATTAATTATTGTTTAAATTTTTTTTTTAATTGTGCCTAATCTAAGGGTGTAGTTGGGCCATTGCTACTAGAGTTTAATGGTTGAAAATTGTGTTAAGTATATGAACATATTTTTTTAAGCTACCATGCGAAGGGGGTTGAGTCATCAGGCACCGAGAAATACAGGGGAGACCCATCCTGTGACCAATCCTGACGTCAGCCCTGAAATGTGGGTGCATCTTACTGTAGACGAACATCAACAAACAAGAAGAATGTTGGAAAGAAAACATTGACATACTAATAGGTTGTCGGATTATGTGTAGCAGTTTTTGACAGAGAATCTTAAAGTTTGTAGTCACAATGAAAGGTTGATGAGAGAACAAGAGAGGATATTGAAAATTCTATTAGATAGACAGAATCCTCCTAGTGGACAACCTAGCCTCGAGAGAAACACTTAGGAAGATAGAGAATGGTGCCAAGTAGTACATGAAAACGTTGAAGATAGTCAAGTGCCAAGAAGTAATAAAATTCAAACATATAATGAGGCAGAATCTGGAAATGTCCTCGAAGAGCAAGAGCCGAAAAAGTAGAATGTGGAATTGCAGGGAGAATTCTGGAAGATCAGGCCTCCTAACTTTTGACAGAGAGGCAGAAGAAGTGGAAGCTTGGATAATAAACATGAAAAAATACTTCCAAGTGTATGAGCATAACAAAAAAATTAAAGCTCTCTTAGCTATCTATCACCTGCGAGAAAAAGAAATGTTGTGGTGGGAGGAACTGAAGAATGTACGAGGGGTGGAATATGAAAACGTAACATGGAATTAGTTTTAGCATTATTTCAAAGATAAGTATCTGACGGAATTCCTTTACGATGAGAAATCCTGAGAATTTCATGACTTGAAATTTGGTCAAATGACCATGGATGAATTCATTACGAAATTTACCTCATTATTAAGATATGTACCCTATTTGCACGATGAAAAGGAAAAGGTACAACGTTTCTTGAGTAGTTTGCTATTACACATGAAAGAAAGAATTGAGTTCATAAATCAAAAAGCTATGGATAAATAAATAAGGAAAGCATGGATGTGCTATCAGTAATCCAAAACAAAGGGAGAAACTGGAAAAAGTTGGCCACCTTGAAAAGGGAAGATATTTTTTTCCAATAACAGAAATAGAAGATCAAGCAATTTTAGTAATGCTGCTAGGAATCCACTGGGTAAACAAGATGGCAAAGGTCAAGCAAGGACCAAGTGGAGTGGTGAGGAGTGGCATACTGAAGCTTCTAGCCAACGTAACATGGGCCAGCCCCAGAAAATTCCATTGCAATGCTCGGGGTATGGTGAGGTACATTATTTCAAAAACTATCCACATAGAGGAAGAAATGAAGTTACAACAAATCTGCAAGAGGCACCGATGGTGGGCGATATAGCTCAAAACATACCCAGAATCAACGCAACACTCCAGGATCGACAACTAGATTAGAAGGTAAGATTCAAACCCAAGTTGTTTTTGTTTTAGTTTATCATGGCGCTAGCTTGAGCTACATACACCATCGTGTAGTTGAAAATAATAATTTCTAGGAACATAATTTTAAAAAAACCTTTGCTAGTTCAGTTGTCTACACAGACAAGAAGGCGGGTCCATACTAAGGTACCCAATTGTGAATTGAGTATTGGGGACCAACACATAACTGTAGAAATCAATGTTCTACCACTTGGATCTTATGATATTTCATTATGGATGGATTGGCTGGAGAGACATTTGTCATTAGTGGACTACAAGAATAAGGTCATTCATTTTAAGTCAAATGATGGAACAGGATAGGAATTGCAGGGCATTAAAAATCCTTTGCAGCTACGACCTATTACTGCATCTCAGCTAAGTAAATGCATGAGGAAGGGCTTCCATCTTTATGCAATTGAACTATGATTCATCAACACAAAACATAAGACTATTATGTTGGAGAATATTCCTATTATACAAGAATTCCAAGTTGTTTTCCCTGAGGAGATTCCAAGGCTGCCACATAAAAGACATATAGGCTTTACTATTGAATTAATACCAGGGGCAACACCTATGTCTTGAACTCCATACAGAATGAGTGTGTCAGGGTTAACAGGGTTAAAGAAGAATTTGCAGGAATTGATGGATAAAGGCTACATTCGGCCAAGTGTGTCCCCATGGGGAGCAACGGTGTTGTTCGTATAGAAGAAGGATGGTACTATGCATATGTGCATGGATTATCATCAACTCAACAAGTTGGCCGTTAAAAACAAGTACCCACTACCACACATTTATTATCTATTTGACCAAGTCAAAGGAGCTACTGTTTTCTCCAAGATTGACTTGAGGTCACCAGATCCGTATCAAGGACAAATATATAAGTAAGATAGCCTTTCATACCAGGTATGGACATTATGGGTTTTTGGTACCACCATTTAGGTTAACCAATGCACCAACAACATTTATGAGCTTAATGCATGGATTTTTCACCCATACTTGGACAAATTCGTGTTAATTTTCATTGATGATATATTATTTTACTCCAAGAATATGGAAGAGCACAAGGAACATCTGCACATTGTGCTAAAAATTCTAATAAGCATCGGCTCTATGCCAAGTTTAGTAAAATGTGACTTCTTTAAGGAGCGGATCCAACATTTGGGGCATGTGATTTCAGCTGAAGGGATTACTCTTGACCCGCAGAAGATAAAGAAAATTATAGAATGGAGGGTCCCAAAGAACGTAGCTGACATACGCTCATTTATGGGTCTGGCTGGTTACTACTGAGGATTGATCAATGGATTCTCCAAAATAGCTTATCCTATTACCTCCTTGTAGAGGAAAGGATGAGTATTTAAATGGACTCAAGAGTGTTAGAACAGGTTTGAGTTAGTGAGAGAGATCTTAACTACTACTCCTATTCTGTAGGTAGCAGATCCAAGTAAAGAATTTGAAGTATGTACTGATGCATGCAAGGGGGGTGTAGCAGCAGTGTTGAATCAGGAGGGAAGAGCCATAGCTTATGAGTATAGGACTTGCTAAAGGATCACGATCAAAGATACTCATCTTATGATTTTGAGCTAACTGCAGTAGTGCATGCCTTACAGATATGGAGGCATTATCTGCTAGGAAAAATATTCGTACTAAGAACCAATCACAGTAGCTTTACTAGCTAATTTAAGTAGGCCGATATGAATGCTCACCAACCCAGATGGAATGTGTTTCTAAGTGAATTTGATTTCGATATTTAGCATGTGAAAAGAAAAGAGAATAGGGTGGCAGATGCCTTGAGCAGAAAACTGCACGGCATTTATGAGCTTTACTTTTATTAGAGTGAATTTAACTTTCAAGACCAGATTATGGAAGCAGAAAGGGAGGACCCAGAATATCAGTCCTTGTGGTAGCAAATAAAAGATGATGAAAGAGGAGAGAAATAGTTCGAATATAAACTCAATGGTAAGAAACTCTTAGTTTTTCGGAAGAGAATATATATTCCCAATCAAAATAATCTAAAAAGAACTATTTTGGATGAGTATCATAGGAGTTCCTATGTTGGACATCCCGAATACCAAAAAATGTTAACAACAATTAGAAAAGACTATTCTTTGCCAGGGATGCAAAGAGACATTGTAGAATATTTAACAAAGTGTCTTGAGTGTCAGCAGATTAAAGTGGAGCATCAACACCCTCCTAGATTCCTTCAACCCATTCCTGTGCCTGAATGGAAGTGGGAAGTAATTTCCCTTGACTTTATCGTTGGACTACCTAGGAAAAAAAGGTACAATGATTCGATTATGGTGGTAGTCGATAGACTCAGCAAAGTGACTCACTTCATCCCTGTTCAATCTACCTATAAGACAGTGCAAATTGCTGACATTTTCATGAAAGATATATTCAGATTGCATGGTATACCTCGAGCATTCATTTCATATCATGATGTAAAGTTTACATTAGCATTCTAGAATACGTTATTTAGTGGCCTGGGGACACAAATACAATTTAGAACTACCTATCACCCATAGATGGATGGGAAAATAGAAAGGGTAAATGAAAATTTAGAAGACACGTTGTGCATGTACGTAATGCAACAACCAATGAGGTGGGAGGAGTATCTGCATTTGGTTGAGTTTGCATACAATAATGGATATTAGGAATCCCTTAAGACGAGCCCTTTTGAAGAATTGTACGGAATACAATGTGGGACTCCTATTAATTGGAGTAGTCTAAAAAACAAGGTGATGTTCAGGCCAGATATGTTAGAAGAGATGGAGCGGGAGGTCAAGAAGATTAGGAAAAATCTAAAGGCAGCACAAGACTGGAAAAAGGTTTATGCGTACAGGAAAATAACTTTCTGTGAATTTGTGGTAGGAGACCATGTCTATGTAAGAATTAAACCCAAGAAAAGTACTCTAAGGTGGAATACTTGTGCTAAATAGGCTGCCCACTATTGTGGACCCTTCAATATTTTGGAAAGAATAGGACCGGTGGCCTACTGGTTGGCACTACCCAGCCATATATTAGTACAAAACATATTTCATGTATTAGTACTGAAGCATTATGGAAAGGATCCCAAGCATGTCATCCATTGGCAGGGGATACATGTAAGTTAACAACGTAATCCAAATTGAATGGATTTTTTTTTTTTTGATTTGAACTAATTGATAAACTCTTGTTGTGTTCAGATAGAACTGGATGATGAGTTCCTAGTAGAACCGTAGCATATTCTAGATTGGAGAGAAATAACTCTCCGAAAGCGAGTCATCCCCAAAGTTAAAGTGTAGTGGAAGCTTTTTGGCCTAGAGGAGGCTACTTGGGAAGAAGAAAAAGTCATTTATGAGGCTTACCCAAAGTTGTCCTCAGAGAACACATAACACCGAGGACGGTGTCTACTTCAGCGGGGGAAGACGTAACCCCTTCTTTTTAATTCACCAATTGTTATTTAAGTTGTTTAATACAATTCCAAATGAATAACGAACGGGGCATTCATTAATGATGCTTTAATATATAACTATTTATTTAGATATTTACTTTAATATGATTTTTTTGTTTATGAGTAAAATGGAGAAGGTAAGCATTTGGTAAATATTTCAAGAACCCATGGAAAAGAGGTTGAGATAGTTCTGGTAGTTACCTTTCCAAAAATTATTTAAAGGAAAATCCTAAGTAGGAAAGGGGTTCTATGTAGAAGGGGATATGGGTTAAGCAACAGATGTTTCATTGAGATGTCTTGAGTTGGTGTGAGAACCAGTGGAACTCATAAATCACCCACATAAGTAAAAGGCTGGATTTAATCCTGAGGTCTAACTTCTGGTCTCAAGAAGAATACCTCAGGCTGGTTCGGAGAAATGGGGGAGCTGAGGACGTAATAGCCTCACTCAAGGTTGGGAGGACCAACAGTTACTGGAAACCAGGTCTCAGAATAGGTATTTTCAAGTATTTATACATACTGTTGAATAGTGTAAATGGCTGAATATTCATGTTGATTAAATGCTGCATCTTAAAGTACAAATACAAAAATTCTAGAAATTCTGTTGTTCTTATTTACAGAAAAGAATGTGCTAGAAATACAGTTGTGTTTATCTAAAGAAAAGAAAATTCTAGAAATGCAGTTGTTTATATCTCCTGAAAAGAAAATGCTACAAATACAGTTTTTCTTATGTACAAAAAAAGAATGCTAGGATTACAAAGTATGTTAAAACAATAGAATCAGAATATAGGAAAAACAAAGGGAAAGTACGCTAGGTTGGTACAGTATCTACATATGTATATAAAGTAAATGAAACATTTCTTTCCCTACTATATATTCTTAAATTTTGGGTCACTTTACAATTATAAATTTGTATATATAAGAAGGGTAAGAACCGCATCTTTTAGCTATAGATGTGCATTATAAAAAACAACGGAAGGGAACAACTCGAATTATAAACCAAACTGTATGTTTCTGTAATTCTTATGATTAACCCCTGAAATTCCTAACTGTATATAGTAACCCAGTTCTCGTCAAGTATAGAACAGAATTATTCATTTTAATTGAAAAAGAAAACTTGTGATAAATACACTTTCTCTACCGACAGTGGTTCAGTAAAATAGGCCGATGGTTTAGAACCCCAATCCATGAGGAGGGTCAGTGTTCCTATCCCTTTTCTTCCTAACCACCAGAGCACCATGGAAGGAATGTCGTAAATTAGTAACAAGAAATAAAATAGGGCATATCAAGAACCAAAAACAGTAATGACATTAACCAATTACCAAAGAAGGACCACAGAAATTGTCGCAAGTATCAACAACTTAAGTTATACAACTTGCATTCAAAAACAATAGAAGACTAAGTCTATCATGATAAGATGCTGACCAACCAAATTACTTGATTTAAACCATTCGAACCCTTGTAAACAAAAATAAAGGGCTATGCCAGATTAAATAATTCAGAGCTTATTATTTACAGTCCAAAATTTAGTAAAACAATTCGGACAACCGTGCATTTAGGAAAAAGGGGCTAAGCCCACTTGAAATTACAGTTAACTAATACATAATTTAATACTAAGGATCACGATTGGCCTGCAACCACTTCTAAGAACTCAAACCCTGCCTGCAATAAGCAAAAGGGAAACCTTTGAGTATGTCTGTAAGGGAAAATATCGTGACAGTTGGGCAGAATGAGCTGAGGTAGAATGGAAGGAAAGCATACCGGCATCCGTGATGGGGAAAGGACTCAAACGAGGGCCAAAGTCATACTGTTTCTGTGTTTCTCGAACTTGCAAGCACGATTGGTATGGGGTTACACTCTACAAGCAAAGTAAAACCAATCAAAACCCTAATATTATAAATCGTGCAGAACCAAAACAATAGAATAATTAAAAAAGCAAGGGTAATGGTGAGATAATGACCGCAGATCTGAAGAGGTCGATGAATGGCTGAAGCTAATAGTGGAAGGCTTACCGCCACTCTTTTTAGCATTCCAACCAAAATAGTTGAGTAGACTCGAAACAGAGGGCAGGAGACTGTGAGTGTCCCTGCTTCGGCGACCTGAGCCGTAAGGTGACACCTTGTAGCAGAAAAAAACAAAAGTTTAAAATAGAGAACTGGAATTGGAAGAGTAAAAAAGGGAAGATAACTTAAGAAACCCACTTAAATGTAACCAAGAACTTACCTCCTTTGACGACGAGTGGGTTCGGAGACCCTCCATCGGCGCGCTATGAGCTTGAAGGAGGAATCCATGAGGATTGCGCACAATGAGCAAGGTTCTCGGACCCGTAGTGGATGGAATGAGTCTCCAGCAGGAGGCTGAGGTGGGTGGTTACCCTAACCCTACTCCTGGCCAGGTATCTTCGCGTCCCTTGAAAAACGTGTTAAGATATTCGAAGTAGGAAAAAACATAAATATACTTAATCGTTGTTAATCAACTTGCAATCAATGGATTGGAATTGATACGATATATGCATATAAGTCATCAACATTAATCCCACCGTATATAAAACCATAATGACGATGGTAAACAACCAGATTATAGATAACACAAAGCTTAAGTCAAAGTCCTACGTTGGAAGCGGTGTCAAATGCGAAGTGTTGTTTCGATTAATACATATTTATTGTTATTGTTTCTTTTAAAAATATGCACATAATGTTGCCATTGTTTTATGGATTAATTTATGTTTACAAACTTGGTTTAATTGTACGTAATCTAAGGGTGTAGTTGTTACAACATAGCTCATAGTCAAAGTTTTAATGGTTGGCCTACAACTCTTTAAGGAGTTTTGTTATATTTAACTTGGTGTTCTCGTTTAGTAACAGAAAATAGAAAGGATCTCTTAAACTTACAAAAAAAAAATTTATTTTAAAAAAACAAAAATTCTATATTACTTTACTTTTATAATTATTTTGTATACATGTTATTAATTTATTTGTTAATTTTTTGTTTGGAATGTTCCAAATTTATAAGATATTGCATCACTCTTGATCTATGGTTTGAGAATGAATAACCCAAGCATCAAAGCCGTCAAAATTACTTAAGAATGACACCCTCATAAGCCACACAAGACACAATAACCTCTGCAAACTTTGATAATGGGTCGCCCTTCCCTTCTTATGAAACCCAATATTGTGCTAGTATAACTTTACATTAACTTATTTGTTATTACATCTTATAAAAAGTAGCATAGTATTCTAACTTATTCCACTAAAATATTGTTTTTTGCATTTCTAATTGATTAACCTTTATATAATTTTGAATAAATTATATATATAAGGAAGAGAGGGGATATATATATAGGGAAGGGAGGCGATATATATATATATATATATATATATATATATATATATATATATATCGCCTCCCTTCCCTCCCCCGCCCGCATCGAAACGTGTCGTCGTCTTCTTCTTTTTTAAATAATATTATCGCTCGGAAATCCCAATGGACAATCAAACCTAAACCGCTTTTAACCTCCTCGCAATCTTACAAAATGATAATAAGGTGTGTTGCCTTCGGCCAACGGGATTGAAATGTGGTATCATTGCTCAGAATATTTTCAATCCCACCTGCCTCTAAATGCTTATTTCATTATTTTTCTTCACGTGGCGGCTGCCATGATGCTTCTTACAAACCGGAAAAGCCGTTTCCAAAGCAAAATCTGCATATTCAAAGCTGCACACATTAAACATGCTAACTTTTTATAAAATTATAAAATCTGCAGGTTGAGATACATACATCTTAAACATTACAACTTTTTATAAAATTGTAGTTTTATAAAATTGTAATGATAATTCGTGTTGGACGGAACGCAAATCAGCGTACCGAACCCACTGTCAACACATCAAAGGCGTGCGAATCTCGTCCGAAATGTTTAATAATTCATTACAAGAAAATGCGCTGGAAATGCCAACAATGAATATAGATCAGTGAACTCTCCTCCACCGGAAACAGCCCGGTATTGATGTTTACAGCGTACTTTGTTATTATATTAGATGCCCATTCTACAATTGATCATTTGCGTTCAACTTTAAGTTTAAAGCTTTCCTCTGCATTTATTTATTTTACTCCATTGGTAAATTTTTCTCTTTAGTATTTTAATTTGTGAGAGAAATCCTCACAAACTAGTTTCTTCTCATAATTACGCTGCCTGTATTAACTTCTGGTTTCCTGTTTTTAACCTGAAGCCAGTTCTATCCAGTAACTCATAATTGAATACATCTATTTTATCATCTTGTAAGATGGACGGAAAGTGGTTATTTAAACTGATACATGGATGCAGTCCAAATAAGTGCGTGAAGGCACAGAATAATCGACACCGTGGACAATCGACGTCCATGGTGAATCAAGCGGAGGATAAGCCGCCAAAACCAGTTTATGATTCCTCTTCTAATTTGCAATCGGCGGCAGCAAGTCCTGCAAATAAGTTTCAAAGTGGATCGCGGTGCAGGGGTTTTCATCGACAAGATTCACAGGGACTTGAAATTGCAGCGAACGCCGTCTGAAGCACGATATTATGACTTCCTGGCAAGATGTAATTGAATAATTGCATTTGCGTAGGCCCATAGTTTGCAGTTTTTATCAAATACTATGTCCGTGATGATGGAGATAATACATTCCTTCGCCGGTCAAGGATAGTAAACTGTCCATAATATTTTATTTATTGTTGATGCTCCACAGAATATAAGAATGTGTATGGCAATTACGAGTTATAAATTAGAATATTGTTACTGAAACATGAATTGTTATGTCAGCCAAGACGATTTATAATCCTCTTGGTGGAAATTCCTGTATCCCCGCCAAATTCTTCATTTATAATCAAGTTATTAAATAAAATTTCAAAGATATGTGGGCGAAATCCTCCATCTACAATTCAGCTGTTATTGTTATTATTTGTCATTGTGCGCGTGTGAAAAGCCCTAGAGATTATATATTAAATTATTCAGAGCAATCTTTGGTCTTATTGAGTGTGGGGCCAGATGATCCTGATCTCGGTTTAGCAGTGTCCAAAGAAAAGCCGTTTACATTATAAGTATATTGTTGTAAGCGCGTGTGTGGGTCATGAGAGTAAAATTGAATGTCACGTTTTCTTCTCCAATATGCTACAAAACTCTGATATGAAAGAGATTTTGTTAATGTGCAAGGGAGAGGCTTTGTGAATGCGTAATGGTTTGTAATCCACAATAACTCCTCGGATGGTTATACAACATGCGTTATGAATAAAAGAGTTTAACCTATTCTTAACACGTAACCTTCGCAAACCATTTTAAGCCTCCAACTATTGAATGTTTATATCGAGAACCTATATTACATGTCCCAAGAGATGGTTCGATACCAAATGTGTGATTTAACATATGAGTGTTAGATGTTAAATTTATATAGTTGAATGAATTTCTTGGAGGCATCACCAAAATATTAATGTCTGCTTTGTGAATTAAGGTAATGAAAATGTTTTCTTTATCGGAGATGTTCCAAAGAGGGAAACGAAGCTGTGAGGAGCAACCAAAATTTGTTTCAACTGTAAAGTGGAAAATGGTGAGTAGGCTAAAGTTACATATTCTTATTTATATTGTTATTAATTATTCGAATAAGAAATTTCAACAGATGGCCATTCTAGTAGAATATATGTTCTATGCAAAAGTCCACATGTTATATTCAACAAGATTTTACTTTTACTGTTTTTAATCTATGAAATTATATGAATCTATCAATTATTTATAAATTGTAAAAATTACTGTAACAATGATTATATAAATGTTTATTTTAATAAAATTTTTGTTCTATAATCTAGAAGTTTGTGAGGTGATAACGTTATTTTCGCGCAGAGTAAACAAGAGCCACATTTTGTAGTAATTCCAGGACCATGGAGAACGATAACCGAGGCCATTCAGGGAGTTATCCCGAGCACAAAAGATAGTACGTTTAACTACTGGTTTCATGAGATACAACGCTAGTAATATTTTGTTACATAGAATATAATTCATTTGAATTTGAGCAAGCTGAGGTGTTTAAGATTTGCCTGGTACAATTCTCTTTAAAATATAGCATGTCAGAAAGAAAAGGGCCCTCTTTGCTGGAAAATGCCGAAGAATTTGGACAATGAATTGTTGGAAATATTCCCAACCACTACCATAAATAAAATTGGCAGCAACCCACACTTACATTGATTGTTGGTGTAGGGAAGGATGATTCAACTATCCAAATTTGCAGGTGTTTTCACGCAATATCAAGAAACTGAGTACTCGAGCCACACTTTGCATTTAATTCCTTATCTGCTGTATTCACTTATATTTTCCCCGCATATGCAGCTTGTAAGTTTTCCCTTTTTCCTCTTAACGCTTCGCCGAAACTTGAATCTCTGCGGATGCTATTTGGTGGGACCCATCAAACCTTGATGCATTACCAAATCCATGCACAAACCTTTATTTCCGCCTTATTCCTTACCTTTCACCATTTCACACTTCCCAACATTTAAGTGCCCGGATACTGCACTTCGCACATCTTAACATTTACCGTTTAAAACCCCGCACCAAAACTTCCGATGTTGCGACGCGACGTCATCATTGCACTTTGCAAATCTTAAATATTGCACTTTGCACTTTTTATGATTTACCTTTTTGCCACCCGCATTTCGCACTTCGCATTTCTTATGACTTACATTTAAGCGCCCGCAATTTATCTTATTTAAGTTGTGATGCAATTGCAATCACACATTGCAAGCTCAGGAGGATAGTGCCCACAAAGTAAATGTTTTAAATTATGATGTGATCGCAATCGCATATCTCAAAGTTCAATGGATAACCCCTGCAAGTTAAAAGATTTAAGTTGTGATGTGATCGTGCCATCGCACATCGCAATCGCAATTTTTTAAGTTTTCACGTATACGTCGAGTTAAAAGTTAAAACCACCGAAATGTGATTTGTGATGAGGGCACTGACACGATGTGGTTTCGAAGCTGAAACCTATAACATTTCCATTTCGGTAGTTGTGTTTTGTACACATTTTTGTGTAAAGACAAAATAGAGCAGAAGGACGGTTTGGTTGTTATACGTCCGATCCAACATTGAATTGCATTAAAAATCTTCAAGCTCCACCATTTTTTATTAAAGGAATGTAATTTTCATATGTTTTCAGAGATGAATGAAAAACATAAGTTTTCCTCTTCTGTGTTCTCGCTCTCTGTCTGTGTGAATTTTTATTTCCGCATATATTGCATTCTCTATGTTCAAAAGGGGAAACACATCCCTCTATTGTTTATTTCCATTTTCCAACATGGTATCGGAGTAGGTCTACGCTCTTAGTGAAAGAACGAGCCCTTTACTGAAGAAGCTGAAAGGTTATTTTGAGAAGTGGATTCTCCAGTAGTGAGAAGGTTTTGTTTACACAGTCAATATGGCAGCAACAAGAAAAAGCCTGACTAATCCTCGACTACCACAGTTCAATGGGAAAAATTATGATTATTGGGCCATTAAAATGAAAGCCTTGCTTGCTTCACAAGATATTTTGGAGCTAGTGGAAAATGGTTTCCAAGAACGAGCAGATGCAGCAGCATATAATGCTTTGACACAAGAAGAAAGAGATTTGTTGAGGGAAAATAAGAAGAAGGACTCCAAAGCCCTTTTCTATATTTTCCAAGCAGTACATGAGAGAATTTTCCCAAGGGTTGCAGCAACAATGAAGTCCAAGGAGGCATGAGATACCCTCCAGACAGCCTATCAAGGCATGGCAAAGGTGAAGACAAAAAAATTTCAAATGATGAGAAAAGATTTTGAAACTCTTTGTATGAAAGATTCTGATATTATAAACTCATTATTTAAACATGTGATTTTGTTGGTTACCCAAATAAGGTTTCATGGTGAAATTCTTGAATAAAGGAGAATAGTTGAGAAAGTTTTAAGAAGTCTACCATCAAGGTTTGATGCCATAGTTGTGGCCATAGAAGAGACAAAGGATCTCTCATAGTTTTCAATGTATGAGCTTCATGCATCACTGATGTCTCATGAGCACAGACTGAACAAAGCAACAAACTCCTCATTGGATCATGCATTTAAGACAAAAATTTATTTTGATCAAGGTAGAAGTCGAGGAAGATCAAACTACCAAGGAAGAGGAAGAAGCCCACATAGAGCTAGAAGAAGTAACCCTACAAGCACAAGTGGAAGGAGCAGCAATCATAATCCAAGCCAAGGTTCAAACCAAAATCAAGCACAAGGATAAAGGTATGATAAATATCATGTGTCATTATTACAAAAGGTATGGTCATTATGAAAATGAATGTAGAAAGAGGCAAAATGACATGGGTAGGAAACCAAGTGCAAATTTTACAAAATAAAATGAGAACCAAGAAGATTTGTTTTTAGCTTGAAATGTAGCACAAGAAAAACAAGAAGATATATGGTTCTTATATTCAGGGTGTAGTAACTATATGACAAGAAACATAGCAATGTTTTCCAATATAGATGAAAGTGTAAAATCTGAAGTGATGTTGGGGATTGATAGCAAAGTCTTTGTCATGGGAAAAGGGAGAGTAAATGTTATGACAAAGAAAGGAGAGAAGAAGTTTGTGCCAGATGTCTATCATGTCCCTAGCTTGAAATATAACCTTCTAAGCATTGGACAACTCATGCAAAAGGGCTACATTGTGTTTTTTAAGGATGATGTGTGCACAATCATGGATAAACCTCTAAGTAGACAGCTCATTGCAAAAGTGCATATGACAAGAAATAGAATGTTTCCTCTCAAGATGAGATTAGACTTAAAGGAAGGAGGTGTTGTAGTAGCCGTCACATAAGAAATATTTCAAGACGAAGTGAAAGATGAGAATTTGTTATGGAATTTGAGATTTGGTCATCTCAATTTCAGAGGTTTGAACTTGTTGCATAGAAAAGGCATTGTAAAGGGATTATCATTCATAGAGAAACTAGACAGCCTATGAGAAGGTTGCATCTTTGGAAAACAACACAAATCATTTCCAGTAGGAGAGAGTATAAGGGAAAAGACACCTTTGGAGATTGTCCACTCAGATTTATGTGGACCAATGAAAATGCCATTATTAGGTGGCATTCATTATATTTTGAAATTTATAGATGTTTACACAAGGAATACATGGGTCTATTTTCTAAAATAGAAAAATGAAGTATTTGAAAAGTTCTACCACTACAAAGATTTTTTTGAGAAGAAAAAAGGACACCACATAAAAGTGTTGAGAACTAACAGAGGTGGATAATATATCTCCAAAGACTTCTTACATTTCTGCAGGGAGCATGGAATACATAAGAAATTTACCACAAGGTATACGCCTCATCAAAATGGTGTAGCAGAAAGAAAGAATAGGACCATCATGGACATGGCAAGAAGTATGTTGAAGGCAAAGCATTTGCAAAATCATTATTGGGCAGAAGTTGTCTCCTATGCGGCTTATATTATTAATATATTTCCAACCAAAAGTATGATGAGCACAGTTCCAGCAGAAGCATGGAGTGGAACAAAGAAATTTGTCACTCACATGACAGTGTTTGGATGTGTGGCATATGCACATTTCCCGGATCAGTTAAGGAAGAAGTTGGATAGCAAGGGGGGGAAATGTATATTTCTTGTATATAATGAAGAATCTAAGGCTTACAATATTTATAATCCATAAAAATAAAAAGTAATAATTAGCAGAGATGTTCAGTTCATAAAAGAAGAAGCATAGGATGGAAGTTTATAGAATACAGTAAATGTGAAGACATGTATGTCTCATGAAGAGAAAGAGGAATGGACTGCAGCAAGAAACTCCTCAACGGTGGCTCCTCCTCCACCTACACAATATTTATAGAGCACACCACAAGAAAGCAATAGAACAACATCGAGACACCATAGAAGTGCTTCTCCAAGCGCACCATAGGGATCAAAAACTCCATCGAGTTCAAGTGAAATTCCAAGCACATCTTCACCAAATATAAGAAGATGTAAATTCAGAAATTTAAGCGAAATTTATTAGCAAGAAGAAGTTGATAATAGTGTTGGTCTTAATTATTTATTTGCATTATTTTTCCATGTTCATAACCCAATCCATTTTAAAGATGCAGTCAAAAAAGAGAAATGGGTTGAAGCAATTACCGAAGAAATAGGAGCAATAGAAAGAAATGATACATGGGAGTTTGTGGACCTACCACAAGGAAAGTAAGTTATTACAGTGAAATGGCTCTATAAGACCAAGAGAAACATTGAAGGCAAGATAGAAAGACACAAATAAAGGCTCGTTGTCAAAGGCTACAAGCAACAACAAGGAAGACACTATGAGGAAACCTTTGCACCAGTTGCAAGGATGGAGACAATGCAGACAATGTTATCTATAGTAGCACAACAAAAATGAAAATTTAATCAAATGGACGTGAAGTCAAAATTCTTGAATGGAGTGCTGAAAGAGGAGGTGTATGTTGAACAACCTCGTGGCTATGAAATATAAGGCCAAGAACACAAGGCGTGTTAGCTACAAAAATCTCTTTATGGGCTGAAGCAAGCACCACGAGCATGGTACAACAATATTGATGCTTACCTGATGGGCAATCGGTTCGATAAGTGTGATGGTGAACCCACACTCTACATCAAAGAAAATGACAGTAAAATTCTTATTGTTGTTTTGTATGTAAATTATTTTATTTTTACAAGGAGTGACGTTTCTATGATTTCTGATTTCAAAGCCGTCATGAGAAGTGAGAATGAAATGGCTGACTTAGGGTTGTCAAGATGTTTTTTGGGCATAGAAGTAAAGCAAACAAAAAAGAGAATTTTTATCTCCAAGCAAAGTATGTTGCAGAGATTTTAAAAAGGTTAAATATGTAGAAAAACAAGCCATCATCAACTCCAGTTGTCATGGGGTTGAAGTTGAGAAAGGAATATTGTAGTAAGAATGTAAATTTGACATTGTACAAAAGCATGGTTGGCAGTCTAGTGTATTTGAATACAACTAGGCCTGATATAATGTATGATATAAGTTTGATATCCAGATTCATGGATACACCCAAGGAGACACATTGGCAAGCAACCAAGAGAATTTTCAGGCATGTAAATGGAACAAAGGATTATGGTATTTTATACTCCAAAACTAATGATTTAAAGCTGATTGGTTAAAATAACAGTGATTGGGATGGAAACATTGATGACAGAAAGGGCACATCATGGTACGTTTTTCATTTGGGATCGAGAGTCATTTGATGGGATTCCAAGAAGGAGACAATAGTTTAATTATCAATAGCAAAAGCTGGATATGTAGCAACGAGAACAGCAACATGCTAAGAAACTTGGATTAGAAGGATGAGGCAAGAATTTATGTTATGAAAAATAAAAGGGAACCACAATTTTTTGTGGTAACAGTTCAACAATTGCATTGTAAAAGAATTTTGTTTTCCACAAGAGAACAAATCATATTGATGCCAAATACCATTTCATAAGGGAGTTAGTCAACAATGGTGAAATTGTGTTGCAGCATTGCAGGCTAGAGGAACAATTTGCAGATATCCTCACAAAGCCATTTGGAGAGAAAGGTTTTGTTTACCTCAAAAAAAATTGGGAATGGTTGATGGCGGTAGTTGTGATTAAGGGGGAGATTTGGAAATACTCCCAACCACCAGCATGAATAAAAATCGCAGCAACCCACACTTACATTGATTTTTGTTACAGGGAAGTACAAGCACAAGATCCAAATCTGCTGGTGTTTTCATGCAATATCAAGAAACAAAGTAATCGAGCCACACTCTGTGTTTAATTCTTTACCCACCGCCTTCACTTACCTTTTTCCCGCATATCATAGCCTGCAAGTTTTAAATTTTTCCTCTTAACGCTTAGCCAAAACTTAAATCTCCACCGATGTGATTTGGTGGGACCCATCAATCCTTGACGCATTACTAAATCCATGCACAAAACTTTGTTTCCACCTTATTCCTTACCTTTTTCCATTTCGAACTTCTCGACATTTAAGTGCCCGCATACTGCACTTCGCACATCTTAACATTTATCATTTAAAGCCCCACATCAAAACCTGCGATGTTGTGATGCGACATCATCATTGCACATCGCAAATCTTAAATATCGCACTTCGCACTTTTTATGATTTACCTTTTCCCGCCTGCACTGTGCATTTCGCATTTCTTATGAATTACCTTTAAACGTCTGCAAGTTATCTTATTTAAATTGTAATACGATCATAATCACACATGACAAGCTCAGTAGGATAACACCCAGAAAGTAAATTTTTTAAGTTAAGATACGATCACAATCGTATATCGCAAAGTTCAATGGATAGCGCTCGCGAGTTAAAATATTTAAGTTGTGTTGTGATCGTTGCATCACACATCACAATCACATGTTTTCAAGTGTTCCCGTATGCACCGAGTTAAATTTTAAAATTGCGAAAATGCGATTTGCAATGAGGGCATGGACACGATGTGGTTTCGAAGCCAAAAAATATAACATTTCAATTCTGACAGTTTGTGTTCTGTATGCAGTTTCGTGTAGAGAAGAAGAATAGAGTGGAAGGACCGTTTGCTTGTTATACCTCCAGTCCAACATTTAATTGCATTAAAAATCTTCAGGCTCTACCATTTTGTATTAAAGGAATGTAATATTGATATGTTTTCAGAGATGAATGAAAAATTGAAATTTTCTTCTCCTATGTTCTCACTCTCTATTTATGTGAATTTTTATTTCTGCATATATTGCATTTTCTGTGTTGAAAAGGAGGAAACACGTCTCTCTGTTGCTTATTTCCATTTTCCAACATGAATTGTATCAAATGTTACCTGTGAATTTTCAGTTCAACGTGTTAAAAGTATATTAGTGTACTCCATATTGTGATTTCATGTCTCATCAACAAAAAAAATTGTGATAACAATTTCATGATTTACTTTGAGATGTAGTGCCTTTTCATTTTTAACGTTGCCTATATAAAAACGATATATCTGAGATTTCAAGTCAGTGATGGGAAATAATGGGCATTCGAAAAATATGCCAGAAGATTGAAGGCAACCGATACCATACCATTTGGTGAATGTTTTTTCATGATATAAAATAAAAGGTCAGTGGGTTTATGGAGGTGGGTAGAAAGAAACCGATGAAAGTGGGAAAATCCAAATACATTGGTTTTACCAAATTCTTCGCACAAGATCCTCTAAATCCATATCATCACGCTCAATAGATAAATGTTTTCCATCATGTGTACCTAGGGCTCACAAGTGATGAAGTTTGGTGCATCTGGAAAAAAATGAAGGGAAGCTGCAATTCTTTAGCAAAATTCATGGAGGCCGCAATTCTAAAACCAAATAAAAAATCAATTAAACATTAGAGATTTTATTTTTAATCATAAATATTATAATATCATGGATTTAAAGTCATTGATATAATGGCATGAATTTAAGGTACTTATCATTCACTAACTAAATTAAATGTCAATGGATTTATAAACCCTTTATTTAATTAACTAAATTTTCCATAGAAAATAGTAAAAATAAAATATTTATCCTCACAAGCATTAGCTATCTAGCAAAAATGAAAAACAAGTGAATTCAAATCAAACCTGAAATTTAAAGCATAACACAAGCTTTCCACTTATTGCATACATATTAATAAATAATCTTCCGCAATAATTATATCAGCAAAAACTTACAACTCTTAAATTAACAAAATCTTTCCACTTATTTCATAGAGACTTATTTGACATGAATCCAACAAAACCATAACAATCATCAAGTTTTCTTGAACCTTGAGCAATTTTTTTAACCCACATTTCAATATATTTCTAGTCATGGCTGAACCTCAACCAATTTTTTAACATATTAACATATCGTTTCGATATCTTTGTAGTCATGGTCTAACAAGTTTATCATCATTCGATGAGTTATCTCCATTAATCTAAACGGGAAAGGTGAGAAATCTTATGAATGCAATGGATTTGTTAACCATATTTTTTGGATTGAAGGGACGTGACAAAAAATTCAAAATAAATTCATCACTAAGTCTTTTTCACTAAGAACTAATAAACTCTAAAATGCATTAGTTTCTGTTTGTTTCCTTGAACACCCTTGCTATTGTCTATGCAATGGAACCATAATCGCACTTTTATATAATTGCATTGGGGTTTTACACAAGACTTATATATCTAAAATGCATTAGTTTCTATTTGTTTCCTGTATCACCCTTTCTATTCTCTGTGCAATGGAGCCATAGCCACGCAGTTCTATATTTGTGCATTGGGGTTTTGCACAACATTTCTATATGTCTGCATTAGAGTTCTATGGAATTGGGGATTTTTTGTGATTCACTTATGATGGTATCTATATACTCCTATTTTAATGTTATCTATATACTGTTATTATAGTTAACATAAAATAGATGAATTAGAATCCACTCGGATTAAACCGTCGTAGAGAGCAAAGTATTTTGGCATGTCAAATTTATTATTGCATTTATTTAGTGAATGTAATGGCATTTTATAAATGGCTTAGAGAATAGATCAATTTTATTATCTCTTTTAATTGTATTCAAATACCATATATCAACCACACTCGACATGCACGTTTTCAAATAATAGAAACCTCAAAGAGTCCAATGTGCAATTGAACAATAAAAAAGAAAACATACTCTCTCATATTCTACTAGAATCTCTTTGCCTTCAATTTACATGCAGTGAAATCCTTCTAAATATGGTAACATTACTAAACTCCACACTACTACATGTGGGTTGTTTTAAGACAAAAGAAATCTTTTGTCTTAAAAAGTTACTTTTTTATTTTAGTTATTTTATATTAAAATTTAATATCAATTGAATTGTCTTAAAGATAAAATTTAAGACAAAAATAGTTTGAGACAAAACTTTATATTTAAGACAAAAACGATTTGAGACAAAAATATTTAAGACAAGAACAATTTGAGACAAAGAAAATTAAGACAAAAAAATTTAAGACAAAAGTGTTTTAAGACAAAACTTTATATTTAATATAAAAGTATTTTAAGACAAAAATTTATATTTAAGACAAAAACAGTTTGAGACAAAAACATTTTAAGACAAAACTTTATATTTAAGACAAAAGCACTTTGAGACAAAAAAAGTTAAGACAAAAGCAATTTGAGACGAAAATATTTAAGACAAAAGCACTTTGAGACAAAAGTATTTAAGACAAAACTTATATTTAAGACAATGGCGACTCAAGACAATAACAATTAAGACGAAACCCATTTAAGATAGTTAGGAATTAAGACAAAATCATTAGCATTAGGAAGTTTGCATTGAAATATCCATGAGTGGATATTGGATAATTATATTTTTTATTTTTAAAAATAGATATTCAAACCACATGAAATTTGATCATGTCATGATATTTATTTCTTTTATGTTATAATTTTTTTTTTTTTCATTAAAGCCACATTCTAAAAATATAATAAGTAAATAGATAAAAAAATATTATTTTTTGATTGGCCACTCAAGGGGATTTGAACTTTGAATCTCATGTTTTAACATAATCTAACTTCATAACAAAGTGATTGTCAATTGAGTTACATTCCATGAACTAAAATTGTTTATTTTTTTAAATATATGCAAAAATTTAAACTAGCAATTGCACCAGATGTTGCAACGGAAACATTGTAAGGCATGAAATAGAGAAGAATATTAACATATAAGAAATAATTGAATGATAAAAATTAGTAAACAAAACACCATTCAAAAAAATATTCAATGAAGAACTCTCATTAGGTACAAGGGATGAAAATTTCGTTTTCAAATAGTAAATTGGCATTTCACATTCACCTATGAAACATCAGATTATTCGAAAAATGTTATGGGCACAATAACATAAATAGATTGTTGGGGGTATAGAAATGATGCAGTTGAGTGAGTTGTTGAGGAATTATTGCCTGATGAAGGAGAATGCAGTGGTCCTTGAGGGAGACAAGTTGTCAGCTTCATGGATAGGGGTTGTTGTTAGCTTAAATTTTGCGAGTTGCCTTTTTTTTGGGTGTGCCACAACCTTGATCTTGCTGATAATTCATCAGTTGGCTACTAATTGAATGCCTCCTCGGAGAGCTTATCTGCTATTTGATTGAGCTCATAATAAACGTGGGTGAAGGATGACCATTCTAGCTCCTGAATGCGCAGCCAAATTTGAGACATTAGGGATTGAAGCCACACATTTTATTTATAAAACTTGCATTAGCGCGGTCAACAAATTTTTGAGATTCCCGTCTCTTGCAAACTCTTCAGATTACCACAAGCACTTTCCAACTAAATAACAACAAACAATGATGATAACTCAACCTTTAAATTGGAACCAGGAGCCTGAGTATATCGGATATGAATAAATTGAAATGAATTTATATACAAAACAGAGTGAAGAGAAAGAATAATCAACATATAAGGAGAAACATACTCTTTTAATGAGATCACCTGGAGATTCTCTGATAGTTTGAGTGAGATTTCCTTCAAAATTCCTCCAAGGTATGTTTCCGGTCAGATGTACAAAAAAACGCGAGACATTAAAGCTACGTAACTTGATCTTGCAGGAAAAATGAATTACTTCACCCAAAAAACTTTATTATGAATACCATTTTTGTGTGATCTCAAGATGTGGGTAAAGTGCATTATATAAGAAAATAAAAATTTTCATGAAATTCCCATGAAAGTGAGTGCATCGATCAATTTTAAGTTTGTTGTTCCATGTTGGTCTTTCTACTATAGAGTTGTGGGATAGTTGTATCATGTGACTAAACTATATTCAATAAATAATCTTGCACTTACCCTGATATTTGAGGAGTAGTACATTTTTATGTGCAATTGTATGGTCTGCGATCTCCTAATTGTGAAAAATGTATAACATATCTAATTGGATGTTAGCCAAAGTTTTCCATAGGTATAACATACCCAATTTTCACCCTCCGAGGGTTATCTTGCCCATGATCACAAACAACTTCTAATGACAACTATAATCAAGCCACTTGCAATGCTTCTTCTAGAGTTTAAAGGAAACACCTCCTTGAAGAAAAAATAAATAAATAAATGTTTTAACAATTTAGTTAGAAAAAAACTAACAACCCTCTTGAGGTGGAAAATTCTAGCCCAATTGAAAGAAGCGAGAAAACTCATGGTATTATAGAGATAAATCAGGACAATTGCGCAACTTTTTCAAAGATGCAACAAGAATTTTTTCTGTACATAATAAGAAATTATTTGCAAACAAGAAGATACCACAGTGAGCATACACAAGAAGAAGAACCAAAGAAATCAAAATCAATAAAGGAATCACAACCACCACTCCAAACTCGCTTCTCTAAAACACATACAACCACAATAAATCCCACCGAAGCTTACAAATTTATGAAGCCTTAATTAACTTACTAACAAATTAAACAATCCAACATGCTACAATTTATTGAGTCACCCCCAAATCAATTAGTAATTATTGCATGAATGTACATTTGTTTGTAATTTTATTTAAAAGGTTGAAATTCTCTCAAGAGCGTATAGAATATATCCAAGAGTTAAAAAAATTGAAATTTTGCCTACCTCCACAAGGTATCATCACACCCGGATAGGTGACAACATACAAGTCTAAATCTTCTACCTCTAAGTCTTAATGGCACTTCAACATGTCAATAACATACTTGCAACAATGATTAATGAGTTTTTTCTATTGGCTAAAGAGATGTACATCGATCCATCCAAAAATAAACATCTCAATCAATCCAACACCATAAATTGTGCTAAATAGTTCATCATATAATTTAAACTATTACAATATGGTCTTATATTAGCTCACATATTCCTTGAATATCTGAAAGCCAAACTACCTTAGCACAGTAGACTAGAAAGATCTGTACTCTAAAAGACAAAAAAAGACAACAAACTAAAATAGGAACTTTAACTCTAATCCAGACACTTCATTCTTAGGAACATGATATCTAATGAAGATTATATGTGAAAAAGAAGGCTTCATATATTGTCTATCACATGTCAAACCGAGTGAACAAATACATGCATAGAACACATAATAAATAGGGTTCATAGATCAACTTGTATTATATGGTTTCAAACCCTTCTTGTCTCCTTCAAGGGGGTTTCTTGAGGTCTTCAAAAAGACTTCATTTTTCTAACCAAATGGATTGTTTCTTTCACACATTTATGGAAACGTACTTTTGAAATCATATTGTAATATATTCATAAGGTGATATTATTGATATTAACTACACCTTATTTGGAGACATCATTTTTATTGTAGGGGTTGGTACCTTTCAATTGGATGTGGTTGGTGATGTCAAGACTACTCAACCTCTAGTAGAGATTCATACTAACTCTAACAAGCTTATGGATGCTTGTTTACAAAGGGAGACGCCTCTAAACTTAAATCATTGGATTCTTTGTTTGTTCATGCTAATTATTGTTCTCAACTTTCCTTCTCCAAGAGGTTGAGACTATTTGCTTCATTTATTTTACATGGCCTGGTGAAAGAAGAAGAATGGAGATTGTGTCCACATCTTTTCCATTTCGCTAAGTTACAAATAAAAAGAGTCAAATTCTATATCCAATAGACTAATAACCTCTTGATACACCTTTAGTGAGCTATGCATAGCTCTCACCTATCACTGTAGCTCAATGAAATGACATCTAATAGCTCCAAGACACCATTATAAATGGACTAGTTGTGAAGCTGTTGTTAAATTATCGCCTCCAAATGTTCAATTATCATGAATTTTGGGGGAGGGGGATCTTTTGGTGTATTGAACGGGGCAAGGGGACATAAGGGTAGCATGGATGGGTAGAAGTGAGAGGTTTGAGCATGGTTTACTGAGATCTATAATCCTAACATTAGAGAATGAGAAGGAGCCTTAGGGCCTTATGGCATAGGGGCTAGGGGATCTATAAGTAAGGCAATGAGAGAAATTGATAGCGGAAACCCCAATAGTTTTGACAATGGGATTAGGGGCCACATTATCACAACCCATACGCACTTAACCCCTAACCACTAAAATACCTATCCCTTTAACCCCAAAGCCACAATCCCTTAACCCCTACACCCATAACTCATAACAAATGAACCCCTTGATCCTTTAAACCCAAAGCCACTAACCCCTAACCCCTAACTTAGAATCCTTGAACTCCATACACCCTAATCCCATATCCTCTTAAACCTTGACCCTCAACCCCTAACCCCTAACCCCTAAACTCATTAATCCCTAACCCCTTAACTCGCTGACACCTAAATACCATAACCCTCAGGAACTTAACCCCTAAATCCCCTGACATGTAATCCATTGATGGTTAATATTTAACCCCTGAATCCCTTAACCACCAAGCCATTAACCTCTAACCCTTAAACCCCCTATACCTCAACCCATTAACCTCTAAATCCCATAATCCCTAACCCTTTACCCTTTACCCTTAACCCGTTCCTCCTAAACCCTTAAACCCCTTAACTCCTAGAACCCCTTATCCTTTCTCCCAAACCACAGGTGCTCCAACACTAATATTCTTGGGCATATTATGCTTTTTCTTGCTAACCGCTCCAAATACAACCTCTAAGAACTAGTAGGGTCCAAGGGAAAGAGCTACAAGTTCCCCAAATCTGATCTACATTTTATGGACAATCACACTTCCCCCAAATTCCCTCCACATATTTTCCTTGGTGTATTGGAGTTTGAAAAATACATAGGATGCCACAAGTAATCCTAATCATAAGAATCAACTTTCCTAATGACTAGGAGGCCTTGAAAATCAAACAACATCTTAACTTATGCCTAAGACTACTAAAATTTCCTATCCCAAAGATGAAATTAGAAATTCTACAAAATTATAGGGCAACAAGGAAACCAACTTCCTCTTCTATAAATCTCTAAGACCTTCTAGAGGACAAATATAGATTTTGAAATAAATTGTTGAAATTATGATCTTGCATCAATAGCTACCAATGTATCCTTGTAGGCCACCCCCTTTAACAATAGTAATACCAATGTCCTTTACCTAGAAGGAACTCCTTACATAATTCTCTCTTAGATCCCCTTAACCCATTGCAATGATTGTCTTTGATGCCTACCTAGTTACAAGCACATTTTGAAGCAATTTAGCATATTCCTAGTTGAGGATTTCGATAAGTATGTGATTTTGTTGACATCTTGTGACTGTCCCGTATGTGAATATATAAAACCATTTTTTTTTGTACCAGTTTAAGGACTGATACTATCAGGTGTGTGTGGTAACCTGGATGGAACGCTAACTACTTGTTGTATATATTGTAATGTAAATGAATAATCCCTTTTGGAAAAGGCTCCACTCATGATGCCATTTCGCAAATGCTTGCACTCACCAATTGTGGTTGGATTTTAAGGTGCCATGTTCTCGTAAGGGTAAACCTACCTATCCATCTCTTTAAATGCACAAAACACACATGTTCACTTGATCTTGTGATTTTTGTGGGGAAAATGTTGTTGCATTGGGTTGACGCTGATTTGAAAGGTAGATTTATAAAGGTCCTACACAGTATGTATATAAAAAATATGTCGGGTTATCCATAAATTTCCTGAGAGAAACTCCCCAACACAATAAGTAGAATAATTTTTGCAGCCAAAGAGATTAATTGTTGCTAGTTGTTTTTTAGAACTAGTACAAACTATAGACAATCCAAAATGCCTCATTTTTGGACTATCAATATAGTATCCATTTAAATAGACATAGGCATAGGTCAATAACAGATACCTAACACAATCTCAATCAAATACTATGAGTAGAGAGAGCCATGGTTATATATCTGTTTTAGTCGAAAATGAATTGATATATTCCTCAATGTGGACTGCCAGCTTGTTTTCCACTTCTTCAATCAGGTCAGGGTTGTCTTGGATTCCCTTCTGACAGTCTCAAACTACCAACTCCAATGCCATCAACTTTATCCCAGTTACCTTATTGCATTGAAATTCCATGAGTGGATAATGGATAACTATATTTTTTATTTTTGAAAATAGATATTCAAGCCACATAAAATTTAATTTATTTCCTTTTTATTATATTTATTTCTTTTTTCATTAAACCACATTCTAAAAATATAATAAATAAATACATAAAAAATATATTATTTTTTGGTTGGCCACTCAAGGGGATTTGAACTTTGAATGTCATGTTTTAACATAATACTTCATAACAAGGTGATTGTCAATTGAGTTACATTCCATGAACTAAAATTGTTTATTTTTTTAAATATGTGAAAAAATTTAAACTAGCAATTGCACTAGATGTTGCAAAAGAAAAGCTGTAAGGCATGAAATAGAGAAGAATCTTGACATATAAGAAATCATTAAATGACAAAAATTAGTAAACAAAACGCCATTCAAGAAAATATTCAATGAAGAAGGATCATTAGGTACAAGGGATGCAAATTTTGTTTTCAAATAGTAAATTGGCATTTGACATTCATTGATATGAAACATCAGATTATTCGAAAAATGTTATGGGCACAATAACATAAATAGATTGTTGGGGGTATAGAAATGATGCAGTTGAGTGAGTTGTTGAGGAAGTATTTCATGATGAAGGAAAAGGCAGTGGTCCTTGAGGGAGAGAAGTTGTCAACTTCAGGAGTAGGGGTTGTTTTTATCTTAAATTTTGTGAGTTTCCTTTTTTTGGTTGTGCCACAACCTTGATCTTGTTGATAATTCATCAGTTGGATACTTGAATTCCTCCTCGGAGAGCTTATCTGCTAGTTGATTGCGCTCATGATAAATGTGGGTGAAGGATGATCATTCTAGCTCCTGAATGCGCAGCCAAATTTGAGACATTGGGGTTTTAATCCGCACATTCTACCTATAAAACTTGCATTAGCCCGATCAAAAATTATTTGAGATTCCCATCTCTTGCAACCTCTTCAAACCACAAGGAATTTCCAAATTAAGAACAACAAACAATGCTGAGAACTCGACCTTTAAATTGGAACCAGCAGCCAGAGTATATCTGATATGAATGAATTGAAATGGATTTATCTATAAAACACAGTGAAGAGAAAGAATAATCAACATATAAGGAGAAATATTTTTTTTTAATAAGATCACCTAGAGATTCTCTGATAATTTGAGTGGGATTTCCTTCAAAATTCCTGCAAGATATGTTTCTAGTCGGATGTACGAAAAAACACGAGACATTATAGCTACGTAACTTGATCTTTAGATCCCACCAGAAGAGGAGCTTTTACCTCCAAAGGAGAAGCCTCGTGAAGTTGTGGAGCAACAAAAATATTGAGGAGCGGAGAGCGGAGACATTCACTCAAGAAAAACCATCCAAAGAAGGTAGTAAAAGAACAAGGGAAGCTGATATACTTGTGTAGGATGCTAGGAAGAATGTGGGAGCTCCTTAAAATTTGCACAGGAAAACGAGGTCACCTGAGGGTTACATTGGCTACATGGCTCTTATGGCTGAGCTTATAGAGACTAAGCCATCCTATTTCGAGGAAGACATAGAGCAACCTATATGGGTTGATGCAATGGTGGAGGAATACATTCCATTGTAAAGAACAACGTTTGGGAAGTGGTCCCAATGCCATCATATAAATCAAGAGTGGATTCGAGATGGATAGTCAAGGTGAAGCTAGTAGCAGACAGAAGCATAGAGAAGTATAAGGCCATATTTGTGGCCAAGGGGTACTCTCGAGTTGAGGATATTGACTATGAGGAGACCTTTTCTCATATAGCAAGGTACTCATCCATTAGATCAATTCTTGCTCTAGCTACGTAGATGGGGTGGAAGATCCACGTGATGGATGTAAAAACAACATTTCTCAATGGGGTTATTGAGGAGGAGGTGTACATCGAGCAAACAAAATTTCTTGAGACATTTGATCTGGAGTCTCATGTGTGCAGACTCAAACAAGCATTGTACAGTCTCAAACAAGTACCTCGTGCTTGGTACACCAAGATCGATAAATATATCACTAGTTTGGGCTTCACCATAAGTGAAGCATATGAAAACCTCGATCACATCTTGGTATATGGTAAATACCTTATTATTGCCTTATATGTTGATGATTTTATTTTAACTAGTGATTAGTAGTTGATGATATTTTGATTAAAACTTCATGAGTAGTTGAAAATCTACACCATTATTTCTACAAGGATGGTGGAGGAAAATTACAGAATATCCGTTAGCAGACAATAGGCCCAGTTCAAAATATCTACGACAATTTTTTCGAGAATAAAACACTGAGGATAAAGGATTGGATTATGGAAGCATTAGTCACAAAATTCACAAGGGTAGTAATTTTGGCTGGAGGTGTGGAGGTAGATGGATTAAATGTAGCCTTCGTTGGTGCATTTGCTGGTGTTTTTGGGTGTAATATGTCTAAGCATAATTATCTGAGCTAGATTCAGTTTTTATGTTGCTTCTGGATGATCTCAAGTATCTCTACTAGTTTTTTGTTTCAAGGTACACTAATAACAATTTGTTTTCCACTCTAGCTATTGGTTTACTCTGTGGTCTATTTGAAACGCACTGGATGGTTGTTTATGTGGTCTATATTCTAAACGTTTGCTCATGTGGATCTTCTTGCTCCTTCCTTGGTTTGGGATTGGTCGATCGGGGGATCTCCGAGGATCTTAGCTACTGCTTGTTGGTCTTCTTTGTGGTCTATTTGAGATGCACTAGCTAGTTGTTTTATGTGGTATTTATTTCGAACCTTTGCTCCTGTGGATATTCATGCTCCTCATTGGTTTGGGATTGGTTGATCGGGGGATTTACGAGGATCTTTACTGCTATGCAAGTGCATTCATTTTGGTTGGTGGAGTTGGCAACATATTTGAATTTCATCACAAAGGAGTCTCTTGGGGTCATTAATTGGTCTAGGGGGATATTTATTTTCCAAGTTGTTCATTAATTATATGAGGGACAATCCATTAATGGTTTGCGTTGTCATTGAAGATCTTTGTCGATTGTGTCCTTGATGATATTTTCTGAAGGATATTGGTTGGCGATGATTCGACAATCTATTGTATTTGAAGGGGTGTCCTAGTGGATTGAGATGGTGACGATCTACATCGAGTGGGGTCTATAATTTATAAGTGACATTAATTTTCCTTGTTTACATATTTTATCGAGGTTTTTTCAGAAACTACTACATAAGGTATTTTTTGGTAATGTTATCTACTTTGGTGAACATATAGGCAGGATTGCAGAGTGCCAGCGATGTTAGCTGTACAACTGAAATTTGCATCTATTTATTATGTTGTCACTTGATACAAGGAAATTGGGGCGATGACATGCCATCACTCGATGCGTTGGTACATAAAATGGTTGGGGAGTGGGTGTTACAAATTGCTCCATTATATTTATCATATATATCTTATATATTATTAATATTTGTCTATTACTTAGTAAATGAATTATTGTTTATTTCATTTTTCAAAGAATATTTTCCCTCACTCACGAATGTTTTAAAAGTTATTAGGGAGGCTGGTACATTTTCAATCCCCATAGGTTTACCTTTCTTTGTCTTCAAATGGAGCACACTAGTAGCTAGAAACTAAAATACCAACTAGTAACCCTAAAATAATTAATAATATTTTGTATTGAGAGCTCTATGAACTCTTTTGTAAGAGCATTTACCGATTGAATTAATCCTTATTTCCTCTTGATCTTAACTAAACCTTTGACACTTTATTATTAAAAACATTGAAATAAAAAGCATGTATAATTAGTGGATGATATATTCCAATTTATCAAATAACTTAACAATCACAATATCAATTAGTTAATAAGGGGAAATTTTATCAATGACACAAGGATAAATATTATTGAAGTAGTTTAGTTCTATGGTGTGCATGGAAATTGTTTTATACTCAATGCATTTTGTTTTTCCATTTTTTCCAATAGGTTCCTTTCTTGAGAAACATATCAAACACTAAGATTTACTAATGACTTATAAATATTTAAATCTCCACAGTGGACTGATATTTGTTCATATTGGAATTGCAATCCACTAGTTCTACCTATTAGGATTAGTAAAGACACTCCAATAAATTTAATATATCAATTCAAATTACACAAGTGACACCATATAAAGAGAAAAAAATTAAATTGAGGTTGGCTATTATCATATTTGCATTGAAATTATACATTTATTTTTTGGTTAAGTCAGGCTAGTCTAGAGAAAGAAATATACTTTCATTACGAAAAAAGGGCAAACCAGAAGTTTTTTTTTTTTTTTTTGCAAGTAACTTCCAAATACATTATCATGTTAGTTTAGTGGTTTTCATTTATTAATATGAGTATGCAATTGACGAATGGAAATGGAATCCAAATGAGAGACCATGAAATTAACAAACCTTGGACTTGGTGTGAGATCTCTACCTACTACCCTCACTTTCTTAGGAGTTTCTCCTATGATATGATGAAACATGTATCCCAACATAGACTAAACTAAATTAACACCCAATTTTGCAATAGTGTAGATATGACATCTTGTACAAAATGGAAGTAGTCCATAGTCATGGGCATCCATATCGACATTTTATTCAATAAATATCTTAGTCCTGAAGGTAAATGGCTCTTCCATATAATTAGGTCTTTAAAAACCACCTACATGTTTACATGTATAATAGATCCTTTACATATATATTATGGCAACCAATTGTCAATATTTTATGTTTCTCTATGCAAAATCACTAAAAAAGTGGGTGAACATGCAAATGACATTTATTGTGATATATTACATGAAATATGAAAATGACCTTTTGTGATATATTGCATGAACTATAAATGATGAAAATCAATGTCACTCATCACTTTATCTATTTTATCTTGTGCTTAAAATATAAACTTACCATTCCATAGGTGAAAAAAAATAAAAATAAATTCCGGTAGAAAAACCATTAATGAAAATGATCCCAAATAATAAGCACACTACCATTTGTCAAAAATCTCTTCATCCCAACATGATTTCTCAATATTACTTATATTTCTTTTATTGATGATTATGGATTTGATGTCACCCTAAACTTTAATGATAAAAAAAAGAAAAAAAAACATCCTCTAACCAGATTTCCACTCCTTACACATAAATTTTAATATTAAATATGAATTAATATTTGTCATAATAATAATGAATATAAAAAATGCAATATGAAAAAATCTAATTCACTACAACTGTAACAAAATTTATATACTTTACACGAAATAAAATTTATATATTTTACATGAAATAAAGTTTTTTTGTTTCAAACTAATTTTCAAGTCGTTTACATGTATTTTCTTATACTTGTTCAATGTTGTGCAATACATTCAAGTTTCTGATATCCCTTTGGAAAAATGCAACTCGCTCAGATCTGGCGGGAGGCCGAAAACTAGTTGCTAACTCGCTCAATTGATCTGGCAGGAGCCTGAAAACTGGTTTCTACTCGCTCAGTTGATCCGGCGGGAGCCCATAATCAAAGGAGAAAACTGGAGAGCAACGTGGAGATTGACATAAGCCACACGTCGAGATTGCCATAAGCTGTTGTCTGGTGAAAGCCCTAATCAAAGGGGGAAACTGGAGAGCATCTTGGAGATTTCCATGGCGGGTGCCCTTCGCCATAATCAAAGGGGGAAACTGGAGAGCATTCTGGAGATTTCCATGGCAGGAGCCCATAACTAAACAAGATTTCCATTAGTCACAGTAACTATTGTCTGGTGAGATCCCATAACCAAAGGGGAAAAACTGGAGAGCATGGTGGAGATTTCCATAAGCCACAGTAACTTTTGTGTCGAGCAGCGTGGCAATTTCCAGGATCCACAGTAACTGTTGTCCCTCGTCATCTTAACATAGCTAGTGCGACCGCAGGATTTTCGATTTTCTCTCATTTTCTCTTAGCATCCACGATGTGCAGAGTCTGGAACGAAGTGCTCAGGAAAAAAAATCCAAAGCTCAGGTTCGGTGCTCTCCTCCTTTCTCTCGTTTCTCGCTTTTCAAACAAGTTAAACACTTAAATATTTCTAAATGTATGGATCAGTTGTAGGACCGAGATCTCTAGTGCCTCCAAATTCCTTAAAAACCTAGTTAAGAAACCCTGACCAACCACATGAATAAATTTAAAATCTAGGGTTTGTCAATAAATGTACTCTTTTGGAGGATGTTGCCACTTCCATACCCAATTTGCAGGACTTAGGTATTAAGGCCTTGAATAGGGTTTTTAAAAGCTTAGTCCAATTTATAGCGGGAAAATCCTTAATTTTTCCTACTGGTTCTCCTTCTCAAACCTTGACTACATATGTAGTCTTGTACAAAGCTCCTCAATATTTTTCCACATGGAATATAATCAAAGTATGCAATCCTCTGTTGCTCCAGAGGCTCTTTAATTTCAGGATATTTTCCAGCTTTGCTCCAGAGGCTCTCTAATTTCAAGATATTTTCCATCTTGTCCAGAGGCTCTCTAATTTCAGGATATTTTTTCAACTCTGTTATCTTCAGTTGGTCTAGCAAGTTCCCTATCAGTTTCAGGTGCTGTGCTAACTGAAAATAGTTCTTTTTATGCATTCGCGCAGTGCTGGACGCTTTGACGATCAAAGAAACCAATTTCACGGCGTCAAGTCCAGTCAACTGCACCACGTTTGCGAGCTCACCCACATTCTGCGATTGCAGTAACGCTCTCATGATGGCGATGAAGAAATCCTCCCAACAAGATACACACACTCTGAGTAATACACATTATGTATTGGTTGTATCATGTATGCCATCAAAATGTCTTTAGTGATTTTTCAACATCCCATCCTGCCTTGTATTACTCACCTGCTTCCTTGTATTGTATTATGCATAATGAAGGCATGGAATTTCTGTTTCAAAATTCATCTTTGGAAACACTTTATTAGTTTTAGTAATTATGATCTTGTTATTTTGATGCTCCATATCTGTTTTCATTTAATTTGTGATGCTTAATAATCCCACTTTGACAATAAATCCAGAAATAAATAAGAATTTGATGCTTAATAATCCCACTCTGACAACAAATTTAAGATATGGGTGATTCATGTACCAAAACTTTGCCATTTTGGAAGCTATCCTTGGGGTGCAAGTCCCTGCGTTGCCATGATATCATCCTCACTCATTCTGGTATTAACATTTTTTAGAAATGGCTTTGTGCTTTGTAGGTTTCTTGCTTGTGGTTGTCTTTGTGATGCCTTCTTAAATTAAAGCTTACTAAATGATAGTTGCAGATCCCTTGATGAGAGTTTTATTCCACATTAATTAAAGACATATTTGGTTAGTGCTTTGTTTATTGTTCTGTAGCAGAGAAACTCTACAGTTTCTAGATGCTCTTTTACATGCCAAAGAATGGTATGCAAGTTTGCATAAGGTTTATTGTATTATTGCATCATCTAAAGACTAATAGATTTCAAACTTTAAATACATGCAACTTGCAAGCAATTCATCAAATATTAGACTAAGCATTTAAAGGGCACAAGAAATAAAAAGGATTTCTAGATTATCCAAGTTACCATATCTATGAGACATTTTGGGAACAAGGCCAAGGGGACATTAATTTCCAAGTTATTTTTACACGCATTAGTAACTTAAGAAAAAAATGGTAGATATAGTTTACCAAATATTCTAATGATGCAAGGTATGATACATCTGTCTTAAGTTTTAACTATCAGCACTTACAGTTTGCCATAATTACATACTGTTAGTTATGTGTGTGAGATTCAAGATATTGTGATATGCTGCAGAAAATAAATATTTGATATTCAGGGGCTCGATATTAGAGCTAGGGAAATCAAAAGTTTCCCGATTCATCTAAATAACATCCACAAAAAGGCTTCTTATCATATTTATAGAGTTTTGTTTTGTAAATGGTTATCTTTATTGAGTCTGTTATTTTTGTTTTATTTTGAATTGATTAGGACTAATATTATATTTTGAATTTGTCAGAATGCTTTCTCTGTGGTATGCTAAATATATTTCATCTACCTGCCTGTCTTTTGCAGCAAAATCTTTGGAGCTATTTTTACAAGACCTCTGTGATTGAACATATGAAATAACTCTTCAGAGCGGTGCTAAGACTGTGAGTGCTTCACATTCGTAAGTTTCTTATCCCCATGTTGATATATTGTCTTGCTTTGTTGATAAGTGCTGAAAGTAGTCTGCAAGGTTTTCTACCTTGCTTTCAAGGCAAACAAAGAAGACTTCACTACATTTTATTCCCGCAGGGATCTGTCTATTTTATTTTTCCTTAAACCATGATTGTGCATAGCTTCTTTTTGTGGTTTACTAGTCACATTCTATAAATAAGTTGATAAATCCTTTTAAGCTATTGGCTACAGATTATGTTAAAATATGGTTTATACTATGTATATATACTAATATTTTTCTTTTTTGTTAATGGTTGGCAGGAAACAATGTTTGCACAGGTACACTATTTTTGATTTCTTCCGAGAGATAGTGAACAAGGTCCCAGACATGGGGGGTTCAGATACTGCTACTGGTGAAGAGAGGAATGGTGGGCGGAGGAGGTAAATATAGATATTTGCTTCCTGGTGATTGCAAAGAGGTCTAGGAGAATTTGCACATTTTGAAAAATTACAAGAGATTAGATATACTTTACCTTTTCTTGTAATGACTATGCGTTTTCATTTGCTTCAGAAAAGCTCACGAAGGAGATGAAAATGAGAGTGATGAGGATGAAGTTAAGAGGGCCAGGATGGTAATTACCTACTTACTATTTTTATAAAACAATTGTTCTTTGCAAGGAATGGAGTTATCCATATGTGTTGCTATTTGTCTTTTCTATGCTTCTAAATTCTCAATTTTCTCTGGGTTCTGAAACAGTAATTGCTAGTTATTTGGCCTTTTCTAAAATAGGGTGCACACCATGGAAGGGGACGAGGACAAGGAAGAAGAGGTAGAGGCAGAGGATCAAGAGGTGGGTCAAGTGGGAGAAATGGCATTACAGTTGAGACGTTTGAGGATGAAGACCTACATTTGTCATCTGAGCACAGTGAGAAATAGGAGAAAGTTTTGGAAATTTTTACTGATGTTAACACTGAGACAAGAGAGACCAAGGTAGCAGTGAATTTGGGGATCACTCATGTGGTAAGAGACTTTGATCTTAACATGGAGCTGGATGAGAGTGGAGCTGTTGCAAGCATGCCAATGCAACCTTCTATCAAACTGGAACACGATCCTAGTGACATTGCAAATGTGCATGTTGTTAAAGAGGCTGATGAATTTCCTAGTGATGTTCCAATTGTGCAACCTCCTATTAAATAGGAAGAGAAATATCCTAATTGGTATCATTCTGATGTAGATAATGTAGCCCTAGATTCAATATAGTTTCATGTGCACTCAGATATAATTGTTGATTAGGATGAAGATGATTATGACAACGAGGATGGATAGTGTGTTATTAAGTGGGGATCTATTTTCTGCAAGAGTTTAAGCAAGGTTGCGGTGTAGAGATTTGGAAATATTTCACATGCAGCATAGATTAACATCATAGCCTCACTGACTGTCAAAGAAAGGGCACTAAAATATCTCACCAACTGTAATGGGTATTTGTACATACTATTTTGCAAGGAGGGTAAGAAATCCTTATTGATTTGAACGCTTATTTTTCAGGCATTGAAGAATTCGGCCAAGTGGAGTTCTTTCAATCTTTGTTATCTCTCTGGATGATTGTCTCATGTGCTCAAAGGAAGGATTTTGTATTCACCTTTCGGTCACTGAAGAATTTACAACCAGCTAGGTGGTCTTCTTCTCTTTATTTCCCTTGTATGGTTGAGTACATCCACAGGTGCCCAGATAGAAATATTGTTGTATAAAAATTTTATTTATATGCATATCATGGATAATTTCTTGTCAAGTGTCTTTTGATGCTTCCCAATTGCAACGTGATAGGAATTTTCATCCCATTTCTATGTGCCCAATTAATAATATTTCTTCTTGTTGCTTCGTGAGTTTTACTAGTCTTATGAGGAATATTTTTCCAGAGGCTGCAAAAATGGTGTTTTGTTTTGGGTGATTCTACAAAAGCTGGAAATGTCATTTGCTATTTTTTGTAAAAGAGGTGTAAGCGAAGTTATTTCCTTTTGTTGTTCGTAGCACCGCCTGTTTCATTTCAATGACGGATAAGTTTCTCAACCTTCTAAATTGTTTGCAAAAGCTCATGGACGTGCACTGAAGCTCTGATGGAGCATGTGAGCACAGACGAAGGTGGTTCTTCTCTGTTTCACTCATATTAGTTATGTTAGTCTAAAGTTGATGGTTCTACTTTTTTGACTTGAACTAGCTATATTGGTCGTGGGTTATAATTATTGTTTGGGACCATTCTAATTTGGTTGATTCTAAGGAGAACTTGAGGCAACAAGTGATCAAGAGAAGGCAACATATTGCATTATGCTGCAAAGTGATGAACAGTAGGCAAGTGAAACGATAACAAGTTAGGAAATGGCTATGGCCATGGGTGACTGTAAAATGGAGATGTAACATGAATATGCAAAGTAAATTAATAAAAGTTAGGAGTAAATTTAGCATTAAAAGTTATTAGGAATAAACTTAGCATTAAAACTTAGTAGGAGTAAAGTTTGTGTTAATCGGGATTTGTAGGACTAAAATGAACAGTATACGAGTAAGTTAACATTTAAAATTGGAACAAAATCCCACCATATCGATCATGCCACTTTAGTAATCACACAGATAACAACCACAGTCTTGACAGGGCCCAGAAGGCATGATACAAGTGATGTCAGTGCTAGATTGAGCAAAGATGCATTCAATCACATTAAACCCAGAGACTTGCTCCTTAAAGCTAGCTCCCAAACCATATTTTGTCTTGCCAAGTTTATTCATGTAGGGGTTTATACAAAATACACAAACCCCATCTCCATGCATATGACAACAGTAGAGTAATAGTAATGTGGAACAAAATCCCACCAAAAGGAATGCCACTTTAGTGATAGCTTGTAAATTTTGTAATAGATCACATATAGAAGAGCCACAAGCCAAAGAGGATCCACAAGGCATAGCACCATTATCAATAGCACTGTCAGTACTAGAGTGAGGGAGGATGCTATGACATCAGTCTGGGGATTTGCACCCCAAATCCAACTTCTGCATTAGCAAGGCTTTTTTTGTGGGTGATGCTTCATAGGCCTCCTTTGTCTTACTGTAGTTATCCATGTGGGGTTATTCAAAAAAACATATGGTAAGAATAGAGCTAGTATTAATCTGGAACAAAATCTTACCACAGGGATGTGTCAATTTAGTAGTAGATTGTAATACATCACATAGATAACAGCCACAAGACAAAGAGGGCTTACAAGGAACACCACTGATACCACCAGGGGTGTTTGTGCTGGAGGGACAGGATGCTATTACTTGGCCTTGACATTCCTTCCGATTGATGTAGCATGGTGGAACTTCTCTAAATTGTTTGATAATGTTGGAATTTGAGTTTGACAGTGTGGAAGTTTGGACTTATTTGCTTATGTTAAAAGATTGGAAATTCCTTGTCATAATGGTAGGCAGCTATGAAAATGCAAATTTTTGCATAAATTCATTTTTTTAAATGTCAGAATTATATATATATAGTTGCACCTACTATCATATTCTTGCATCCAAAATTGCACAATGAACAAATCATATTTCTCCTCAATCTTTTGTAGGGGTAAAGTTGCTTCATCTTATGCTAAATTCCCCTCTGTGCTTCTATCTATTGCATCTTTATGCTGTTACATTGTCTCATTTTCTTCTGCTCAAGATGCTTCCCGCTTGATGTTTTTTGTCAAACCGTTGACTCCATTTTGCTTCCAATTTTGCTCAATGTCATGTACTGTTCTGTGGCTTGCCTCTTTGGCATTGTTTTTCTTCTTATTCTGCCTAGTTGCATCCATTGGAATTTTATCGTTCTCACAATATTGCTTTATGCTCATAGTACAATTTCTCTCCATGCATATGACAGGGGTAGAGTAATAATAATGTGGAACAAAATCCCACCAAAAGGAATTCCACTTTAGTGATAACTTGTAAATTTGTAATAGATCACATATAGAAGAGCCACAAGCCAAAGAGGATCCACAAGGCATAGCACTGTTATCAATAGTGCTGTCAGTACTAGAGTGAGGGAGGATGCTATGCCATCTACCTGGGGACTTGCAACCCAAAACCAACTTCTACATTAGGAAGGCTTTTGTTGTGGGTGATGCATCATAGGCCTCCTTTGTCTTAACTAGTTGTCCATGTGGGATTATTCAAACAATCATATGGTAAGAATAGAGCTAGTATTAATGTGGAAGAAAATCTTACGACAGGGATATGTCAATTTAGTACTAGATCGTAATACATCACAAATAACAACCACAAGACAAACAAGGCTTACAAGGAACACCACTGATACCACTAGGGATGTTTGTGCTGGAGGGATAGGATGCTATTACATGGCCTTGACATTCCTTCCGATTGATGTAGCATGGTGGAAGTTTGGAACTTCTCTCAATTTTTTGATAATGTTGGAATTTGAGTTTGACAGTGTGGAATTTTGGACTTAATTGCTTGTATTGAAAGATTGGAAATTCCTTGTTATAATGATAGGCAGGTACGAAAATGCAATTTTTTGCATAAATACATTTTTTTAAAGGGCAGAATTATATTTATATAGTTGCACATACTATCATATTCTTGCATCCAAAATTGCACAGTAAAGATTGGAAATTCCTTGTTATAATGATAGGCAGGTACGAAAATGCAAATTTTTGCATAAATTAATTTTTTTAAAGGGCATAATTATATGTATATAGTTGCACATACTATCATATTCTTGCATCCAAAATTGCACAATGAACAAATTATATTTCTCCTCAATATTTTGTAGGGGTAAAGTTGCTTCATATTCTGCTAAATTCCCCTGTGCTTTTACCTATTGCATCTTTATGCTGTTACTCTTTCCCATTTTCTTCTGCTCAAGGTGCTTCCTGATTGATGTATTTTGTCAAACCGTTGAATCCATTTTGCTTCCAATCTTGCTCAATGTCCTGTAATGTTTTTTGGCTTGCCTCTTTGGCACTGTTTTGCTTCCCATTATGCCTAGTTGCATCCATTGGCATTTTATCGTCCTCACAATATTGCTTTATGTTCATAGTACAATTGCTCCCTGATCTGCTCCACAATCAAATGTTAATACCAAATACCAAAATTGAAAAGGTTAAAATATAGATTTTATTTTTTGTAAATGGTAAAATACATAAGAAGCATACTAGAAGACAGACAAGTGCCAGGTTCTACAAGAGTTGGGTTCCCCCCTCCCAAATACCATCCAGTAGGTCCAGTGGAGCAAGCATGGTTTGTACCAGGTGATTTCTCCCTTCAGTCTCTGATGTTAGGAGCAATGGGTTCTCTCATTCTTGTGACAACCGTCCCTGGTATAACTGGGTTTTTTTAGTATAGGTCACTCCCCAAAGGACATCGTCTGCCAATGCATTGGTCTTCTCACAGTGCTTGAGGACTCTGATGGTGAGCTTTCTTCTCGGCATCTTCACTCACCCTTGGCTGCAAGCTCCAGCAGGCATTGGCATCCTCTCTCTCTCACACTCTAATGTATGTGTATATCACATTATCTTGCAAGAAAATAATAATAAGACAGACAAGGAGCAGTGGGTTCTCTCATTCTTGTGACCACCCTCCATGGTATCATAGCTCGACACCCTCATGTAGCTGTCACAGAGCAGAAATGGAAATAGCTCTGCAACAGCTACATGAGTCTTTAATGGATTCATGCTCGAAAAGCAGGTGAGGCAATTGAATGAATATGACTGTTCTGAGTTATTTCCCTCGTGTGCAACAACATTATAAAAACCCCAAGAGAGGTATTTCATTTACTTTCCTTTTCCCATTTGCATTTTAATGTTTCAGAAATAAATTTAGATTTCTCATCTCCAATTCATAGTTCTTGCAATCGTTTCGTCTGCTCTTTCTTTAGGTTTCTGAGTTCAGTGTATTAGGTTTGTTTCTATTTAATTCTGAGTGTGCAAATGGCTTCATATGCTTCTTATTATGGCAGAGGATTCCCTAACCAGGGTTTCGGTCAGTCTTCGTGGGATTACAATGCTTTGAAGAACATGAAAAAGATTAGCCCTGTCATGCAGAGTCATCTGAAAAAGGTTTATTTGTCGCTTAGATGTGCCCTGGTAACAACAACTATCGGGGTTTGTTTACATCTTATACTAAATATTGGCAGCCTCCTCATGGGGCTTGCTTGCATTGGTTGTGTAATCGGGCTCTTATCAGTCCCTTCTAACTTGAACAATGAGGTAAGTTCTTTAATTCTTTGATCATGTAGGTCGTTCTATTGATTTTTTATTTTGAATAGAGATTGGGTAGAGAGTTCCAGCTCATTAGCAAAGCTCAAAAAACAGAGCCCAAACCCCAATAGTGTCTAGGCTTCTTTTCATTATAAATTTGAAAATTATATAATGTATAAAGAACATTCTTTTTCAGAAAGCTAAATCCTATTGTATACTCACACCATAATCCTAGTCCTGCAGATTTGTATACTCACCATATTCCTGCAACAAAGTCGGTTGAGTGGGGAGGAGAAATGTTTGTTTGGATAAGGTGGTCATATTATAATTCTTCTTTCAATAATGGTGCTACATTCCATTGGTCAAAACATTTTTCATTTTCGGTGGGAATAGTGCCTAAGCTTATCCTTTTAGTTCTTGGCACACACAGTTCTCTGGCCTTATCCACATTTTAGTTCTTGGCACACACAGTTCTCCAGCCTTATCCACAATCAGCGTGTTAAGTGTTTGTTTGAAGTCCAGGGTTAGGTTCATTATTTAACTTTCCTTATCTTTCCCACACTTGCAATAATCTCTACTCTTTGGATTTTACTGGATTTTGGTACACCCATTCTGTACATTTAGATCATATTGTGTTATTAAGCTCAGATTGGGGATCAACAACATAGTTCTCCGCCCTTATCCACATTTCAGTTATTGGCACACACAGTTCTCCAGCCTTATCCACAGCCAGCATGTTAAGTGGTTGTTTTAAGTCTGGGGTTAGGTTTATTATTTAGCTTTGCTTGTCTTTCCCACATTTGCAACAATCTCTAATATTTGTATTTTACTGGATTTTGGTACACCCATTCTGTACATTTAGATCATATTTTTATATTAAGCTTAGATTGGGGATCAACATTTTTTGTTAGAGATCATGGCTGCAACTATTAGAAGACTTATGGGTGCTCAGGGGAATTCGTTCTTGAGAAAGAAAAATGGAGAGAAGAAAAATTCGGCAGGCAGTAGGAATGTAACTGTGATGGCTTATGTTGCTTTCCTTGAGATGAAAGAGAAGTATGAGACTATGAGATTGAGTCCTGGGGCTACAGAGGAAGATGTCAAGAGTACCTACATACACCTAATTTTTTATCTAGATTCTTTTATATTTTGTACCATTGCTCATTTTTAGGCCGATAGGCCTTCTCTTATGAAAGAGATCAAATTTGAGATCGTCAATACTTTTAATCTGAACAAGACACCTGTTCCTGGTTTAAAAAAAGACACCTGGCACAATCGATGAAGTGAACGACTCTCCGCATGATGTTGTACACGATCGCTCCAAAACCTTAAACGGCGGTGGTTTCTGGTATATTTCCCTCGCAAATATTAACTAACTCATTCGATGCCTCATGCCTTATCAGCTGAGTTATTCAATACCCTTAAATTTAATCCACATATCTCGGGCCAACACTGCACGAGTCTATGCTTCATAACGATTCCGTTGATGCTAGATTCGCCATATCACATACAGAAATGAATACGCTCTTCAACGATTCAGGTTCGGCTTCTTCGTCTGCTAATTCAAACAAGAACAACCAAAATGTGACATATGAAGATTAGAAGTCACCGAATGATGGAGAAATTGGAGCTGATCCAGGTATGAAGTTTCAAAACTTGACACAGAACGAGATAAATTCACATAATTAAGACAAGAAGATAGAAGTATAACTTCAAGCTTGCTCGAATCTGAAGCAGTAGAAAGTGTTAAGTTCTATGATTCTTGATGGTGAACACTAGCATTCAATGAAGTTCTAACTTCTCTGTACACGTCTGGAAGAAAATGGGTAATCATTTCTTAGGCCAAATGTCAGGGTAAAAACAATTAGGCCTTGCACACAGTATTGAGAAGCTAACTATATTCTTTTTGGTGCTTGCAAACAGCAATGCTGTCAGTGTTGTCATCACTGGAATCACAAGGAAACACAAACATAGATGTAGCTAAAGCTGAGGAATTTCTTGCTAAAGCTGATGATGAGATGAGCATTCGTGCTATGGTTGCAGACTTCTTCAGAAAAATCATACTCAGATGTAAGATTCTCAATCAAATATTTATGAATTGAATCAATTTGGGAGCCAATTTAAATGGATGCTGTTAGATTTAGCAATCTGGATATGTACTGTTAGTTGAAGATATTCAATGTTGCCAACATGTCTATGTTTATTGATGTAGAATGGTCAAGCAAGAAAAACTTAAGGAGAAAGAGGCAATTAAGGAGAAAGAAAGAAATGAACGGAAGAGTGAGATGGAACATAAACGGTTGGAAAGGGAACTGGAGAAGATGCAACAAGTTTGAATTGTCATAAAAGAATGCAAGCTTTAAAAGACAGTGTTTGGAGCTTTTACTAATATTTCTTATTACAATTTTAGGAAAGGGAACAAGCTCGTGCTCAGAAGGAAGCTATTATTCAAGTAATATTTTTAGGCCACACTGTTTTCTTTGATTGCTTGTTGAAATGGATTTGCATCATTTTTAGTCCATATGCTCATGCAAATATGAAAGTAGGAAATTGACAATTTTGATTTTCTTTGTGAGATTATCAAAATTATGAGGACATGTTACCCCTATATTGAGTTTATCATGCTGTTTATTTATTTGATTTCATCAAGATGTTTTCCATTTTTTTTCAGTCTTCTACTTCTGTAGTATATGTGGAATATTGTCTTACACTATTACAGCCAAACTCAAATTCAATCAGGAAACCTCTTTTTCCCAGCCAGCATGAGAAAAGAAAAGCTAAGATTTATACAACTCTGATAGGAAATATTTCTACTCTGCATTCCATGATGGCACCATATATAGTTGATAACACCATTAGTTGTCTTGAACCAGGGGAAAGAAAAGAAACGAAAACAAGAAGAGGCAGAAAAAGAACAAAAACGACGTGAAAAGGAAGAAGCTGAGATGAAAAAACAACTTGCAATACAAAAACAGGCGACACTCATGGACCAATTTCTTCACAGTAAAAAAGATGCACCTAATGCTGAAACAGTGCCCGCTATATTGGATGAAAGAACTCATACTTCTTTGCAGGAAAATGAACAGATTTGCAGTGGTGTTATGATGTCAATGGATCAAATATCACTTCAAGCAGCAGAGACAGAGATGGGGGATATTCTAAGGTTGATGTTCTAGCTTTTTATAAATATGTGAAATGTAGCATGAATATGTTGTGTTATTTTTAGATTCTAAGTACTTTGAGTTGAATATCTACATCCGGGCCAAACGTATGTGCAACTCTGTTTTAGTAAGCTTGCATTTAAGAAAAATCACAAACAGAACAATAATATATTTTGAGCATATGTCCATTACCAAGTACTTATACCAAGGCAACCCAGGCAGCCCATCTGTGTCTGTAAATGCACACTCTGCCATTACAAGATTGTCATTCAAGCTCCTGAGCTCTGCACTTCTATGCTCAAGTCCCTCCAGTTCCTGAATTCATAGCATTATGAAGTGTACCATCCAGAAATGTGAAGTTTGTATATTTCTTGAACAAGTTTTGGAGAAGAAACCAAACCTGTGCTTTTTTCTTAATATGCAACGCAGCTTTTCTGAGCTCAACAATGGACTTATGGAATGGGCTTGTAGACGACTCTACCTTTCATATTTGCAAAGTAATTGTGCACTTGGAGATATTTCCTCAGCTCTATTCTTTTAATTATTTTTTGTCATCATAGGTATATCTACAAAAAATGAACCCACAATTGTTTTCCTTTCTGAAATAGCTTTGGTGATGGCAGAACAACTCATAGACAAAAGCAAGGGTTTCAGAACTTGCTTCAAGCCCCTGTGAATCTCTCCTTGGTCATCATAATTTTCCCTTTGTTTATTTTTCAGTTTCAACAATTGTATGATGGAAAACCTTCTTTCTTTGAGAGAAATATAAACTTGCAAGCAACAAGTCCCTTTTTAAGTCCCTTTTCTGCTGCTTTTTAATTTTTCGAAGATATTGTATGATGGAATTTTTTTTTTTAACAACTAACAGTGATCAGAAATATTAGATCAGTTTTGGATCTTAGACTGTATTGGTTAGTTCCAATCACAGAGATTTCTCAAACTACACAGGTTGGTTATTTTTCCACATTTTTCAAATTTTCTTTCAAATGGTCATTTATTTTAATTGACTAAATAAAAAAATAAATTAAATTCTACTTCTCCTTTCAGGCTTTTTGTTTCCTTCTTCCATAATTCATTATCACAATGGAATTGGTAAAATTTAATTGTGAAGGTTCCTACACAACTCATCGAATAAGTCTCTTAGTGCATAAATGAGAATTGAATAGAATTAGTAGATTGAGGTAGAGCTAGGTTACTTACAAATTTCTTGATTTCCATGAGAGATGGTGGGTTGCCCTCCTGATATTTATTTTGTATGGTTTAGATTTATTTCCCATCATCTTTGTGCAAAATTCTACAAAATCTCCTTCATCTAAAAAACTACAATTACTTCGAATTAATAATTCACAAACAATACTCCTATCAGCCTCTACTTGCACCTTCTGGGGCAACTGCTAGTTATTAAAATGGAATAATTTTTGGCAAGCCCCGAGTTTGCATATGGATTTTTTGAGTTTGCATATGGATTTTTTAGCCAATTATTTGGCAGAGTTGACACTCATGGAATGCAGTTTTCTCCAACACCTACCATCCTTTATAGCAGCTTCAACTGTATTTCTATATCGATTGACTCTTGATTTTCTAACACATCCATGGGTATTGTCTACTCCCTGAAGTTTACTATTATACTGTTTTGTGTTGGCTTTATGTGTGGGCATAAATTTGTAGATTTTGTGTTATGCAGAATCCAAATTTGGCGCATTATACATGATACAAGGCATCGCAGCTTAAGGACTGTGTAATGGAAATCTATAATGTACAAATGAATCGAAAAGCTAGTACATTGGTTGCAATAAGGGAAAAATATCAACAACACATGGTACGCTTTCATATATCTTGTTTGGGAATTTAATGGTTTTTTTAATCCAACCTTTGAAAGCTACGAGGATTACATGCACACAGCTGGTTACTCTTATTAAAGGTTTATATATGTTTTATTATTTTCCATGACAGTTGAAATGTGTAGCAAGCTTGCCTCCACCTCCTTTTATTGCTGAAAGGTTCTTTTAAGACACTCCAAACTAAGCTATCCGTCATTGGTTGTGCACAAGCATTTTGCTGAAGCTTGTTTGGAAGCACAATCTCATGTAATAGTTGTAACTGAATCTGTAGTCTTTTAGTTATGACTGGTTAATTTCCATTTAAATGTGTCAATTTGTTTAGGCCGTTGGTGCCCATAGTTTTGGTGCTCATATTTTAACTCAGCAACTTACTAGTCTACAAGGCAATGGGGTGCTTGCAGGTATTTGCATGTGTTAGTTTTGAGCACTCGAACGGAAATTCCCATTTATCAAATTGTATCATATTTCTGTGAAATTATCTATGTGGATACCAGATGATGAGTCAATGTGGTTATGGATATGAGTCAATGTGGTCATGGATTGATAATTAACATGATTTTGTACAGAGAATAGTCGTTAAGGTTTTTTATTTTTATTTTTTATGTTTGTTTTGTGTAAATATTTATTAAAATTTTAATCCTCGTTTGTTGGTTTAAATACTTTTTGGGTTATTTGGATCTTGTACTATTTCACAAATTTTAATTATTTTTTTCTTAAAAAATGTTGTTTACTTCTGCGTCAATGAGGCCTTTCCTTACACCAATAAGCACGTCAATTATGCCATTATGTGCTGAACATTTTTTAAAAATCAATGCCTATTATAAAATTTCAAGAACTGTCATAACTCACATAATTCTTTAAAGGGTGCTAGCTCATTGGAAGAGCACCTTCCATGCAGGAGGTTGGTGGTTCGATTCCACTATACCCTAACATGAATTATTCCAAGATATTGTTGATTTTTTTTAATTAAATTTTTTATATTGATTTATTTTAATGGTGAGATATTTTTCTGGATTCACTGTTTTATATTGTCACTACAAAGACAATAAATAAGATTAAAGACATTGTCTCCATAAAGACAATATGTCTTTAATTCCAACTATTGTCTTTGGAGAGACAAAAATGAAATTGTCTCAAGTTAAGACAATTTACCTAGAAATTGTCTTAAAACCCCCCTTTGTGTTGTAGTGCAACTATTGTCTCCGGAGAGACAAATGAAATTGTCTCTGGAGAGACAAAAATGATTGTGTTATATATTGTCTTTATGGAGACAATATTTTAAGACGATTTAATTTGATACACCCACTTAAAGACAATATTTAAGACAATACACAAGTTTTATTTTGTCTTAAATTAAGACAATTTACCCAAAAAATGTCTTAAATATTGTCTTAAAAACCCCCTTTATGTTGTAGTGCCATATGGAAATTTGCAAAATCAAATCAACTATGAAAAGTCCAAGTCCATTTGTTCCAAAGGTTACAAGTTCAAAACAACAATATCAAAAAATTCATCTCTGATAGGGGTTATGGTTAATACATAAGAAACCTGCCCCACATGCCAAGATTAAAGGTTACAAGTGAAAACCCACTATATCCAAGAATTCATCCCTGATATGGGTATGATTAATACATAATAAACTAACCCATATTTTCAAGTTACTGCCAACTCGAGTTAAAACTATATTCACAACTGCATAACCCCTGAAACTGTAACATACTCATCCATGTTTCCTCAAGCTGATATGTATACAATGTATCCCAATTTATTTTTCTGAAAGGGGAGTATAAATTTTAGATTTTTAATATAAGAAATTACTGTGGCATCCTTCATCCATATTTTCTTGCAAATATTTGGTTGGGATGTTCATGAAAAACATAGTTGGCTTTTCAGCTTTCTACCATAACACCAAAATCACAAAATCCCATGACTCACATTTGTTATTTCAGAGATAGAAAAGGTACATGAGGAAACTGTAACACTCAAAGGATGACCGTCAATGTATTGTACGTATCATGTTTACGCTGGCAATATGGGAAATATTTTGGGGTTCCATTTATGTACTTTCCAAAAACTTTGAAACAAATTGTTGTGAAGGCTCATGGTCAACTCTAAAAAAAATTACCCTCCCTATATATATCATTAATATATTGAGACTAATCTATGTGATAAATGGTACACGACAGAGCCAAACACATGGAAAACCCAACTACACCCTTGCAGATGAGATATTGGCTTTCTGTAATGCCAACAATATTTCTACTCGATAGTACAATCTCTTTTGGGAAGACCCAACATACATCCCTTCATGGGTCATAATTCTCGACAAGAAAACCTATAGTAAGCAGTCTCTAAGAGAATCGAGTCTCTGTTGAACAAATATGTAGAGAATTTTATTAACTCAGGAAAACTAGGCCCCACTGCTTCCAATTTATTTTTCGAGGCCGCCCAGGAGATCGATCCTGAGATATGGGTGAAAAATTGGGAATTACATTTGAATTTTTATCAGGTCCTTCAGATAGTGTTTTCTTTCGCAGGGTCATTAGGTTCTACACCACCGAGGGAGGGAGAAAACTTTGAGAGAGAGGTTAGGAATCACTTTTAACCCAAATGTCAGCACAAACTCTAAGAAAAAAACCAAAACTAGTGAAAGGAATAAAATGGCCTAAATTCTACTTTTCATGAAGCTCCAAGAGCACGTAATCGAGGTCTCCAAGAAAAATGGGCATGCAGTAAGGACACCGATAAGGAGGCTGGTGAAAATATGAAAATTACGAAAAACAAAATGCAAACAAGACTGACACACATCGCGAATGAAAGAATCATAACTGACATTATTAGTGTACTTCAGAAAAATTTCCTTATAAAACTAAAGAACACTAATCGCAAGAATTGGCTGTGATTTCTCCAGTGCCACAAAGTTGATAATAATCCTCTAGTTTTAAAAAAATTTCATCTTGTCATCTAGTACCTTGAGCAGAAGAATTTTTTTTCGAAAGTTGTAGAGCCACTCTCAGAATGAGTAGAGAAGTGAATGAGACTCTCGATGATGCACGGGTGGCTATCTACATCTTGAAAGAAAGTATTGTACATATGTGGACACATTGGCGTACCTAGATTCGGTTAAAAGTTTCATCGTATGGCACATGGAATTCCGATGGCTCATAGTTTTAGAATAATTTTTAGATCTCAAATATATTATCTTTGTACTTTATTGTTTATCATACATCTACCTTTGGTTTTTTTGAATGATATTTATGAGCACAAATAAATTCTTGCACAAAGTTGAATGATATTTAAGAGCCAGAGGCAGCAAATCAAGGTATGAACTCTTTGTTTGCATTGTATTTTCATGTAGATGATCCTATTCATTTTTAAGAAGCTATAAAAGATAAGAAATGGATAGATGCTATGGATGAAGAAATGAATGCAATAGAGAAAAAAAAAACATGGGAATTAGTTGATCTCCCAAAAGGCAAAGAAGTCATTGGAGTAAAATGGGTTTATAAAACAAAGAGAAATGTTAAAGGTAATATTGAAAGGCATAATGCCAGACTTGTTGTCAAAATATATAAGTAGCAATAAGGAAGAGATTATGAGGAAACTTTCGCGTCAGTTGCAAGAATGGAAACAGTAAGAGTAGTGTTGTCCATAGCAGCACAACACAAGTGGAAAGTTTACCAAATGGATGTGAAATCAACATTCCTAAGTGGAGTATTGATGGAAGAGGTTTATGTTGAACAACCTCTGGGCTATGAGAAAAAAGGCCAAGAGCACAAATTTTTCAGATTGAAAAAGGCTCTTTATGGGTTGAAACAAGCACCAATAGCATGGTACAGTAGGATAGATGCCTATCTACTGGAAAATGGGTTTGAAAAATGTGAAGGAGAACCCACATTATACATCAAGGAGAAAGATGGTAAGATGCAGATTGTTGTTTTATATGTTGATGATGTGATCTTTACAGGTAATGATGCCTATCTCATTGAGAATTTTAAATCAGTCATGAAGGATGAATTTGAGATGATTGATATGGGATTGCTGAAATACTTCTTAGGAATAGAAGTAGAGCAAAATGAAAGTTAATTTTTTATCTCTCAAGCCAAATACATAAATGAAGCTTTGGAAAGATTTAATATGAAGGATTACAAGGAACTAATTGCTCCTACAGTGATGGGATTGAAGTTAAGCAAGGAGGACAGCAGCAAGGATTTTGATCCTAGTTTGTACAAGAGCATAGTTGGCAGCCTCATGTCTTTGACTGCAACTAGGCCAGATATTATGTGTGTTGTGAGCTTAATTTCCAGATTTATGGAAAGGCCAAAGGAGGCACATTGACAAGTAGCAAAAGGATTTCTGAGGTATGTGAAAGGAATAAAGAGGTATGGAATTTTATAAACCACTACAGAAAATTTTGAATTGATTTGATATACTGATAATGATTGGCCTGGAAGTATAGATGATGTGAAAAGTACATCTGGTTATGTTTTTCATATGGTTTCAGAGCCATTTCATGGGCTTCTAAGAAACATCCAATTGTGGCTTTATCTACAACAAAAGAAAATTATGTGGCAGCTACAACAGCAGCATGTCAAGCAATTTCAATGAGGAGAATTTTGAGGAGTTTGTGTCATGAACAGATAAAAGACATAACAATTTATTGTTACAATAGCTCTCAAATAGCATTTTCAAAGAATTCATTGTTTCATAACATAATGAAACACATTGATGCCAAGTATCACTACATCAGAGAGCTAGTGAACAATGGTGAAATTGTTTTGAAGCATTCCAGAATAGAGGAGCAGTTTTCTGACATTTTAAAAAAAACATTGGGGAAAAAGAACTTTAATTATTTAAGAAAATGTTTGGGTGTGGAGGAGAATCCATCAGTTGAGTTTAAGGGGGAGTGTTGAAATATTAAACTACAACTGGACCATGCAGGAGGACCGAAAGGACAATAGCACTAGAGTTATTTTGTTTAAACTTTCACATCATCGTACCTGCAACTTAAATTCCATTTTAATGAACCTACAAACCAGATTTTTGTTTATGGCTGTAGGTCTGAGTTCTACATTGAAAACCCGTTCTTCACTCCATGCAAACCCATCTTTCAAAGCTCTCCATGCCACCATCAAAGCTCTTCTTTCTTGCATTAAAACATTGCACCAACCAACATTTAAATTACGTCATCCGTGCCATTAAATACCAGCAACCATAGAATGGAGATCACACATCACAACATCGTAATTTCGCAACTTCGCATTATTTTCCTGCACCATCACAAGTCTCGTCATTTCATTTGCGATGGGTTATTGTCGATATCTCATATCGCATATCGCAATGCACAAAGTGTTCAGCTGTTCACATGAAATGGAGTCGATCACATAGAGTGGATGGGATATATTATCAAAAGGAGTTTAATTTTTTTTGTGTTTGAAATGCCACAACATATTTTGATTAAGTCTTTTTGACTTCTGGTTAATATATATGTACGTTTAACACATATATATTATAAAATTGTAAAGTTTATAATATATATTAAAATTAAATAGTTTTTCTTTTCTTTCTTATGTGTCATATAAAAGGGGAGAGGAGAGCCCGAAGGAAAATTAGACTCTGTGAGAAAAAAAAAGAGTTGACTGTGTATTTTATTTTTGAAGAAGAAGTCAGTAGGCGAAAAACAGAGAGTGAATTCTTTGTAATATAGAGAATTTGTTTTTTAAGAGCCCGAAGGTTGAAGAAAATGTTGTGAGTGCATTTTAAAACAGAGTGACTCTGTATGAAAAATAGAGATGAGTAAAAGAGTGCCATTTTGAAGACAGAGACCATATTTTTAAATACTATGTGTGCAGCAGTTGAAGAAATTTTTGTGCATGCTAGAACAGAAGTCCTAAGGAATCTTTCTAATAGCCTTTTACAGTTTAATGGAATAGAATTTTTTTATGCATCTCTGTCCAGCAAATTTTAATTGAATCTCTGTGTTGAAGTTGGCGAATTTTTATCTCTCTGTTGTTTGGAATACTTCAGAAATTCCAACATGGTATGAAAGCTAGTTCGGGCTCTTTGAAGGATAGTCAAAGAAGTTGAACAAAGAAGGAGTTGTTGAGGCAGTTCTCCAACAGTGTGAAGGCTCAACAAAGTCTAGCTATTTTCAAAAACATAGTTTTTGTTTTGCGTTTAAAGAGTGCAGTCCTTAGAGACAGAGTTTGTATTTTAAGAAGAGAGACATTTTGTTTAAAAACAAAGTCAAGTTTAGAGCATAGTTCAGTGTGGTATGCATGGAAGGAGCCAATAGAAGTACGAGTATTGGAAATACTCAACTCCCACAGTTTAATAGGAAGAACAATGACTATTGGGAAATCACCATGAGAGCCATGTTTTCCTCTCAATATTTATGGGATTTTGTTGAAGATGGTTTTGAATAACCAGCAGATGAAAATGCTTTTAATGCCTTAACACAGGCAGAGAAACATTTTCTGAAGAGCAATAGGAAGAAGTACTGAAAATCCCTCTTCTATCTCTATCAAGCAGTGGCTAAAAGTGTGTTTCCAAGGATACCAGTAGCTAAGAGGTCTAAGGATGCATGGGATACCCTCCAGACTGGCTATCAAGGTATGGAGAAGGTGAAGAAAACAAAGCTACAATTGCTGAGGAGAGCCTTTGAAACTCTTTGTATGAAAGACTCGGATAACATAGACTCATTCTTCACACATGTGATTGGGGTGGTTACCCAGATAAGGTCTCATGGAGAGACACTTGAAGAAAGAAGGATAGTGGAGAAAGTGTTGAGGAGCTTACCCTCAAGGTTTGATGTGATAGTCACAACCATTGAAGAGACAAAGGATATCTCAAAGTTTACTGTTGATGAGCTTCATGCATCATTGATGACTCATGAACAAAGATTGGGAAGAATAGCAAACTCATATTTGGAGCATGCCTTCAAGACCCAAATGTCCTTTGGAAGAGGAAGAGGTCAAGGCAGAGGAAACTACAAGGGAAAAGGAAGAGGCAGAAGGCTAAATAGAGGAGGAAGAAACAACCCTGCAAATGCAAATGGAAGGGGTAGAAATCAAAATCAGAACCAAGGCCAAGGCAGTAGCGAGCAAGGTGGATAAAATCAAGCACATGGACAAAGGTATGATAAATCCCAAGTCCAATGTCATTTACTGTAAGAAGTATGGCCATTATGCTAATGAATGTAGGAAGAAACATAGTGACATGGGTAATAGACCCAGTGCTAATTTCACTAAAGAAAGTATTAGTCAAGAGAAGATGTTTTTAGCATATAATTTGGCTGAAGAGAAAAGTGAAGATATATGGTTTCTAGATTCAGGATGTGGCAACCATATGACTGGAAACATTTCCATGTTTTCCATGATTGATGAAAATTTGAAGTCTCAAGTTACATTAGGGATCTATAATAAATTCTATGTCATGGGAAAAGGCAGAATGGGTGTGTTGACAAAGAAGGGAGAAAGAAAAACCACATCAGATGTTTATTATGTGCCTGGTACTAAGTGTAACCTCTTGAGCATTGGAAAACTCATTAAAAAGGGGTACAATGTTTTCATTGAATATGATGTATGCACCATCATGGATAAACCACCAAGCAAGCAATGCATTGCATAAGTGAAGATGACAAGGAACAAAATGTTCCCTCTCAAGATGAGAACAGACTTGAAGAAAGGAGATGAAATGACATCAGTGACACAAAAAACATTCCAAATGGAAGCCAAGGATGAAAATTGGTTATGGCATTTGAGATTTGGATATCTCAACTTTGGAGGTTTGAATTTGTTGCATAGAAAATGAATGGTAAAGAGATTACCATTGATTGAGAAACCAGACAACCTTTGTGAAGGCTGTATCTTAGGCAAAAAATACAGAGAAAGCTTTCTCTCAAGAAAGAGCATAAGGGAAAAGGCACCCTTAAAAATTTTCTATTAAGATTTGTGTAGACCAATGCAAACACCATTAATAGCAAGCAACCACTATATGCTGATTTTTATTAATGATTACACAAGAAAAACATGGGTTTATTTTTTGAAATTTAAAAGTGAAGTTCTTCAGAAATTATGCCACTTTAAATCTCTTGTTGAGAACCAAAGTGGGCAGCATATAAAATTTTTAAGAACTGATAGAGGAGGTGCTTATATCTCAAAATAATTTATGTGTTTTTGTAGAGAAAATGACATACACAAGCAATTTACAGCAAGGTATACACTGCAGAAAAATGGAGTTGCTGAAAGGAAAAATAGGACCATCATGGACATGGTAAGAAGTATGCTGAAGGAAAAACTTTTGCCAAATGAATATTGGGCTAAACCTGTACATTGTGCAGAATACATCTTGAATAGATGCCCAACCAAAGTTGTAATGGATAGAGTTTTGAAAGAAGAATGGAGTGGCATAAAACAAGGTGTCACCCACATGAGAGTTTTTGGTTGTGTGGCTTATGCACACATTCCAGATCATCCTAGGAATAAGTTGGATAGTAAGGGAGAGAAGTGCATATTTATTGGATACAGTGAAGAATCCAAGGCATACAAGTTGTATAACCCATCCACCAAGAATTTTTTTATAAGCAGAGATGTGCAGCTCATTGAGGAAGAATCTTGGGATGGAAGCATTGAGAAAATAGTGAATGTTAAGAGCTATTTGACTCATGATGATAATGATGAAGAGATGGCTGAAATACATCCCTCATTAGCAACACCACCTCCACCAACACAAGGAAAACAGGGGACACCACAAGCCGGAAAGCGAACACCCTTTAGAAGTGATAACAGTGCTTCTCTAAGCACATCACAAGGATCAGATTTGAGTGCTTCTAGAAGCACAAGTTCAACAAGTGAGAGAGGAACCAGATTTAGAAGTTTGAATGATATCTATGATCAAGAGGCATCAAATGAAGGTATGAACTCTTTATTTGCATTGTATTGTCATTTATATGATCCTATTCATTTTGAGGAAGCTATAAAAGATAAGAAATGGATAGATGTTATGGATGAAGAATTGAATGCAATAGAGAAAAATAAAACATGAGAATTAGTTGATCTCCCGAAAGGCAAAGAAGTCATTGGAGTAAAATGGGTTTATAAAACCAAGAGCAATGTTGAAGGTAAGATTGAAAGGCACAAGGGCAGACTTGTTGTCAAAGGCTATAAGGAGCAACAAGGAAGAGATTATGAGGAAAATTTCGCATCGGTTGGAAGAATGGAAACAGTAAGAGAAGCATTTTCCATAACAGCACAATACAAGTGGAAATTTTATCAAATGGATGTGAAATTAGCATTGCTAAATGGAGTATTGATGGAAGAGGTTTATGTTGAACAACCTCTGGGCTATGAGAAAAAAGGCCAAGAGAACAAAGTTTACAGATTGAAGAAGGCTCCTTATGGGCTGAAACAAGCACCAAGAGCATGGTACAGTAGGATAGATGCCTATCTACTAGAAAATGGGTTTGAAAAATGTGAAGGAGAGCCTGCATTATACATCAAGGAGAAATATGGTAACATGTTGATTGTTGTTTTATATGTTGATGATGTGATCTTTATAGGTAATTATGCTTATTTCATTGAGAATTTTAAATCATTCATGAAGGATGAATTTGAACATGACCGATATGGGATTGTTAAGATATTTTAAGAATAGAAGTCGAGAAAAATTAAAATAAAATATTTGTTTCTCAAGTGTACACATGTTAAATAAGTTTTAGAAAGATTTAACATGCATTATTGCAAAAGCATGCAAATTATCTTTACAAAGGATGGGACTTGGTTAAGCAAAGCACACAAATACATTTTGATCCAAGTTCATATAACAGCATAGTTGGCAGCTCATGTATTTGATCGCAACTAGCTTTATATTATGCATGCTATAAGTTTAATTTCTAGATTTATGGAAATGTGAGAGAGGAGGAACATTGGCAAGCGTAAAGAAAGAATTTCGAGGTATGTGAAAGGAACAAAGAAGTATGGAATTTTATACACCACTTAAAATTTTAATTGATGGATATAATCACAGTGATTGGGCTCGAAGTATATACATGATGTTAGTGGCCATCTCCTTCAATATGTTTTTCATATGGGACTGTGGAGGGCATTTCATGGGCTTCTAAGAAACAACCAATTGTTGCATTATCAACAAGTAGAGAGTAAGGTAGTAGACAAAATACAATAGCAAGATTTCGGCGCATTTATGAGGAGAATGTTAAGAAGTTTGTGTCATGAATAGGTAAAGGTATAACAACAGTATTGTGGAGCACACCAACTATAAATTTATCCAAGAACCCTAGTGTTTCATAAGAGAACGAAATACATTGATGCAAATTATCACTATATGAGAGAGCCAAAGGAACAATGGAGAAATCGTTTTGCAACATGTAAGGACGAAGAGAAATTTTCCGATATATTAACAAAAGCATCGGGGTAGAGAGGATTTAATTATCTAAGAAAATGTCTAGCTATGCAAGAATGCAGCGCTTGTAATTAATGGAATGAAACTAATTCCAATTGCAACCGAGCGGTATGAGGACCGAAATTCATGCTCAAGGGAAACATAAAGGATGGAAGCATCAAGAAATTTTTTGTTTAAATTTGCACACCACCGGGATTCAATTGTTGGGTCCTAATAACTTGTAAGTCTAATTTTTTTTTAAAGGTCGTATCCCCTATGTCTCTAATGAAGACCGTGGTTCAAACCATGCCATCCCGATTAAAACCACACCTACCACACTAATATCGTAACACCTATTTTATGTGTTTGAAATGCAAAACTAGACATTTGAACTTTAATCCTAAGGGGGAGTGGGACCCCAAAGGACAAGTATTTTGTGGATGTAATTAAATATTTAATTTGAGAAAATGAATAAAAATGACTTGTGCGCATTGGACCAAAATGAGAATTATGAGATCACTTGCTAAATCCATGAGGATGATAAAGGCAAATACTTTCCCCACAATCTTTCAAAATCCTCGAAAGAATTTCCTGTACCAGATTTTGAGGAAAATCTAGTTTCCCCAATGATGTGGAGAGTAGTTGGGAAGAGGTAAAAAGTCGGGAAAAGCATAACAGCCTTTAAAATTCCCTAAAATTGGAAGCCTAGGCAAACAGAAGAAAAGCATCCCGATATTCTCGACGCAAAATTAGAAACGGTGTTTGGGGAACAACAATGCTAAATAAGTTTCTCCCAAATGTATTAGAGGTTGATCTATTCTCGAGGTGGTCTTAACTTGGGGGTGAGTTATGGAGATAGAAGGACCTCACGGTTGGGAGGACTAGTCAATTGGCCCAAGTGGGTATGCTCATAGTCACAGAAAAGTGGATATTTAATGTTGATGGGAGGACTGTAGTCGTATAGTTATGTTATGTTTTTTAGTTGTAAGCAGTATTCCATACATTTATAGAAATTTCTAGAAGAAGCATCCCTTCTTGAATTGCTTAGTTGGTAGGAACGGTGAGTTTGGAAGTATCCACTTAATCTCTAAACCGTAATACGATTTTAACTGAGATAATATTATTATTTATTAACACAAACAGTAAAGTAACAATCTCAACTATTTTTGACAAGAAAGCGGGTGCATACATAAACCTCCGTGGAAATTCAAAAACTTTAGTGTGACTAGAAATAAGGCATCCAGATCGTTTGGTAACACAAACCCCAATGAAAGTATTTTACTTCAATGGCTAGAAATGTAAGCAAAGGATGAGAAAATTTTTTAAACCATAACTTTAGAATACCTGAAATCAAAAGATAATAATTATGTAAAAACTTTTATACATTTGCAAGAAGAAAAGGAGTACAAAGGCACATTAGTGAGAATGATGGTAAATGACCGTTTTGTGAAATTCAAAGCAATTATAACAAGTATCAACTCTACACATGGTATTAACAACAAAATTTTAGGACAAGAAAGATAGATGTCATTGACATTCGTATATCATATAATTCTTTCCCACAAATTATTTTATGATATGCAACTACTCCTATGCTATACTACCATAAAGAAATAGAGACCTCATTAAACTATTTCTCTCATGATAATGCATACAAAAGAAACCATATTAGAAAAACTAATCCGAATAATATGGTTCCTTTTATAGGAAACCTGTTAAAGAGACAAAAATTGTTATGTGAACTAGCCTGCACATGAAAACCATTCAAACTTCCGAAGGAGCAGAATAATTATTTACCCACATATAAAAAAGAACTGGGAAGGTTATTCACACAAGATATTATCTAACCATGTATTAATAAATAAATACTAGACAAGGACAAAGTGAATATTAGTCACAATAAAAGTACAGTGGAAATAACTAGTTAAACGAGGAAATCCACAAGCAAGAAAAAAAATTTAACCACAAGACCCTCATCTGGCCTCGCACGAAGCACCAAACATTCATTATCCATAGTCACCCAAGATACAGAGAAATACTAGTGATAAATGAAAGGACACAACACCATAATTATTGCAAGTATGCATGTGTATGTGCCAATGATCAAAGTTGACCGCCATAGGAAAGTTCAGTTAAAGTAACACAACCCAATTTGTAAGTTCAAAGACATAAATCATGTGGAAAAAGCTAAATGAATAGCAGAGCTACTTAACTGGGATTTTCTGCATAATGATTTATGAACTCGAAATGAAATTAGAAGAGCACTAGTTAATATAGTTCGAGTTTCGCGCTTATGAGGATTTCTAAAGCAATTTGTACGAACAAAATTCGGTGACAATTAAACTAATGCTGACACCGTAGCCGACAATGTTGCATAATCAACATACCGAAGAGATATGAAGTATATAGCTATATTCCTAATCAATCCATCAACTCAAAAATAAAGTCAAGTACCCTTACCTGGAAGTTACGATTAGTTATAAACTTTCATCCTGAAGAAACCAAACAACTCAAACCAGGACCTTTACTACATTAGAGGAGGAAGCGAGATCGTAAAATTTTCTATGCCATGAAAGACTGACAACGAATTCCAAAATATGAATCAGCCTCACCACCCAAGGCATTTCACAAATCTCGAACATGGAAGGAAGAGTTTCGAGGAGTCACTCTAGCTAGTAGCACATTAATGAAATATAGCTCGAACACACTTAAAGGTGTAGCTGCCTAAAAATGGCTAGAGACACAGCAACAAGTTAAACAACGCCTCAGAAAACGCCAAGTGAATCTCTCTATATACAACATATGAGACAAATTTTTCCACAATTCGCAGCTGGCGTTGTTACCACCGAAAGAACGAATTGAATCGAGGAATCATCGTAGGTAAGAGGAATAAAAATACGACATCTACTCACAGTAGTAACGTGAAGGGCTACAGACAAATCCTATTCGCATCAAGATCAACAAATCGACGAAAGCAAGGAGTCAAACAAAAGAACTCGTATAAACAAGATTATGGGGGGAGAAATTTAATTTAATGACATTCCACAATTTAGCAGAGAATTAAGTAGCCATATAATGAAAGAGCACCCAGACTACCCATCATGATAGCTCATAAAATATCTCCGTAGCTAAAGCGGAAGACGAAATGAGCTCGCTCACGAAAGAACCTCGAATCAAATATACCTCAACAAAACCCTAAGGAATGACACAAATGCACTATCCACGTGTAGGGCGATAACCTCGCATCGTAGAGGGAGTACTACATTTTCATAAAAGTAAATACACAAGAATATAATATGTATATCAAATCGTGAGCCGTAAGGAAAATCTCAGCTCCTAGAGGACGATCGTACTCCCCAACACATTCGGGTATCGGTTATAAAACATCACATTTCGAGAACAACTTCAAATACACTTAACATATAACAAGGATTATTAATGAGTTCTCGAAAACAAAAACGAGGAGCATACTTGAATGTATGGTAAATGGAAGTTATGATACCACAAATTTCGTAGAGTCGAAGTGGGATTACCAATAGAAATGAATACAATAAAGTGATCAAACCGTATCTAGACGGATTAGAAAAGCCCTCGAGACGTAAGGCGATGGACCTCATGTCTAGTTGCATGTTAACCCAATATAACCAAAGGAAACTCGGGATTCGAATGATACTCCGTGAATTCACCCATATTAAAAGGATCAACGGTTTTCATGACAAACGTTTAGGCATACAATAAAAGCCTACGTGGAAATCCGACGAACAAGAATATGATCTTGCTGGAAGGCTCGATTTTCGCAGCTATGATATATTAAGATTGAAATTTGATAGAAGTTATGGTATTATGCCAATTAGTCTAGAGATAGCTAAAGATGAGCATCCCACCTTAATAGGTATAAAGGGATATGTACTCTAAAGTGAAATACAAATAAAAATGAACCAAGGCTAGAGAAAGTGTATTGCTATTTAATGTAACAGAAATAAAATTCAAAGGACTAGAGAGGAATGTGGTACCTTACAAAAAAAAAAAAAAAAAAACAAGTAGAGACGTTACAATGGTATCGGAGCCCATGTTATAGAAAACTAGGTCACAAGTCATTGTGCTCACTTGCCGTGTGTTCTGACTGGGACAAATTTCAAATTCAGCTGAGATTTTTTTTTTTTTTTGATCGATCGTGTTGTCAGTAGTGTAAAGTGGTACGGAATGGCGTACAGACAAATTCTATGTTGATCCTCGCGTGATGAGGATAATACACCAGATCCCAATGCATCCATGATGACTTCCACATGAGACAAATGAAGAATGGCCTAGACAGTGTCAGTAATGACGTATTGTCAACAGCTGAGGACAGAAAGTTCATCGCAGAATCATCCTGGCAGAACAAACGGAAGAAGGAAAAGGTTCCTGAAAGAGGAAGGTCGATGAGTTCTGATAACACGCCACGCCAGGGCATCAAGATAAATAGAAAAAGGAATTACAGGGGAATTCCGGAAGATCAAACCCTCCCGCAGAAGTGATATAATAGCAATACGCCAAGCCCTGTTGTCAATACATTGTTATTTTCAGGTTCATGAATAAGAACAATCTTGCTGGCCAGATTAGTCAAGCTACTGTACCACAAGGTAAGGCTCCTGTGGTTGGAGGGAGACAAAATTGGTTCATGCCATCGATGAAAAGATAGTTACTTGGGAAGATTTCCTGTGTTAAGTTCAAAAACCGCTATCTAAAAATGAACGTTACTATGATGATAAAGCCAAGGAATTTCCATAAACTTAGACTGGGATACCACTATCATGAGTTTGTCACTAAGTTTACGAATCAAGTGATATTTCCTTATATTAGGAAGAAGGCAGGCATGTTTGAACTGTTTTCTTCATTGACATAAGAGAAGATCGAGTTTGATAACCCAAAAAAATGGACTAAGTCACAAAAGCTAGATTGTGCTACCACAGCTTAAAGGAAAGGTCGAGCAGTGGGAAAAGGCTGAAGGAATGAGAAGAGTTCAAAGAAAGAAATAGAACCAACAGATTCAGAACTTAACAGGACCACTGTGAGGAAAAAGTTTTTAATAAACCCAAAGAAAGTCAAACTGCCTACCCCAAGTGGCTTCAAAACAAATAGATGGAGACAATAAGAAAGAGGGCACATGAAAATGAGGGAACTTGAAACAAGTTGGGGATGCGGGAGAACCCTATCTGGAGGTATTTCTTCCTATTTAAACATTCAAGATATTCATAGAGACCAGAAGCATCGTTAGAAATGACACATAGTCAAACATACCCACTATCGTTGCAGCATGTACCAGATAATCGACAAGTTAACATCAAGCTACCATGGTTGAAATGATAGAGAAGATTTCCCACCAATCCGACATCGTTCGATTAGATCCAGTGCTTCTTTAGTTACATTAGTTCCAAAAATTGTGAGAAAAATGTAATCTTAAAACCTAAAATTTTACAAGCCATGGTTGGTTTAGTCAAGCCACCGGAACCAAGATAGCAACACACAAACCGGTTCTCTTAATAGTAATTAAGCTACACGATTTTCAAATGTATAAATTTGAATATTTTCTCAGGTTCATAACATCATCAGGTAGGAATGACCCAGCCGGAAAAGAAGAAGGCTATGATGAATCGTTGGGACAAGACTCGCATTATATAGATGAAGAGGGGAAACCTTTATTCTCATGAAAACAAAAACCTCTCTTTCCGTAAGACAAATATCATGTGCGCATTGCAATTAAAATGAACAACAGAAAAGGACACCAAGTTTACAACAAAGACATGTGTGCAAGAAACAAGGTCAGTAAATCGAAAAGTTTGCCGGATGCTTTACGAGTGGAAGAGTTTAAGGAAGTCTTTCCATATGAGATTCTCATCTTCCCCCCAAAAGAGAGATTCACTTTTCAATCGCATCCGGTGTTAGGAGCGCACCGTTTCCAGCTCCTTATCGAATGGATTCCTCTGTCCTCGTGAAATCGAAATGCAATTGAAAGAATTGTTAAATAAAGGTTACATCGCACTCTAGTGTCTTCCTTGGGGAGCACCGTTGTTGCTCGTGAAAAGAAAGATGGAACCTTTAGGATGTGCATTGATTATCGTCAATTGAATAAGTTTAATTAATAAAAATAGATACCCCTTGCTCAGAATTGGATGATCTTTTCGACCAAGTGAGAGGAGCTTCACATTTTAAGATTGATTTAAGGAATGGTTATCACCAACTCGGTAATTAAAGAAGAAGACATCAAAGAACAACCTTCGAACTTATGGTCACTACGAATTTGCAGTCTCACCTTTTGCCCACAAATGCCCCCGCCACCTTTATGTGATTAACGAATAAAGGTGTTGGGCTGTTACCCTGATAAATTCGTACTTGTGTTCATCGATGATATTTCTTAGTTTACTCAAAAAGTGAGGAAGAACATAAAGAGCACTTGAGAATAATATTGCAAACGTTGAAAGAAAACCACATATGTACAAGTTCAAAGAATGTGAATTTTTTATAAAGACAAAAGATCTAATACTTGGGACATATTATTTTTGAACAAGGTTGGTCGTTGACCTTGAAAAGATAAAATCTATTAAAGAATGGCTCGTACCAACCGATGTTTCAACAAAAGAAGATCATTCATGGGGATTGCAGTGTTATTATCGCGTATTTGTGGAGAGATTTTCCAAGCAGAACATCCCATAACATCATTACAAAGGAAGGGTGTCAATTTGAGTGGATCGAAAATGTCAAAAATGCTTTTGACCAATTAAAACTAAAACTTACCACAACCCTATACATCAAGATTGGCAGTATCCCGATAAGGAATTTTTTGTTTGTATAGATGCTTGTAGAGAGGGGTTAGGGGAGGACTTTCGTTAGAAAATGCAAGCAGGTTGCATATGAATCTAGGAAATTGAAGATACATGAACAAAACTATAGTGCCTATGATTTGGAGTTAATGTCGTTATTCATGCCTTGCGCATGTGGTGACACTATCTACTTGGAAAAAAAATTACATTGATGATTGATCATATTAGTCTCTGAAATATTTCTTTTCCCAAACTAATTTGAATGCTAGACAGCTATTGCTGTCTTTTATGAACTGATATGGACATAAAACATATCAAAGAAAATAACATTATTTAAAGCTTTAAGTAGAAAATGATTTTCAAATTATAGGGCAAAATAGCAAGCAGAAAGTCTACTGATTCAATATTATGAAATAAAAGAACATACGAAGATTCAAATTATGAGAACATACAAGTGAAAATCCTAAAGAAGGAGATGGTCGATTTTCATCAAACTGTGAAAGACCGTATCCGTTATAAAAACATATTATATATTCCCAATGTAGAGTCTCAAAAGAGATATTTTAGATGAATATCACAAACAACCATATGGTGGACATCCTCGGATATCGCAAAATGTTAACACTTTCTGAAAAATAAAGTTGTTTTGGCCAAAGAATGAAAAGAGATGTAGTGGTAATATTTAGCTAGATGCATGGAGTGTCAACTAGTTAAAGTTGAACACGCATCCTCGCTCGTCTTCTAAACCCTTGCCAATTGGCAAATAATCAGAAATGGGGACACAGTCGGCGGGATTTTATAACATGATTACCCAAAACCAAATACGAACATGATTCAGTTGATGGTGGTAGTAGACACTTTCAATAAAATTCTGTACACTTTATACCAAGAAAATCTACCTTGGGACAACTCAAGTAGCGAATGTGTTCCCGAAGGAGGTAGTAAGGCTCCATGGGGTTTCGAAGGTGATTAATGCGATAAGAGATGCTAAGTTCACACGATTTTTTGGAAACAAATTATTTGGAGGTATGTACTAAGATGAATTTTAGTACCGCTTACCACCCTTAGAGATCACGTAAGAAATAATTTCAAGAGGAACTGAAATTGGATTTTGAGAGAAAAGAGAACGAAGTATGGATAATAATGAATGTACAAGATTATTTTGTATTTAGCTGAATTTCTTCCTATAATAACAAATTATCAATCCTCTTATCAAATGAGTTTGCTTGAGGCACTCAAGAAGAAAGGCTCTACTCCTTATTTCTAAGATAAGCTAATGTTGGGACTCGTATGCCTTACAAGAGATGGAAATAATTGTTAAAACAAAGATACAAAGAAAAATCAAGGCAAGACAAGATCGCTAGAAAACCCATGCCGATAAGAAGAGAGCACACCGAGAATGTAAAGTAGGAGAGCACGTGTACCCTGCGTATTAAACCAAAAAAAAGAGCAGACTTTTAGTGCCGGAAGTTATGCAAAACCTGCTCCTGTATATTGTGGTCCTTTTGAAGTGCCAGGTGCGGTGGGACCAATATTACAATGCTCTTTACCACCCCATGTTAAGAGTTCATGACGTGTTCATGTTTCCACACAAAGACATACATGATGCTTCTCACATAAGGATTGAATGTGTATGTGAACCGTAAGTGAGTTTTTGCCGCAACTGGCTTTCAAATATTGGAGCGGAATAAAGTAATCGAGAAACCAATGGGCAGATAATGGTGCAAGGAAGCACTTTTGATCATGAAGAAGCTATCCTAGAAAGAGAAGCTAAATAATGAAAGATATCCATTGCTGAAAAATGAACCTAGTAGTTAAAAGAAACAACACCATGATGGTGTTTTTTCTAGGAATATAAGAACAATTCTGCTCTACAAAGGAATGCAAAATTTGATATTTAACCTGAACCATGTGAGTGGATCCTATGACAAGTGGTTTTGTATAATTAATATTAATTTGGAGAAATGAATAAAATGACTTTGTGCAAGATTGGACCAAAATGAGAATTATGTGATCACTTGCTAAATCCATGAGGATGGACAGCGGAAAATACTTTCCCCACAATCTTTCGAAAATCCTTGGAAAGAATTTAAATTAGATTTTTGAGGAAAATATAGTTTCCTCAATGATGTGGAGAGTATTTGGGAAGAGGTAAAGTCGTGAAAGCATAAAGTAGCTTTAAAAATTTCTAAAATGGGAAGCTCAGTAAACAGAAGAAAAAGCATCCTCGATATTCTGGACGCAAAATTAGAAATGTGCTTTGGGGAACAACAGCCTTAAATAAGGTTGCTCCTAAACATATTAGAGGTTGATCCTCGTTCGAGGTGGTCCCGCCGAGGGTGAGTTCGGAGATAGAAGGACTCTACTGCTGGGAGGAATGGTCAATTACCCAAGTTGTGTTTCACCATGAGTGCCTGAATATTTAATGTTGATGTGGACAGACCGTAGTCAGACAGTTATGTTATGTTTTTTCCTGAGTTGTAATAGTATTCCACACATTTACGTGGTTATAGAAGAAGTGCATCCTTCGAATCTATTTAGTCGTAGGAATAGTGGGGATGGAATATCCACTTAATCTCTAAACCAAGTAACATGAAGTTTAAATCTGGAGATATTATTATTATTTATTAACACAATTGCAAAGTAAATAATCTCAACTATTTTTGAGTGGGTATCGGGTGCATACACAAACTCGTGGAAATTCAAAAAAAAACTACAGCAGGACTAGAAAATAAGGTATCCAGATCGTTTGGTAACACAAACACCCAATGAAAGTATTTTACTCAAATGGCTGGGAAGCAAAGCAAGACAAAGGTACCTTAGAATTCATAACTTTAGAATACCGTGAAATCAAGATACACTATAAACGTTTATACATTCGCAAGAAGAAAAGGAGTAAAAAGGTACATTAGTGAGAACAAGATGGTAAACATCACTCTTTTCTAAATTCAAAGCAATTATAACAAGTATCAACTTCATATATTACATTAACAAAATTTTATTTAAAGATAGATGTCATTGATATCTTGTATATCATATAATTCTTTCCATAAACATTTTAACATATGCAAATTACCCTATGCTATACTGCCACAAAGAAATAGAGACTCATGAATTATTTCTCTCCGCCATGATAATGCATATGGGGTGAACCCGTATATCAATAAAACCAATCCTAATATTATGGTTCTTTATAGGAAACCCAAATGTAGAAAAAAAATTGTTATGTAACCTAATGTACAAGCAAGAAACCATTCAAACTCGAAGGAGCATAACACACCCTTACCCACACATAAAAGAATTGGGGTTATTCACACAAGATATTATCTAACCGTTTAACAAATAAATACTAGGAAAGGACAAAAGTGAATATTAGTTTCACAATAAAAGTGCTAGTGTAATATCTAGTTAAATGAGGAAAATCCTTCAAAGAAGAAAAAAAAATTTAACCACGTAGACCCCTATCCGGTCTCACAGAATCACCAGACCATTATCCATAGTCACCCAAGATATGAGAAATACTAGTGATATATGAAAGGACACAAATTTTACAATTAATAAAATATGCATGTATATGGGCCAATGATCGTGTTGACCGACACAAAAGTCTAGTTAAAGTAATACAACCATCTCAGAGACAGCCTCATGACAGTAAATCATGTGGAAAATCTAAATGAACAGCAAGAGAAAGCGACGAACTGGGATTTTCCAAACAATGATTTATGAACCCTAAACAAAATTAGAAGAGCAATTTGTTAACATAGTTCTCGAGCTCTCATGGTTTGTAAGGATTTCACAACTGGGAGACAGTAACAAATCGTGACAGCTAAATCCGATGTTGATACCGTAGCTCGACAATGTTGTATAGTCAACACATCAAGAGATATGAAGTATATAGCTCATATTCCCCGTAACTCAAAGTGGAACGAACCGAAATGAAGTTAAAAAATTCTTTTACCTTTGGAAGTTGCCGAATCGGGTTATAAACTTTCATCCTGGAAGAAACCAAACAACTGGAACGCAGTGAGACCTCAATTACATTAGAGGAGTGCCGAGAATGTAAAAATTCTCCGAAATGTGAAAGAAAGACAAATGAATTCCAAAACATGAACTCGCCCTCACACCGAAGCAGATTTCGCTGTATCCTATTACGATGAAGAGTCGAGGAGTCATCGAGCTAGTAGCACGTTGATGAAATATAGCCCAACATACCCTCGAAGTAAAGCCACGAAAATGGCTACATATGGCAAAAGAAGTTAAACAACGCTTATAACGCCAAGTGAATCGTCGAGACACAACGTATGAGACAAACCTTTTCCACGTATTCAGAGTTTAATTGTTACTAAATGAAGAGCAATAGAACCTGAGAAATCACTAGTAAGAGAACAACACGACATCTACTTAAAAATGCAAGGGTTGCGATATCAAACTTATGCGCATCAAGATCATAAATCATTTAAACCAGGAGTCGAACAAAAGAACCGTACAAAACAAGAGCATGGGGAGAAATTTAATTTACTCGGACATTCCGGCACTTAGTAGAGAATTGCGCAGTTACATAATGAAAGCGCACTCGTATCATCGAACCGTTGGACACCGGCTTTAAAATATTCCGCAGCTAAAGCAGAAGACGAAACAGATTCGTCAACAAAGAACTTCCGAACGATATACCTCAACAAACCCCGAGGAACGACATAGTTCGGCCACTCATCCATGTGTAGGCGACAACGCCCGTATCGTAGAGGAGTAATTACTTTTCATAAAAGTAAATACACAAGAATATAATTTGTATATCAAATCATGGAGTCAGAAGGAAAACTTCGCCGAATATGATTCATTTTAACGATTCGCAATGGGTTATAAAACATCACATTTGAGAACATAACTCAAATACACTTAACATATAACAAGTGGGATTATTAATGAGGTTTTGGAACAAAAAATCTAGTATATGGAGCCGTATGGGGGTCACAGTTTATGATACCACAAATTTCGGCAGAGTCAAGTGGGATTACCAATAGAACGAATACAATAAAGCGATCAAACGAGATCTAGACGTGATTAGAAAAGCCCAGGACGTAAGGCGACGGACCCCCTACGTCTAGTTACATGTTAACCCAATATAAATCCAAAGGAAACTTAAATTCGAATGATACTCCGTGAATTCACCTATGGCTAAAAGGATCACCTGTTTTCATGACAAACGTTTAGGCACATACAATAAAAGCCTACCCTGGAAATCCTACTTGTTATGAATATAGATCTTGTTGGAATTTTATTTTAGAGCTATGATATATTAAGATTGAAATTTCGATAGCTATGGTATAATAAGGCCAATGTTATATCTAGGATATATTATGATATATCCCAACCTAACAGGTGCTATATACTCCAAAGTGAAATAGAAATGAAATGAACAAGCATTAGAGAAAGGCATCATATTTAATAATGAGAAATAAAAATTCAAAGATTCAAGAGAGGAATGTGAAAAATTTCAAAAAAATACATATATTTGGGAAGTAGAGACGTTACAATTACCCCATACACCTTTGCCGCATTTTTTTATTTAAGTTTGGGTCACTCCACGTCATGATGCCATCAACCAATCAATGGGTTATTGCGTCCATCCGAAGCCTCGTCACCCTTCACCTTCAATCACGCGATGAGCCTTTTCCCACTACTGCCAAGTCATAACGCTCGGCTAATCATATGCATATCGCATAGATTGATGCCGACAGCCAGTCATCCTTAATGGGATGAGTAATACTTTGAAATGTCAGTATAGAGTTTGAAACCAACCAACTTGGTTTAAGTATTAACCACAGGAGCATGTTCGCCTTGTTTGAAGTCCAGTCAGCGAGGAGCTTAATTGACAAGCATAAGTTTATTAAAAGGCAGAGTTTTTTCTCATAGCTAGTTCAGGCCATAATTTGTTATGTTTTAAGACCTTGTTATGTTTACAATATATATAAGTTTACTTTATATATATTATAGAAACAATATATGTTTATAATATATATAAATGTAGTAAGCAAACAGTACAGTATGTCTGAAGGCAATAAGCAGAGAAGTGCTACTATGTGCAAAAGAGGCAGAGTGTGTGCTGCCAACAGCTAGAGCAGAAAACAGAGAGAAGAAGCATTGTGTTTTGTAGCAGAAGCCAAAAACACAAGTACCTTGGCATTGTAATCCAGAGCTAAAGTTCTGGAGGAAGATTTGTTTTAAAGTTCTGCTCTGTGTGCACACTCTTATTGTTATCTTCTCTGTGTTAGAAGAGGGACTTTTATTTCCTCTCTATTGTTCGAATATTATAAATACCAAGATCATTTGGCTTTTTAAAGAAATTGTTGTATTTGTAGACTGAACTCAATTTGGTTTTTTGTAACTAATTTCTCTATCTTTATACATAGGTTTCAAGCCTTCAAGCTCATCTTCTGACAGAAATGGTTGGTGTTGATCCTGCCACTCTTCTATTTCAACTTACAGGTAAATTTCTTTGTTTATATAACTATCATTTTTGTCCTGATTTTGATAAGAACATTTTTTTTTTTTAATTGCAAATTTTCACTGATTTATTAATTCTCACTGATTTTTTTTTTTTTAATCACAAAATTCTCACTGATAATTTTATTAACTCTTTAACCTGATTAGATTAGTAGAAGTGATATTATCAACTAAAATGAAAATGCCACAGAGACAGGCTATGTTATACTTTAGAGAATTAAAACATGTATGATGTTTCCTTATTCAATTTTTATGTTATTCTAGAATCTTCTTTGCTTTTTAAAATTAATGTTTTCCTTAAACTAGAATTTCTCTGAATTGGATCCATCGTTTTCCAGTCGTCTGGGTGATCTGTTGAGAAATTTATACTAGTAGCTTCGTGAGAGTTTAACTTTTTGGTTAGTCAATAATTGCCATCGATGCATCATTAATTATTTGAATGAACAGATTTTAATAACGTTTTAGCTTTAAAATCTCATCATAATTTAATTTATTTCTACATGAGAAATTTCTTTCACTTCTTTAATTTTCCAAAAGTGATATTTTTCCACGATCATGCACACGATAACTTTCAACCTTTCTGGTTTCTATTTCTACATAATTTCCTTACAGATTACTTCACATTTTTAGCAGAACTCGATCAGTTTCATCTCTCTTAGTATTTAAAGTACAGAAAACTTTTCAAACACAAAAACTACTAAAATTTCATTTTTAACATTAAAATTATTATTGTAATTTTGGGTGTTATAAATTATAATACTAAAAAGTTAATAATTTTAATTTTATTTGTAAAAACTTAATAATTTTAATGTGATAAATTATAATACTAAAAACGTATTACTTGTACTTTATTAGTGTAGTTTATTTGTGGTTTATTTACTATTGTTGTGATTTATTTACTCCAATAGTGAAGATGGGATGATATGGTTTGCACATGATCACCCCACCACCGTATATGGACACCAGTGAAACATACACCGTTGCGTATATTGTTTTCATAATATCCTCTTGCCAAACAAACTAGGAACGTTCCTAACAAACAAACACCATTTTGTATATAAATTATTTAAATAAATTATCATCAGTTTTATAATAAACTGTGAAAATTATATGAACATTTAAAAGCAATGTAATATTTATATTTTGTTTGCCGACGGGAGGCCCGGAAGCACAATCGAAATAAAGTTGCCTGGCCACAGGAGCTCATATGAATTGAGAATTATCTTAACAATCCTGGAGTACACCGGGGCAGTATTCGATAAATGATGCGATATATTTGGCAGATATGAAGAATGTATGCACCAATGATATTACCAAATCCATACTCTAACCACCAAATCCTAATTGTCATTGAGGATTATGTTCTTTATCATCATCGCTCTTCCGCATTCTTCGATTAAACAGCTTCGGGCTTATGCCTGGAAAGGGGTATGCTGGTTGATTTTCTATGGACACGGATGCAGGAATTTACATAATGACCCCACATAATTACTACCTTTCCAATTTGATTGTTCAGAATTCAACCTAATTTGGTCGACCGATGGGTTGTTGGTATCTTTGTGATTATCGTTATCGTTATCGGGAGGGTTAAGCAGGCTTTGGGCCCATTCCGGGAAATGGGCATGATGGCAGATTTTTAATTGAGGTAGCCGGGGGAATTTTATAGAACCCAAGTAACTATTCTTTTGCCAAATTGAATAACCTTTACCTCAACAAGTTATCCACTGGAAAGCTGAACTTTAAAGCTGGAATCTCAGTCACCTCCGAAAGCTGTAATCCTTAAAGCAGCAAGTAAAACCCTCAGGCCAAATTGCATCAGGAGAACCAATGACAGAGCAAATGTTATGAATCTGATGGCGTTGCAGAGCTCTAAATATTGGGAAACCACTGAACAGCTCCACCATGATAACACCTATTGCCCAAATGTCAATGGCAAAGGAATAACGGGTGGATCCAAGTAAAAGTTCTGGTGCTCGACATGGTCGTGTCCCAACATATGATTCCAGTGGCTGGCTTACTCCATCGATACCTCCGCTAACCAAAATGTTCCGTGGCTTAAGGTCACGGTGACACCATCTTCTCTCATTACACATGCTCAGCTCTTTCAAAATTCAAGCATAAGCCCGGCACCTCCTCCTCTGAGAACGAACGACCCTCATGTCTGCTCTGAAGCAAGCTCTGACAGGTCGCAGTCCATCAACTCAAGCACCAAACATAACGTGGTGCCTCCAATACGAAATCATGCAGGCCAACTCGTTAAACATGTCACCATGTTGGGATGAAACTTCAAACTTGCCAAACATGTCAACTCCTCAGAATTCCAGCAATTCTTCATTGTTGCTAGAAGCCCGTTGAGATCTTTTTGATTGCTCAAACTCGCCCGTAATCTTTATCGACGGCCTTCCAAACGGTTCCATGAGTTCCTTCTCCCCAACTGCTGTAAGATAACATAAACCACCCATATCTCCATAATTAAATTACGATCGCATTCTCTGAAATTAGAAAACAGAAACAATCGCCTTCCCAGGTGAAATTAGACTGACCTAACAACTTTGCTCCGAGTTTTCACCTTGCATTCTTTATCTGTCGTTGCTGATTTGTCTATGAAAGTTTTAGATCAATTGGGAACAAGAAGAACGGTAATCATGTTCTTTTAATACGCTTCCCTGAGTACACTGCAAGGAAATGGTGGCTTTTGTATTGTTTTCTAAGGCTTTGGGACGACGTGTACAGTATTAAATTGTGAATAGCAAAGGATCCGTGTAGTTTTAACCAACCTTTTGAGGATTCTTTCATGGGTCCACTTATAAAGATGATAGAAATCATTTTAAAATATTATTTTTTAACAAGACTTAGGAATGATATATGGTCAAAAGGTGTTAGACGCCTCTTGCCTTACACATGCAGTATTAGAAGGCTTTATGGTATTTTTCAAGACTCTACACCAGCATGTAAAGTTATTAAACTAATAATAGCATAGTAGAGGACTATAGGTAAAGTATTAAATTAATAATAGCACAGTGGGTAATAGAAGTTTACCCTAGCAATTAGAGGGTTCGTGGAGGATACTTCTGGTTTGTCTACTTAAAAGTTAAATATAATAATAAATATTTGAAGATTTTTTTTTTAATTATTTAACAATTTATTGAAAACATGTTTTAATACCTATAAAAAATGTTTTTATTAAACAGGTTTTGACATTATTATTAAAAATTCTTATGTAAAATATTCTCACGGCAATCTTCTTGTTTACATTTATATCCATATTAAAGCTAACTCGGGTGCACCTAATTGCTATAATGTGTTTGAGAACATCTTACCTGTATTTAGAGGTTATAATGCTTTAGAACCATCTTAGTGCACCTTAATGGTTTTTTGTGAATTAGGAATAGTCATATACCTATTGCATATGTGCTCTATTATATTTATATGAAAATAAAAATTAAATAAATAAAAATAATTTTAAATTCAATGTCATTTTGAGATGTTAAATATTAAGGATGATGTCTTATCATTTTTATTCCTATCAACAAATTGAGTTTTATAATAATGTATTTGTAATTTTGCCTTTTTATATTTTTCTTTTAAATTTTATATATGTTTATCTCTAGCAATAAATAACAAGCGTTCTCCATTCAAAATTGATGTAAAAATAAAATAAACATACATGAGATTTGTATGTATGTTTCATATCAAGAATGGAAGAAAAACATAGTTCCTATGTGGATATTTTATGTTTACATTAGGTGGATGTACAAAGAAATGGAAGGAAAGTATAGTTCATATGTTGATATTTTTATGTAAGCTTAGACTAGGTGGTTTCACAAAGACATGGAAGGCTTCATAGTCATAATGGAATGATTTCTGTCAAATATGAATCACTTATGTTTTGTAATTGTTTAACTTTGAATGGATATAATTATTTAGTAATACAAATGTGAATTCTTCAATGTAGATACACTTCTGCTAATATATAGTCAACCTTAGAATGACAACAAAGAAACTGTCTATTATCATTAAAAATTAAAGGGGATGGGGTTATTTCAATGGTGCCATCCAAGGAGGACTTCGGATAGGGAGCAAGGGGAGCATTTCTCTTTATTTTATACCATTTTAACTCATTAAAAGGACGAGGGTAGTTTGACCGGGTTCAAGACATGTGGAGGTATTTCAATATTATTTTTCTTCTTATAGCAAGAAATTGTTATGTATATTTAATAAAATAAATTAGGTGGACAAAATAACAATGAAGGAATGCAGTAGTTCATATATTGATATATTTTATGTTTAATTATATTTAATAAGAAATATTAATAATGGCTTCATATCATTTTAATCTAGTTGTAAGATGAATCCATAATTTCTGAATGTTTTCCATCGTTTCAATGTTATTCCAAATGTAGATAATTATTTGTAGTTACAAATGTGACTCCCAATGTGTATACACACTTCTTTCTAGTTAAGCCAGGTCAAATTTAAATGATGCAATAAAGGAAACTGGTCCATTATATCATTAAAAAGTACAAAGGGATAGGTTATTTAGAATGAAAGTAATTCAATAGATATTCTCAAGGGGTGAAGGCGGGGAACTTTTTCTATTTACACCATTTAATCGTGCTTTCTGGCATGATTAACGGTGGTTTCACCGGGTTCAAGACAAGAGTGTGGAGGTATTCTAATATTCTTTTTTCTTCTTATAACACTTAAATTGTTTATATATTTAGGGTGTGAATGTAATAGTCTCTAAATTTAATAATTTTTGAAGTGAATGTCATATTATCATAATTAGATGTGTGAAAAAAAAAATGAGAAATTAATGTCCATTGTTCAAAAGCATTTTATGATAAAATATATTAAACATTCTTTAATGGAGATACATATGAAATTGACATCTGTTGACTTTCTATCCAAAGGACTTCCAATGGAAGTTCAAGAGACACTACAAAAAATCTATTCCAAAACCTTCAAATCTATAGTTTGAATGTTATGAATTATTAATACATGGTACAGCCATATTTATCGTATTTGCAAAAGTAAAACTATATTAAAAATAAATTATAATACAAAGAGTATAAATGATTATTATTATTTATCTATGTTGTAAGAAGGAAGTTTTTGGAATGTGGAAACATTGGAACTTGGGTAGGGGTGTCTGCATTTGGCTAGAGGTTTCTAAAAATTATAGGAAACAACTAATTAAGAGTTAGAATATTATTATAAAAAAAAATGGTGTTTTTTAATTACATAATTTATCCGTGGAACAAGTTGTAATGTGGTATATGGGTCTGACACTTTGTACCCGTCAAAGGAGCGTCAATGTTAATTCTAGAAATTTCAAACACATCATCGATGGTTTACTAAATTAATATAATTTTTTATTATGAAAAAATATAATATCTTTATAAGAACCGTCGAGAGAGTCTTTCTGAATCGTAAAGGAAATGAAACTAACATACTAATCGAAAGAGGATGTTCACATATGAAGAAAGAAACCGCAGTTTAGACATCACATAAGACAAGACTAAAAAATGAAATAGCCCTGCTTAAAAGCTCACAAACATAAATGACAGAAAAGAAGAAATCCTTGAAAATTTAAAGCCCTAACTACTAGAGTTTAAATTATTCAGAAAACAAAGTATTTGGAACTCACTGATGTTACTCATTGCGTAGAACCACCGCTTCAGCACTATTTGGTAAATGAATACAGGTTGCTACTTCAAACGGTTAACAATTAAGGTGAATGGAGTGAATGGAGGACAAACTTTTATGCAAGATTGTGAGTGAGTTTGGCAAGAAAAATATTTTTTCGCTCGTACTCCGAGAAGGGAATTATTTTTCGTGATTTTGGGAAAATTTTACAAAATGAAGTTTCTTTTTGGTAAAAATTACTAAAAAAACGTTTAAGGAAGTTTTGTTTTGGCAAGAAGTTTGTTGAAACACCGGAACGCCAATCATCATAGTGGTCAAAGATTCCAAAACATGCCCTGTACCGTCACAACTCCTACTAAAAATGGTAAGTTCTCACATGGGGCCCAAAGCTCTCGGAACGGAGGAAGTTTCAGAACAAGTTTTTTCCCATTTCTCGGGAGAGTGGTTCCTGCAACAAAGTTATTTGTAAGAATATAAGATTCAAACAAGGCATGCCATCTCTTAGTGACTATGAATGCAGTTTGTTCCACTGTTATCTTAGGTCACAGAGGGAGAAGGAATATATTTTTGCTGATAGATTGTGAAAGTATTAATTGTTTGTAGTTTTGGAAAAAAAAAAAGATTTACGTATTTATTTTTCGTATAATATAGTGCATATATATATATAATCAAATAATTTTCTTATAAATATAATTAATAATTTTTAAATCATAAAAATAATAATAGTGTAATGAAAAATTAATTATATAAATATTTTATTAATTAGCAAGCTTGATTCTTTTGATTAATTAAATTTTTCTTGTAAAATTTATCATAACTCAATTATGAACCAAGGTTAAAAAATTCATTATTAGTTTAACTATAATTATCTGTCTACCATGTTTAAAATTATTACTATAATTTTATTTTTATTATAGTAGAAATCTATATTAAAAATTAACAAATAAATATATTTATATTAAATTATAGCAAGAAATATTTTTTATATAACCCCACATATAGATATAAAAAAATATTGCAAAAGTTATTGTATTTCTAACTTAAATGGATTAGAAATCATGTGAATTAGAATATTATTATAGATAAAAACATCATAAAATTTATTGTATTTCTAACTCTCAAAGGATTACAAATCATATGAATTAGAATATTATAATGCGTAATGAGATGATAAATATAATAGAGAACTATAAATGTCCATAATACATTTCATTAAGAGAGAACAAAAAATTCATTAAAAGAGATAATGTTACATTTAAATATTATCAAAAATAATTTAATTAATTAAAAATATTTTCTTCATTGGTTAATGAACACACACCGTATAACATCTCATTCAATACATTTATCTTTTAATTATATCTAAAGATACTATAACATAGTCTATTTTTTAATTAAATATAGTTTATCATTATATTTGTAATTAATCAAGTATATTTTACATAAAATCATCAATTTTAAAATTAACTTCCGAAAGCATTACTATATATGTAATTATATATGATATATTATATAACATATATAAATCTTTTAAATCATATTATTTTTACTTGGAATTAAATAATATCGCTTTATTTGAACAACTCATTTCATATAGCTGGAATATGTAATTCCTACTTATCCTGGCTGTAACTCTATTTGAGAGTCCTGTTTTCACATTATATAAAGTAGCTAGAAACATATTTATTCCTAGTTTAGTGTCTAGTTGAGAGAATCTATCGAACACATTATTGTGCGTTCAAGATAGATTTCATCCCCGAGACTATCTCATGTATAAATGTGTAATCTCTTTAATTAATTAACATAGTTTCGCGCATTAATATTTATCTTAAAAGATCGTAGCTTCGTAGCCCGTAAGGCCCTCCGGCCCTTCGTACAGAAAATAAATTACCGTATTTGTATAGTTTTACGAATATTTGTTGGTCCATCAAGAGTCGTGACTATTGTAAACGATCCGCTCGATCGAAATCCGGGATCGGAGTTAGGCGGTGGTGCTCTCATAACGTTGGTGCTTATGCGATCGATATACCTTAAACTACTCGAATTCTTGTTCTCCATCTTCATACTCGTTGGTTTATTGTCATAGTTGAGCGAGGACATTCAAAGGTTTTCACATATGACTGGTGTGAGGTCTCACCACTTTGCTTCATAGGAAAATTTGGAAGACATTTGTTTTGCGAACTTTTCCATGCTCCAAGTAGCTCACACCAGGTGAAGAAGCATTTGCCTAGTGGGCGAGGTATTTGAATTTCTGCGGGAATATGAAGGTGTTGGAAACATGCCATACTTGTTGGGAGAGTAGCATCACAAGCCTCGATGTTCAATCTCGTTATCAAAATTCTGGCGGTTTTAGTTTGGCACGCAGTTCAAAGTAGGAATTAGAGATTTGATCCTCGCTATCCTCCCTATTAGGTGTCTCGTTCTTGATGTTTTCTCACATTTATAAATGTTGGTGTTTTCTTTCTCGTTGCCAATATTTTGGGAGAGATTTCTGTTAGTCAAGGTGTTTTCGCTGAGGCTGTGGGCGATATTATAGAGATGGTTAGATTGTTGCCAGAAATGGACTTACTTTGATTACTTATTGCATCGGATTATCCGTTGTTGCTTTGTGTTTTGTCGAAAGTTGCACTGTGAGGAGGATCATCGTGGGATGGCTCACGTATCCGTAGAGTGTGCAACAGAGCGTCGAGAGGGTGGGAGACTACTTCGTACGCAAGAGAAGAGGAGTGGTGATTTGGTGGTCTCTCGTCATTCACATGCCTGCAGCGCAGCTGGGAGCAAGGATCCACCATTATTGGGGTGTGAGAGAAATAGAAGCAAGAAGGGAGAGCCAATGAAAGAGATTCAGCAGGCAGTAAAGCAGCCAAGGAGACATTCACCATGGATAGTAAATGTGTTGAACCCGCTGGTGGAAATTAACGCGACGTAGTGGTGAAATGTGCATGTGCATCCAGTCACATTTAAGTAGAGGCAACAATACAGTTTACTCGATGGTGGAGGAGGCTAGGCTTAAACTTGTCATTTCTCAAACAAGCAGTGATCCGAACTTTTTACATACCGTATGAAGACATTGATGTGAAGTGAAATTGTAGTGTGTACTCTTTTGGTTATTTTGTATTTTTTGGAACACAAATATGTGCCTTTTTCAGTATGAAAAAAGTTAGTGATAATCAGTGGAAGAAATCAACATTAGAGAAGGTGGAAACTCCTCTCCTTTCTCTAACATTGCATTATAGAGAGAGGCTCTTAGAGGCTCGATAATCCATTATATTTGTGTTTAAAAGAGAAGAAGAGAGAAAATTATGAGAGGTTCGGTGAGTCCATTGCCATTTATGGGATGTTACAACAATCATATCAAAGGCAATCGTGGCAACAAAGATCAAGTCCGATATCTCAACATCCACGAACACTGTGGTTCAAGTATGATGAGAAAATATGGAGTGAATGCTCCCAAAGATATCACAGTTCTTCAACATTGCAATGAAGCTGTGCCATCAAAGATGTGTTTCTTGGAAGAGAAATAGGTTGTTGTGAAAAGTCAAGTACTTGTCAGGTGGTCAAGGATTGGGAAACATTTAAAAGTGGTTTAAAGGGGGTGTTCATATTGTTGATCCCATTATAATTTCATGCAAAAAGGGTGGCACCGTATTGAAGACCCTTGTTAAAAAAATATCCCGACATGATAATCAAGGTTCCGACCATATTTTGAAAGGAATAATAGATGAAGATGCGGCAAAAAGTTGTTGAAGGTTCCGGCTCCACTTTCGCCGATAGAGATGCATCAATAGACCGTTAAAAAAGTTGTATGGTATATTCTATGAAACAAGATCATGACACTTCTTGAGATTAATTCCATCAGACAGATTTCGACACACCATCGGGCCGCCGATGAAAATCAATTTTGGATGACAAGGTTGCGTATCGCAAGAAAGAGATTTTTGCTTTCCGTGATAAATAAAAGAGATCCACAGAGAAGTTTTGCTGTTTGTCAACTTGAATCAATGGGATTAGATGGATAAAATGAATATGCTTTAAGTTAATGGTGTACAAGGTTACAATGGGACCCATGGATATCATAAAATGACACAAAGGGAGAAGTTTATGCTACCATCCAAATGTTTTTTTAATTTATGATGATGTGTTTTTTTAAATTTGCAATGCATTAAGCGTAAGTGTCATGAAAATGGGAATGGTTGTAATTTAAGTGACATTAGTGTGACCAACTATTGTCACAATATTAGTGTGTGTCTGAATCGGTCATTCCAACAATACACAAATTTGTAGAAAAATTGTTATTCACCAGATATATTGATGACATGACACTCAAGATGGAAGTGCTGGAAGATTGGAGGATGACTTGTGCTTTAGCATGTAGGTGATGGAAATGAGCTGTGGAGACAAATCGCATGTTCAATTATGCAGGGGAGATTAGCTAGAAAATGGGTCTTAGTTGTTGCAATATGTTAGTGAGCATGAGGAGGCATGCTTAGAAGAAGTTACCAAACCTTGATATTGTGAACAGTGAATTTGTAGACAATGGAGGGATAGGACCATGGAGTCCCGTATTATGTTTTCTTTAAGGGAAAATTGTTTCTCTTTGTATGCGATTGTGTGAGTGCCAATGTCCGGATCATTTGTGCTAGAATGCAATGCAGACCGAGACTATTTTGAAATTTCATCAATCCATTTCTTTATCAAGGACCCCCACAAAGAGGCTTCGTTATATGAAAATGGTTAAGTAAAATAAAAAAGAATGACCTTCAGAAAAGAGATAGAGAAACTAAATCAAGAGTTTACAGCTTTAATAGTTTCTGGAATCATGTTTAAAGTTATTGAGCCTTATTAAGCCTAGCTAACTCAATGTAGGTAATTTTATTTTGTTAGAATTAGATACTCTAACAAATGATAGTTGAAACATGAAGTTCCAAGTTTTAATTTTCAATTTCAAAGATACCCAAGATATGACAACGAAAGAGGAGGTAATGAAGCAACAACAAGTATTATGATGGAAAAAATTAAATGTTCTGCTTGAGTTAGTGTGGGTTTGTGGGATAGACTCCTAGCATGTTATAAGAAAGTCTAGGAAAATGTTGTAGTGGTCAAGGTTATAAAATTTAACTCAAAAGTTGAATACATGTGGAATGCAAGCCTTCTAAAGGCAAAGTTCCAGGAACTTAAAACCACTTGTAATTATGATAGTCACCACAAACCATCTCCTTCAGTCTTTGCAGCAGTAAGGGCATCGCAGTTATGGATTTGCTCGTGGTGGTAGATCGAAGTTGCGTACTTGCCCGATGGTGGCGCATCGAAGTTGTGATTTACCTTATGGTGGTGGCCTAATTTTCCTACCTATGGTAGATCGTTCTTTGTGTGGTGGCAAGATTGAAATTGTGATTTACCTCGGTGGTGGTAGATCAGATTTTCCTGCAGTGGTAGATCGGGTTGCCCGTGGTGGCGCGGCATTGCTGTGAATTTTCTTCCGGTGGTGGTAGACTTCCAGATTTTCCCGTGGTAGATCAAGCTTCTTTGGTGTAGATCCGATTCATAAACACAACATGGGAGGTTCTCGTACATGCGATTCACCCGATGGTGGTGGGGATTTGTAGACATAGGGTATATGTATACAATGATAATGGTTGACAGAACCATGTGTCCGAAGGACATTCCACGCAGACCAAGCCATGTTAGCTTGGTACCCATGCACTGTGATGGTTGCTCCTTTATATGGACGCCGACATATCCTTTTGTCTTATGACCCGACCACAATTAGAATTCTCCAGAATTAATATCACGTAAAAGTAATGATCAAGGGAGGGAGTTGGAATATTTAATTCTACTTGTCTTGGTTGTAACTTCTATTTGAGGAGTTTGTTTCCCTACATTATATGGGTATGTAGCCTAGAACTATATTTATTCCTAGTTTAGTGTGTGTTGAGAGAATCCTTAACCACATTATTGTGCGTTCAAGGTAGATTTCATATCTTGGAGACCATATCATGTATTAATGTGTGTAATCTCTCTTTGATTAATTAATAATATTTTATGCATTATTATTTTAATATTTTGCTTGTTTGTTGCAAGAAAATCATAATTTTAAATTAATCTCCAAAATCATTGTCATATATAATTACATATGATATATTATATAGAAATATACATAAATCCTTTAAATAATATTATTTTAGTTGGAACAAATGATATTAGTTTCACTTGGAAATAAATTTCCACTTTTATATTATGACATTTCATTTCTTTTACCACAATCCTTGTTTTTGTGCATGTGTGAGTATTAGTTCTTTATATTATTACTGTGCTAGTTGGTTATTATTACTAGTAGCTCTCATTGTTATTTTTGTACCTTTGTAGCCCCATATTGTTATTATTGTGCCTCAAAATCCATTATTTTTATTATTATTAGGCCTGTTAGGTATCATATTATGACCCAATGGACCCTATACATGTAAAAGAGACTTTATCATTTCTATCCTTTAAGATTTGTTCATTTTACAGCAGTGTAAATAAATTTCCCATCAAGATGAATGATTTCAAAGTGCTGATTTATATTTTCTTAATTTCTATACATGCATTTTAAATTTTTTTGTTAATTAAATATTTTAATCATTGTATTTTTAATTAAACAAATACATTTTATGCATTTTCATTATTTTGTTCAAGAAAATCATAAATTTTAAAAAATTAATTTCCAATTTAATTACTACATATACAAGCATAATTGTGGCTTCATATATTATATAGAACACATATAAATCCCTTAAATGATATTAGTTATACTTTATGACCGATTTATTTTACCACAACTTTTCTTCTCCATCTGAATTTATATTAATCATTTGTTGTTAACAAATGAAACGACTTAGATGCGAAAGAATGCATGGTAGGCTACATGAGAGGATGATCATTGAAGTTTTTTAGGATGTACCATATCTTATTATGGGAATATATATATATATATATATATATATATATGTATATAAACTAAATCTAATAATTCACTAATAAATTTAATAAGATATATATATAAAAACAAACTAATATTTTTCCCAATTAAATTAACTTCTGAATTGGATGCAATGTTTTCTCCACTTCTTCGGCCGATCCCTTGAGAAATATATACTCGGTACGTTCCTCGTAGTTTAATTTTTTATTAGTGAATAACACAGAGTTAAATTCTTCGGTAGTCCATTTCTCTTTCAAAATTTGTAATATAATTATGTAACTTAATTTTCACACTTAATAGAGAAGCTTTTTCTACATTTATTTCACCTTAAATATCAATTTGATTGTACAAATGGCTTGTTTTATATAATTTGTTAACTTCATATTGCCACAGATGGTTTCCAACATTAAGTTCATTTAATTTCAGCTATATTTTAAAAGGATTTTAGTTTACTCTTTTTCCTTGGAGTTTAAAATTTCAATCCATAGAAATTAACACATATATATTGTCCATACTATGTTTATTTTTTTACCCTTTTATATATAATTCCCCAAACTTATACACATAACATGGAAATGATACTTTGACAATTTAATTTAATTAGGGCATAGATAATTCACCTAAGCTGATCTCTATTGATATTGTAAATATTCTAACATTTTTTAAGCTTAATTTTTTACAATTGTATAAAATATCCAAATAAGAATATAATCGAGATTTGAACATCGTATAATAAAATAGAAACCTGAATGGAAAATTCACTTTTATACTTTTATTCATATCAACAACTTGGTTTGATAGTAATGTATTTGTACTTTTGCTTTTTTTAATATTTTTGATATTTTTCTTTTAAATTATATATATATTTTATGTCTAAATAACAAGGTGCTAATCCAAAAGACCATATAAAAACAAAATCTTATTTTAATATTTTTGATATTTTTCTTTCAAATTTTATATATAGTTTGTGTCTATGTGTAAATAACAACAAGCTTAGAAACAAAAGTAAACAATACATTCTAGGTATGTTTATATAAAGAATGAAGATAAAACATAGTTCTTATGTTGATATTTTATGTTTAGATTAGGTGGATGTAACACAAAGAAATGGAAGGAAAGCATATTTCATATGTTGATATTTTATGTTTAGACTAGGTGGATCTACAAAGACATGGAAAGATTCATAGTTATAATGGAATGATGGTAAGATGAATCCACTTATTAATGTTTTCAATCATTTCAATGTTGTTTCAATGTAGATAAAATTATTTATAGTTACAAACATGACTTCAATGTAGACACTTCATTAGTCACCGTCAAATTTAAATGATGCAATAAAGGAAAACCATCCATTAGATCATTAAAAATTAAAGGGGATGGGGTTATCTCAATAGTGCCATCCAAAGAGGACTTCTGGATAGACCTATTGGATAGGGAGCACAAAACCTTTTCTTTATTTTACACTCATTTAATTGTGTTTAAAAAGGGATTGAGAGGTGGTTTTATTGGGTTCAAAACAAGAGTGGTGGGAGCTATTCTAATATTATTTTTTGTTCACTAAACTTGTTTGTATATTTAGGATCAAAATAATAAGTTCTAAATTTAGTAATTTTTTATGATTGCCTATCATCATAATTTAAAATGTGTGGAAATCATAAAATAAAATAATGTTCTAAAGTCCATTGTTCAAGAAAATTTCAAGAATGAAAATATATTATATAAAGCATTATTTTTATTCGAGATATACAAGAAATTTAGCATTCAAGTTGACTTCTGTCCAAAGGACTCCAAATGGTTCGGCAAGAGACACCACAAAAAAAATCTATTCCAAAATCCTTCAAATCTGTGTTTTAATACAATACTATTAACATATCATACTGTTGCTGTATTTATGGTATTCATAAAAATATATCAAAAATAAATTACACATAGAGAGTATAAAAATGATTATTATTATTTATGTGAATATAAGATTCAAACAAGGCATGCTAGTCTCTTTGGTACTTAAGCGAAATTACTTTGTTTTCACTCCAATAGGACACATTTTAGTCATCGAGGAGAAGGAAACATATTTTTGCTGATAGATTGTGAAATGTATTAATAGTTTGTAGTTTTGGAAAAAAAAAAGATTTGTGTATTTATTTATCACATAATATAGAATGCATATGCCTATATGTAAGTAGAAATATTTTTTTATGAATATAATTAACAATCTTTAAATCATAAAAATACAAATGTGTAATGGAAAATTAATTATATAAATATTTTACATTAATTAGCAAGTTTGAGTGTTGATTAATTAAATTTTCTTGTAAAATTTATCATAACTTAATTATGTACCAAGGTTAAAGAAATCCATCATTAAAATTGCCTTCTGCACCCCCCAACACCACTCTAAACATGGTAGACTCTCGCCAAAGATCCTATAAACCCTAGATTACAAAAAGGAGTCTACACAACATACCGTGCTCTTGTGGAAAAGAATACATGTGAGAAACTGCAGATTCTAACATATCCGTAAATAGAAATCGGGAAAAATCTTTCAGCAAATCATGCTTTTCATCCTCCCATTACATAAGAATGGAAGATTGCAACCTGCACTAAAGAAGATCATTACCTTAAAAGAAAAACAAGAGAAGCCATAGAAATCAAGAAAAGAAAAATAACTTAAATCGAGATGAGGGTCCTAAATATTAGCAATACATGGAACCTCTAATATATCACACCTCTCGTAAACATCAAACCTAATAATAATAATAAATCAATTTAATATATTATCCTAATTTTCCACCTTTCCTTAAAATCTTACATCTTATAAAAAAAATATAAATAAACATCATAAAAAATAACAACAATAATAATAATAATAGTACTAAAAAAAATAAAAAATAAAAAAATAAAAAATAAATTAATTAATTAATTAAATAAAATGAAATAATAAAAATGAAAAAAATAAAAAATAAAAAAGGTGGATTTGGCCAGTGACCTCGAAGTTGCAAGCAGGTTCTCGACAATTTCTACCAAGATCGATTCTCATGTGACACCGGCAAGTAGAGCAGATTTGTTCTCTAAGATCTCGAGGCAAAGGGGAATAGAGTCGGCCCGTAAAATGAAGAATGGGGTTCCCCAGGCCCCACGTTCAAGCAGTCAACATTTATACAAAAGGCAGCATTGTCCCATTGTTGATATGAAATTTTAATTTTAAACAAGGCTCAGATTCACCTCACCTATCTGCATCAGCCAATGCCATCAAGGGGACCGAGAACGTACGTAAATCAATCGATGCACATCCCACTCATGACACTAATCCTCGAGCAGAAGTCTCAGATCTGAAAAAAAACGCACACGGCAGCCCCGATCTGAACCGCTCCACTGCAAGGGAGGTTGAGGACAATGATACTCAACCTAAGTACCATGGCCGATGCAAACCAAAGACCAAGGAAAGCCTCAGGGTAGTCATTAATGACCCTGATCTGCAAACCTATAGGGATCATATGTCTGTTCACGCAGTGATCTGCAAATTCATGGGGTTTTGGACCAGTGAAAAAGCCCTATGTCAATGGATCAAGCAAAGATGGAAGCCTAGAGGGGATGTGCAGTTACACCTGAGAGCCAAGGGTTTTTTCATGGTAGTCTTCGCTAATCTGGAAGATAAAGACAGGATCTTCGAGGGAGGACCATATTTTTATGCCTCAGCCAGCCTCTATATGAGGCCCTGGAAACCCAATTTTTCCCCTGAGCAGGAGACATTCACACAAGTGCTGGTTTGGATCCGAATTTTCTCTCTGCCGATTGACTATTGGAGACCTGCAGCACTGGAACAAATTGGCAATACCTTGGGAACTTTTGTCCGTGCTTCTGAAGCCACTCTTCAAAAAAGGTATACTTCCTATGCCCGTATCTGTGTTGAAATGGATGTATCTGGGTCCCTGCATGAGGGTCTGTGGTTGGAATACAGGGATGAGGTCTATTTTAAAACCATCGAGTATGAGCAGATACCCTTTAGATGGAGGAAATGCCACAAACATGGGCACTTAATCTGCAAGTGCCCTCAAAACAAGCTAGCTGAGAAACCGAAAGATAAATCCACCCCGGGTGCGGACGGACTTATTCGACCTACTGGCAGACATCGAGCCAATCACAAAACCACTCCTAAATCGGAAGACCAGCGAACTGAAATATTGAACTCCTTTGAAATTCTAGGGGAAGACTCCCCATCGGAAGAGATAGCTCAAGACCATGCTGCGGAACAACCAGTCATTGAAACAACAGAGCGAAGCCACCAATCACGGGAGCCAAACAAACATTCGGGCCCACTCTCAACTACAACAGAAAACAAAGATGAGGAAGGGGATGAAGATATGACCCTCAGTGAGCTTGGCACGAAAGATCAGGAATTAGGAGAAATCTTGGAAAAAGAAGGGCTAGATCTCAACTCCATTGTGGAATAATGGAAACAGAAAGGAATAGATCAAATACCGGAGGAGGAAATCAACAGGGTAAACTACCTATTCCTAACCAGACAAGATGCAGCACTAAAAGGTCTGAAACGAGGTAGAGGAGAAACTAAAGGCTTAGGCATCAAATCACAAAGTCTCCACCAGACACAAGCTACTCTTAAGCATAGAAGGAAAAGGGGCAGGAGATCTAACAGTGACACTCTTCATGAACTGGGTCAGATGCTGATTAATTCGGGAAAGATGAAAGCCCTAGAGGCTTTCTCCTTCTCCGCTTAAGTAACTGTTCACCATGAAATTCCTCTCCTGGAATATAAGAGGACTGGGCAGCCTTAGGAAACAAAGGCTCCTGAAAAAGAAAATTACTCAAGAAAAAGCGGACGTGGTATTCCTCCAGGAAACCAAATGTTCGAGTCAGAAATTAGATCAGCTGGGCAAATGTCTAGGCAAACACTTTGAATACCTAGCAGTTGAAGGAACTGGTATGGGCGGAGGTCTATCCACATTCTGGACCCTTGGAACTCTACATCTTTACAATGTTGAAGCTACGAAAACTTTTCTGGCCCTGGAAATGCAGATCATCGGGGAAAGCGGAACCTTTCTGTTCACAAATGTTTACAGTCCTCAGCGACAAGAGGATAAATTGTTGCTTCTGAGCAATCTCACCAAGTTACACCATAGACACACCCACGCCAAAGCTATCTACAGTGGCGATTTCAACATGATAACCTCTCTCACTGAGAAAAAAGGGGGCACTCGAGCGCTCAATCATGATGCCACAGCATTCAGTTCCTTCATTCATGCAATCAACTTGGTGGAGATCCCCCCCTCCCCGTAATGGCATCTTCACCTGGACCAAAAGAAGAGGGGGAGACAAGCTCATTGCATCTAGATTGGACCGTTTTCTGGTCTTTGAAAGAATTCTGTTAGAAGTGATCACTATCGATTTAGATATCGTATCCTCTAGAGGGTCAAATCATTGGCCTATCATGTTGCAAGCCTCCATAATGGGCATTCCCAAAAACAAGCCTTTCAGGTTTGAGAAATTCTGGTTAACTCACAAGGATTTCTCTAGCAATATTGAGAATTGGTGGAAGGAATCCCCAACTGTACAAGGAACGAAGATGTTCAAACTTCAAGCCAAGCTTAAGTTTATTAAGGCCAAGCTAAAAACTTGGAACCATGCAGTCTTTGGCAACATTTTTGAAGGCAAACAACACCTAGAGCAACAACTAGAAGAGATACACAAAACTTGGATTCAAGGCAGTATATCGCAGGACTTAGTCGACACTGAAAAGGAAATTATTAGGAAATGGAATGAAAGATGCAAGCAGGAAGAAATTCTTTGGAAACAAAAATCTCGAATTCAATGGCTCAAGGAAGGAGACAGAAACACAAAATTTTTCCACAGGTTAGCTATGGATTATAGATGTTCGAATAGAATCACCAAGATCCAGGATGAGCAAGGGAACATCTTTCACTTGCACCATGATATTACCGATCAACTCCGTAATCATTTCAATTCCATTGCAACGGAGCTAGTCATTGATCGACAGGCAACAATTACAGAAGTTGTCTCCTCTATTCCTATCCCCGTAATGGAAGAACAAAACAGGGCCCTGGAAAGACCGGTCTTCCTCCAGGAGGTGGAGGAAGCTGTTTTCAACATGGCCAATGGGAAGGCACCAGGGCCAGATGGTTTCACGGTGGAATTTTTCAAAGCCTGCTGGAATGTGGTTAAGGAGGACATTTGGGAAGTAGTGGAGGACTCCAGAATCTCCTCCTCTATTCTCAAATCCCTAAACTCCACATTCATTGCGCTAATTCCCAAGGAAGCTGATGCCTGTACCCCTTCCAAATTTAGGCCCATAGCGCTATGCAATGTGGTGTACAAGATCATATCAAAGGTCATAGCCAACAGATTGAAGCCTATTCTCCCTCAGATTATCTCTGAAGAGCAGTCTGGTTATGTGGAAGGCAGACAAATTATGGACAACGTCTTGCTGGCTCACGAGATGGTTCACACCTTACAATCATTCATGAAAGTTGGCATGGTCATTCATCTAGACCTCTCAAAGGCTTATGACAAGGTCAGTTGGGAATATTTGGAGGTTGTGCTCAAGGCTTTTGGCTTCAATCATCGATGGATATCCTGGATATTAGCTCTGATCAAATCTCCCAATCACTCTATTCTGATCAACGGGGCCCCCTCCAAGCCTTTCTTTCCTTCTAGAGGCATCAGGAAAGGGGACCCTATCTCGCCTTTCATCATTGTCATCCTCATGGAAGGCCTCAGCAGAATCATCAGATCGGCCAAGGAAAAGAATCTGATCACTGGCCTTCAGCCCTTACGCAACATCCCTGCCACTACCCACCAACAGTTCGTGGATGATACTATGCTACATGGAACCCTGACTGTGAAAGAAGCTAGGGGATTCAAGCATCTGTTAAATCTGTTCAGTCAAGCCTCAGGTATGGACTTTAACTTTGATAAGTCCTCGGTTTTCTTTTTTAACACACACCTGGCTATTCAAAAGCATTTAACGAATATTTTAGGTTTCAAAAGATGCAGCTTACCGTCCAAATACTTGGGCATTCCTCTTACAGACAAACCTTGGCAGAAGTGTCATTGGGAAAAACTTATCTCTAAGTTGGTAGATAGATGCAATCATTGGACCAATCGAGTCCTTAACCTAGCTGGCCGATTAATCATGACTAAGGCCGTCCTCCAAGCCATCCTGCATTACTTGCTTTCAATCCTGTCAGCCCCCAAGGGAGTCCTTCAGAAAATCAGAAGCATTCAACGAAAATTTCTCTGGTCTGGCAATACGGGGAAACCAAAGTGGGCACTTGCGGCTTGGGACAAGCTCTGTAAACCTAAGACCCTTGGTGGGTTAGGATGACAGGATCCGGATTCTACCAATAAGGCCTGCAGAGCCAAACTTTGGTGGAGATGGCTCTCCAAACCTCAAACCCCTTAGGCTCGCTTCTGGAAAGCCAAATATGCAGAGCTCTGGTAGCATGAGGAGCTCATAAGAATAACTGATACTCCTGCAGGCTCTCCCATATGGAATCACACCGGTGCCAGCCGGAGCGTCATATGAGATCATTGTTTTTGGGAGATCAAGAACGGTCATAAGGCCCTGTTTTGGAAGGATGCTTGGCAACAACTCCTGAAAATTGAAAATCATGACCTTCACCCCCTGCAACAATGGTTTCAGAACAATGGAAAATTGAAAGTGCACCATTACTGGGAAAACTACACAGGCCAACAATACTGGAGAACCTGGAGTCTCATCCCTCCCCCGTTGGATGAACACCTTACAAATCTCCTTAGTATCCTCAATACCATTTTGAGGAAAAGAAAAATAAGGGCAGTGCCAGGACCGGATATCCTGCACTAGGGAAAGTAGAATGGAGGTTCTTTCAACCTCAAAGAAGCCCGCCTTTATATTGATGACAGAGGTAATGAGAACAAGGTTCCCTGGTTCAACAATGTTTGGAATTGTAACCTTTGGCCCAAAATTAAAGCTTTTCTATGGCTACTGCAGAATAAGAAGGTCTTAACTTGGGAAAACCTTCTTAAAAGAGGGTTCATAGGACCTTCACGCTGCACCTTATGCAAGGAGCAGGAGGAAACAATGAATCATCTGTTCAATGATTACAGTTGGACCAGTAACCTGTGGGACTGGCTTCAAAATATTTTTCACCTAATGGATCAGAGTAGAAATTCCATTAATGATACAATCACCAACTGGCGCTTAAACTAATCTAACAACGATATGGTAAAAAATATTTGGAGGCTCAGTCCTGGTTTCTTATTATGGACGGTATGGAAGGAGAGGAATAATCACATTTTTCAAAAACATAGCATCAGACAGCTCGAGGAGATAAAAACCACTATTATGCATAATTTGTAAGAAACCACTCTCACCTGTTGCAAGCCCAAGGAAGCAAATTCACTATCTTCTAATCACATCAGGATTCTGGCCACGTTCGTCCTCTCTGAAGAGGCGGAGCGGAGAATGCATATAAGCTCCATCCGGCCAGCTCCCTCCCCAGTCAACTGGCATATTCCTCCTCCAGGATACTGCAGGCTAAATTTTGACGGAGCCTCGAAAGGTAACCCAGGCCCTGCTGGGATGGGGGGTGTCCTACGCAATGAAGAGGGAGAAATTCTATATATCTTCTATAGAGACTTGGGAGAGATGACTAACAACGAAGTTGAATTTGCTTCTTTAGAACACGGGTTGAGGCTTCTCATTCGGCTTGGAAAAGGAATGGCTATCGTAGAAGGGGACTCCCAGCTCGCTATCACTACTACTAAGAAAATTCAGCATGGCACGAATCCTAGCAAGGCAATTAAACACTGGCGTCTAGCGGCTGTTACTGAGCTCATAGCGCAGCACCTTACTTCCCTCAAAGGCATCGTCCTTCAGGCCGTGAGAAGGAAAGCCAACTCTCTAGCATATCATCTTGCTAACCACGCGGTAGATTATCCAGATGACGCCCAGGACATGTGGTGGCAGGACCTAATGCTGGGTACGCTCCGGGATTAGTGCCACATCATATCCAGGCAAGACTTAACTACCGATACTATCGTGGGGATGAACGACAGTTTATCACTCATAAGTAGATCATGAATTCCCCCATTGTGATTGATCACGTCAGTTGGCAGAGCCCAAAGATGTCTCCAAGTACTCCTCGGGCTTGGAAGTTCAGCATGCATAAGGACAATCGTAGGGGCAACCGATCCCTTCAGTGGATCATATGGTGGCTTCAGGCATGGGAGAGAATCGTGCAGGAGAAGAAGATCTTGGCTCATAACCCCGGCTTGAGTGGATGGCTCAGACGACATGCTGGCATGCATTATAACATTAAATGGCTCTCAAATGGCGCTCTTTTCTCCACTACCTGTCAGTCTATTTACCCTATCTCTTGTTTTCCCTTGCTCATTTCCCGTCTCGCCTTAAGGTATCTCTGCACCAGAGCTAATTTCGGCTTTATCCCCCTCTGCGAGTGCTCTGCCTACATTCACTGGGTTTCTATGGCTAATCACAACATTCATAGCATTAAAGCTTTGCAAGCCCTTAAGCGGGCCAAGGATAGTTATGAGGCCTCCGTCTCCAAATAAGGGAAGCAAACTATCGAAGTGCTACAGGAAGAAGTGGATATTTCACAAGCTCGGATTGATGACAGTGCTATCAGTGAGGAGGTTGACTGGTTAGTTGATCCAGGAACTCCATTGACTCGCCACACGCAATTTTTGCAAACCCAAACTGTGGCATGGCAAATGAAGACGATGCTGGCAAAGGAAATTGCCATGCAGGGAGCAGAAGTAAAGGAGACCTTTGCCGCAAATTCCATTGCATCGGCCAAAAACACTGTGCATTTGGACAAGCTGGAAACTGCCCTTAAGTCACTAACAGAGGAGCTTCGTATGCATGACAAGGCCACGGATAATTTCGTCCGTCGATTTGATCTCTACCTCTGACACGTCCTCAATGTATCCATTGAAATCCCAACAGATGACTCGCAGACCACCATCATTCGAAGATTCAAGCCCAAAATTCAGTCCAAAGGTGGCGAGGAAGCAAGTCCAAGCACTGTCAGACAATCCGGAGCTTCAAATCCCCTTCAGTGATGATCATGCTACCCTCCTGGTTCTATCTCCTGTCGGTCACCATGTCTATAACTATGTTTATTTTGTTTTTATGTGTGTTGATAGTCTCAGCTGGCATGTATCGGGCCATCTTATAGCCCTCTATTATTGTGGTAAATGTCTTTTTATGTGCCATTTGGCATAGTGGTCTCGCTTCAAGGTTATGTTCTAATGTTCCTTCACATCGTATTTCCACAAAATTTGAATCTTAGTCTTATCTTCAACTTGCATAGACCAGGCCTAGAATGCTATCTTGAAAATCTTTGGTAGGTATTTTCAATTTTGTAATCGCTTTGTAATTTCGCTTCCGATATAATATAATGCTCGACTTACAAAAAAAAAAGCTCCATAGACAGTATGTTTATTTGTTGGTTGAAACAAATGTGCATAAGTATATGTGGTTGTTATTTTCAATATCGTAATCAGTTGTGTTATAAAGCTTGAGTAAGCAATATGTTTGTCATGTTTTCAATAGTTTTTTATGGTAAATACTACAAGGAGTTGTGCTATAAAGCTCCATAGGCAGTATGTTTTACTGATCATAAGCATCATTGAAAAATGAAGATGGTGTTCCTCTAAGGGAGAGCGGCTTGTAACAACCCAAATTTATTTTCCATGTAAATGAAATAAAAACCAAAAAGTTATAATGAAAATCCCAAAAACACTATTTTAAAACTAATTTTAGAACAAATGGCAAAGCTTATCTTAGATTGCCTATATCTCTCAAATTATAATGAGCTAAAATTTGAATCTTTTACCAAATTTTCTATTGTATTTCTTCTCATCCTCCCCAAATTTTCACTATCTAAAGCATTAATAAATAATGTTATAAAAAAAAAATTAAAAATTATTTGGGGAGTCACAAAAACTAACTATAATATTTTGGTTTTGAAGTTCCTGTGGTTATCATCTTCTGAAGAGCTTCCCAGATTATCCAGCATATCAAGAAACACTTGTCGACATTTTGAATCCAAACGGGGATCCATCTTCAGAAAAATGGAATAAAGAATTTGAAAAAGAGTTTAATTCATTAAGAGTGAAGAAGGGTATGACAGGAGCTGACCAGAGAAATTAATTCTTTAATTTTTTAATTTATTTCAAAAAGCCAATAATTTTTATTACCAAATTTCATTACCAATTTCTAATATTTTATTTCCAATTTTAATAATTTAATAATATGAATTTTTTTTTTTTTTATATCAATAATTTATAAAACTAAAAATAAACTAATTACTTACTAATAAGTATTAACATTTATTTAAAAATGTAAATAATTATTAATATAGTAAATAATTTTTATTTTATTCCATTAATTATGTTCATTATTTAATCTAATATATAATATTAGAATTAATTTTTGAATTAATTTAATTTTTATTTTAATATCAATAATTTGAAAAAATAAACTAATTTTTTAAGTATTAACATTTTTTTTTTAAATGTAACTAAATATTAATACAATAGATCATTATTTATTTTATTTCATTAATTATGTTTATTATTTAATTTAATAAATAATATTAATTTATGAATTAATTTTAATTTTATTTTAAAATTAATAATTGATAAAATAAACTAATTATTTACTAATAAGTATTAATATTTATTTAAAAATGTAAATCAATATTAATACAGTAAAGAATTATTAATTTTATTTCATTAATTATGTTTATTGTTTAATCTAATAAATAATATTAAAATTAATATATGAGTTAATTTTATTTTTATTTTAATATCAATAATTTATAAAAATAAACTAATTATTTAGTAATAAGTATTAACATTTATTTAAAAATGTAAATAAATATTAATACAGTAAATAATTATTTATTTTATTTCATTAGTAGAAATTATTTCGGTAATAATCACATGCAATGGAACGTGGTCGAC